>CM077644.1:147809961-148329961 GCA_039707465.1 Rhabdophis nuchalis | reverse complement strand
TTAAACAGTATACAGAACACACAGAAGAAAAAGGTAGGGAAAAAGGGAAACTGCCCTTTCATACTTATGGCAACCAATCAGAGTGTAGATTTCCTGATGCATAAGTCAGCATTCTCTAACTAATTAACTACAACTGTGTGTTCCAGCCAATTGTACACATTACTGTTCTAGCTACTAAACTCAATATCCTAACGAGCCCATACATAAATTTGGTAACTACCGTCTCATCCTTGAGGCATGCACTTCGAATTAAAATATATTTGCCTCTCCAAATTCTTGGATATTTTCACAAAAGAAGCCTCTAAGCTTTGTTGTATCAATGGGATGTGTTGGAGCAAAAAGGGAATCATTTTGTTGCTGCTAATCTTGAACAACTGGGAGTCAGAAATCCTTGCCGAGCTCTTTGGAAATCATCCAAAGATGCAAAAATGCTGAAGTCCTCCCAGCTCCGAATAGGAAACCTGGCTCAGTGGCACAAAGAGCTCATGTACAACACAGTCCCATTTGCGATTGCATTTAAGATGTATGGGCTTCAGCTCCCAGTATTCCCCAGATATCATGCAACATCTTAAAGCTGAAAAACACTGTTTTAAATTAAATTAGTTGTTCTTTGTTATTCTTTAACTTTCTCTTCGGAATCTATGTTATCTTATTTTTGTTCACTTTAAAAACTGCCCCCCAATGTATATTCTAATGCACTAGAGAACTGCTGCAAGTCATGTACCCTATTTTTTTCTCAGATGGGAATGGATCAATGTCAGGGGTGGGTTGCTGCCGGCATTACTGCCACTCTGCGCACATGCACAGTTACCCATAAATAGGTCTGCGCATGCGCAGAAATTTTTAAAAAAGGGGGGGAAACCATGCCGTGCCAACCGGGGAACCGGTTCAGAGGCGTGTCAGGCCTGAGCCACTGAAGGTTCTGGCCACCCAGGCCAGCAAACCACTACTGGTTTGGTTGCACTGGTCCAAACCAGTAGGAACCCACTTCTTCTTCTTCTTCTTCTTCTTCTTCTTCTTCTTCTTCTTCTTCTTCTTCTTCTTCTTCTTCTTCTTCTTCTTCTTCTTCTTCTTCTTCTTCTTCTTCTTCTTCTTCTCCTCCTCCTCCTCCTCCTCCTCCTCCTCCTCCTCCTCCTCCTCCTCATTATTATTATTATTATTATTATTATTATTATTATTATTATTATTATTATTATTATTATTATTATTATTATTATTCAAATTTGTATATCACCCTATCTCCCCAAGGGGACTCAGGGCGGTGCACAGAAATATAAAAAAATATAAAACAATACAGTACAAAACAGTTAAAAATAGATTGAATTAAGGTCTGTAACCATCTTCAAAGCGCTTAGATTAGAAAAAGATGAGAAAAAGGGTTAAAATCAATTAAAACTATATCCATTAAAACTAAGACAGGCCGGCCTCTTGAAATAGATGTGTCTTTAGTGCCCGGCAGAAGAGGTGTAGGTCCGTGATGATCCGAAGGTCGGGGGGTAGGTCGTTCCAGAGGGCAGGCCCCACCACGGAGAAGGCTCTCCCCCTGGGAGCTACCTGTCGGCATTGTCCGGCTGATGGCACCCTGAGGAGGCCCACCCTGTGGGAGCGGACAGGTCTAAGGGAGGTATGTGGTAGGAGGCGGTCCCACAGGTAGCCAGGTCCCGTGCCATGGGGCGCTTTGAAGATGGTTACTAGCACCTTGAAGCGCACCCGGAAGGCCACAGGCAGCCAGTGCAGGTCGCACTGATCAATGATCAATTGATCAATGTTCAATTAGATAAAGCTTATGCAAGCTGAAATTCTACCCAGAAGAAAAGCACAGAATCAGAGAAGGTTGATGCAGATAAATGTTATACTAGATTGCTCTCTGGTCTGAGGTCTCCAACACCCTCTTAAAGTCAACCAAATGCTACATTTCATACCAGAAATCAATACTTTTCTCTCCATCTTTTAACTTACCACCATTGTTACTGCATAAAGATCCAGTCGCTGTTCTCTTTCTTGTCCCTTTCTTTGACAGCCAGTGATATGGTCTTGGCAGCCTCACTGATTTTGACACGTCTACAGAGCACGAAGCGTACTTAACTCTGATTTTAATGACATCAGCAGCTGAGCTGCCTGAGCAAATGATCTGTTTGGGTGTCATCAGAGTGCTGTAAGGACACAACAGCTGATCTGAGTTGATACTGTTAGATCAGACAAAGGATTCCGACTCAGGCATGGTCAAAACAACAGGAACGTTTATTCACACTATTTACAACACACACAAGATTCAACTGGCAAGGTTTCTTCTCTGGCAACCTCTTATATAGAGTTACCAGGCAGGAAACTCCTAGCAATGCACTTGCAACATTGTAACTCCTTTCCAGACAGATTCCAGACAGCTTGTCTCTGTTAATCACTGCAGCTGCTGGCTCAGCTCCGGAATGCGGTGACTCATAGGTTACCAGACGAGCTGTCTGGGACATAGGCTTGGGGACTCAACACTCCTTCCCCCATAGTCAGTGCGCATGTGTCTAGGTTCTCTGTCCAACACAGTACATGCGCACGCGTAGTCGTTCAGATAGGCGGGGCGGTGTCGGGTCCGCCCTGACCGCCTTAGTTCTTGAGGAGGCTCCTCCCTGTGGGACACGGAGCCTTCGCCTACGTCATCGCGGCCTGCCCTCGGAGGTGGAGTCGCCGTAGGCGGCAATGGCGACCCTAGCAAGTCCGGGTGAGGGGGCGTGGCGACCGGGCTTGAGGTAGTTGGCATTTGCTGGCGAGTATTATTCTGGTAGGGTGGTTCCCCGATGGGCGAGGCCCCCAGCTGAGAGTCAGATTGGGCTGTGAGGTCCTGGCGGTCTCCCCGTGCTGTTCCCGCCGATACGAGGTCTGGACCGGCTAGGGACTCCGGGGTTCCAAACAACTGCTCGGCTTGAGCAGAGAACAACGGCCCAACGGGGGCCAACGGGCAGGAACGGCCTGGCGTGGTGACTGCTGTTTCGGGCAGGCGGCGCCTCAGTTGATCCAGGTGGCGCCGCCACTCGGATCCATCCTGAAGGCCGACTCTGTAAGAACAGGGTCCGGTTACGTCCAAAATGGTTGCGGCAATCCATCGCGGCTCCCCTGAAAAGTTCCTTGCCCAAACCAGGTCCCCAATTTCAAATAAACGAGGAGTGGGAATCTGCAGGTTGCCCCTCTGCAACCCGTCGTAATCGGGGTGCAGTCTGTCCAGAGTGGTCCGCAAGCGTCGGCCCATCAAGAGCTCCGCGGGGCTTTTCCCTGTGGCTGGGCAAGGTGTGACATGCTGTCCCAAAAGGTACGCGGCCACCCTTGCCTGCCAGTCCCCTTTATCCAAACGGGCCAAGGCTTCCTTGGCTGAGCGCACGGCTCGTTCCGCGCGTCCATTAGACGCCGGGTGATAAGGGGCGACCGGCGCGTGGCGGATCCCTTGGGTGGCCAGAAAGTCCAAGAAGGTGGAGGATTGAAATTGGGGTCCGTTGTCGGACACAACGACGTCCGGCAACCCGTGGGTCGCGAACAGACGGCGCAAGGCACGCACCGTGCTCTCCGCTGTGGTGGAAGCCATGAGAATCACCTCCACCCAGCGTGAGAACGCATCCACCACCACGAGGAAATTCTGGCCATGGAAGGGACCCGCGAAATCCAAGTGGAGCCTGGACCATGGGCACCTGGGGGCGTCCCACTCCCTCGGCGGGGAGACCGGCGGGGCCGGCCGGGACGATTGGCAGGAGGAGCAGGCGGCCACCCATTCCGCCACTTCAGCGTCCATGCCGGGCCACCAGACATAGCTCCGGGCCAATGCCTTCATACGGACGATGCCTGGGTGGTTGGCATGGAGCGACTGAAGAACCATGTGCCGGAGAGGGGAAGGGACGATGACCCGATCTCCCCAACACAAGCACCCGCAATGGAGCGAGAGCTCCAGCTGGCGTGACTTGTAAGGCCGAAAGTTTTCAGCCACACTGCCCGAAGGCCAGCCCCTCAGCACCCATCGGCAGACCTGGGCGAGGATGGGGTCTGCGCGGGTGTGAGCGGCAACGGCGGAAGAGGACAGGGGCAAGTCCGACTCCGCGACCATCAGGACAGAGAGAGCAGGCACAGGGGCCGGATCCGGCCCCGGGAGAGGGCAGCGGCTTAGGGCATCAGCATGCCCTATCTGCTTGCCAGGACGGTATAGCAGCGTATAGTCATACGCTGCCAGGAATTCCGTCCAGCGGGTCATCCTGGGCGACAGGATGGGGGGTGTCGGACGGTCACCGGCCAATAGCCCAAGGAGCGGCTTATGGTCCGTGACAACAGAAAAGGTCCGCCCATAGAGGTAATTGTGGAACTTCTTAATCCCGGACACTACAGCCAAAGCCTCCTTGTCGATTTGGCTGTAGTTTCTCTCCGTTTGAGACATTGTCCAGGAGTAAAAAGCAATGGGGGCTTCCGAGCCGTCTGGAAAGACGTGGCTAAGGACAGCCCCCAGGCCAAAAGGGGAGGCATCGCACGCAAGCGTCAGAGGAAGCCTGTCATGGTACTGGACTAGTACCGCATCTGACGTGAGCATGGCTTTGACAGCCGCGAACGCGTGTGCTTCGCGGCTGCCCCAGTGCCAGGCCGCGGATCGGTCGAGCAACCGATGCAGCGGCTCGGCTAGCGATGCCTTATGGGGAATAAACGGCGCGTAGAAATTCAAAAGGCCGAGGAATGCCTGCAGCTCCGTTTTGGAGGCAGGAGTAGGGGCCTTTTGGATGGCCTCGACCTTGGAGGGGGTTGGGTGAATTCCTTGGGCGTCAATCATGAAACCCAGGAATTCCACCCTAGGCGCAGCAAACGTACATTTGCTGCGTTTCAACTTTAAACCCGCGCCCCTGAAAACTCTGAGGACCTTCCGTAACGTTTTGGCGAGTTCTGATATGCTGGAAGCAGCAATCAGGACGTCGTCAAAATACGGTACAACGCCAGGGAGCCCATGGAGCAGTCGCTCCATGAGGCTCTGGAAGATCCCCGGGGCTACGGACACGCCGAATTGGAGACGGCGACAGCGGAAAGCCCCACGGTGGGTCACGATGGTCTGCGCTTCCGCAGCCTCGTCATCCACCGGGAGCTGTTGGTAGGCCTGCGCCATATCCAGTTTCGCGAACACTCGACCTCGTCCCAATGAGTGGAGTAGGTCTTGCACCACCGGAACCGGGTATGGGTTCGCCTGAAGCCCGAGGTTGATCGTCGACTTATAGTCGGCGCAGATCCTCACGGACCCGTCGGGCTTAATGGGGACCACAATTGGGGTCTCCCATTTCGCCTGATCGACGGGTTCGAGCACGCCCTGCGCCACCAATCGATCCAATTCCGCTTCAACCTTGGGCTTCAGCGCGAACGGCAGCCTGCGGGCCTTCAAGCGGACTGGAGCAACCTGGGGGTCCAAATTTAGGGAAACTGGAGTGCCTTTGTACGTTCCTAAGCTGCCATCAAAGACGTCGTTGAACTCTCTGATTACTTCGTCTACCGGAGAACTGGCTGGCACGCTGTGTACTCCTTGGACTGACAGTCCCAAGGCTGGAAACCAGTCCAATCCGATCAAGGCAGCTAGGGGTTTGGCCACTACCAGGATGGGAAGGGATCCGTGGAAGGGGCCGTAGTCTACTCTCACTCTGTGCAGACCTAGAATGGGAATTTGTGAGCCCTGGTAATCTTTCAGGATCGTCGCTGTGGGGCCGAGATCCCGCTTCCTGAGCTTGGGCAAAGCTTAACTAAATGCGCCCAGGACATGAGTGATCTAGAGGACCCTGAATCTATTTCCATTTTTACCCCCACCCCCTCTAAGCAAACCACTGTTGACAGTCTCCTACTCTCTGCCTGGTCGTAGCTTAGAGCTGGGGGCATCTCCGCCAGCGCGAAGCAGTCGGTCGGCTGTGGCTGGTAGCGTCCTGAACACTTCTGCGACCCTCGTTGTCCTGGTGGAACGGTTCTGGAGGCGGCAGCTGGTGTTGTCACTGGAGTGGCAGCACGGCACACAGCTGCTAGGTGTCCTTTCCTGCCACATCTGCGGCACACCGATGCCTTGAATGGGCACTCTGGTCTCTGGTGGGCCCCTCCGCAGCCTAGGCAGTTCCCGGACTTCTGCTGCGGTGTGAATGCGCGATTCAGCACGCGCCCGGTCACCCTCATGCAGTCCCCACGGTCTTCCTCCTCCAGCTCATCCAGCGGCGCTATTTCGTCTACCAGACACGCTCGTGGAGTGGGGAAAAGAGGAGGGCGCGCGCGGCCCATGTCGGATGTGGAGATCTCCGACAATTCTGTCGCGCGTGCTTCTTCCACCGCTTGCTCGAGAGTCAGGACAGTTTTTGAAAGCAAGCGGCGCTTTAGGCGGATGTCTCTTACGCCGCATACAAACTGCTCCAGTAGGGATTCCTCCAGGAAGCCAGCAGGGAACTCGCAGGGGATTGCGGTCGCTCTCAATTTCTGCAGGAACTCGGCTACCGACTGTTGCGGCTGTTGCACACATTGCCTGAATGCATAGCGATGCGCTATGCGGGAAGGCGCCGGCGCGTAGTGTGCTCTCAGGCGGCCCAGGAGATCGTCCCACGGCACTTCGTGCACCGCTGCGGGTGCTGCTATGGTTCGGGCGGTAGCAAACAATTCAGGGCCGCCGCACTGGAGGAATAGGCTCAGCTTCCTGGCAGGCGCGAGTTCGCCGTAGTCGCTGGCTATCAAGAAGCACTCGAACCGGGCTAAGAAGGAAGCCCATTGTTCCTTCATCGGGTCGAACGGTGCAAACGGAGGCATTGTCGCCGTAGCCATGGTGAGGCTGTGCGTCGCGCTGCGCTCTGTTGTTGAAGTATTCGTTACCCGTTGCGTTCTAAGGCCACGGCCTGAATCCCACCTTCGTCGCCAGTGTTAGATCAGACAAAGGATTCCGACTCAGGCATGGTCAAAACAACAGGAACGTTTATTCACACTATTTACAACACACACAAGATTCAACTGGCAAGGTTTCTTCTCTGGCAACCTCTTATATAGAGTTACCAGGCAGGAAACTCCTAGCAATGCACTTGCAACATTGTAACTCCTTTCCAGACAGATTCCAGACAGCTTGTCTCTGTTAATCACTGCAGCTGCTGGCTCAGCTCCGGAATGCGGTGACTCATAGGTTACCAGACGAGCTGTCTGGGACATAGGCTTGGGGACTCAACAGATACATTATGGTCAGTAGCCTAATCAGCCTTTTAATCCAATGTTGAAGATTTGAAATGATATGAATCTATGAAATGGGCCACAGGGTTTTTAGGTAATCTGCAATTTCTATCTATTCGCGCTTATGCACCAACATATTATACTGCCGACTATTTTTTTCCTATGAGTCTAAATTTTTGCATTCATTCTGCATAAACCCAAACTTTCTCTATACTAGTACTGCACTACCAACTGCTGTCATACACAAATGTAATCATTCTTGGTTTCTTTGACATCTGATGCCCAGACTGCTACTGAAAACACTGAATTAAATATAGCACATTGCAGCATTTCTCCACAAGGAATGCCATCATTTATTTATTTCCCCCTTAGAAATTTCTCCATTAGAATCTGTAAGTGGCACCTTACCAGTCTCATAATATTTGGATTTATGCTCACCTTTTGTGTTTTTCAGCAGCAATATCCCATGTGACACCATCTGTATCAGATTGCTTGCTGAATTTCCAATATAATATGCACCGCCTTGCCCTTGCCAAGGGAAAAGAAACACATATTTTAAACAACTACCATGTTGTTTAAAATGTGTATTTCAGTACAAAAATGTTATCTCAAAAGCTAATTAAGACCACTTAGTTGCAAAGGGTAAACGCACAAGACCAGACAGAGGCAAACACAAGGCTATTAAGGAAAGTGAGAAAAAAATATCTAAGGGTGTAATTATAAGAAATAAATTGGATATACCTCTAATGCTACTAGCAGTTCAATCAGGAATGTCCCGAAATAGGATGTCGTGTGTTACAAACCCATCCAAAAAGTTGTACCCTCCAATAGTCAAATAAGCATGTAATACTTTAGCCCATCCCCAAAATTTCTTGTACACGCTAGTGCAGGGGGTGTCCAATCTTGGCAACATCAAGATTTGTGTATTTCAACTCCCAGAATTCCCAGCCAACCATCTCTATTCTGGAAGTTGAAGTCAACAAGTCTAAAAATGGCCAAGGTTGGGTATCCCTGCTCTAATGTGTCCTATAAAGAACACTTAGATTGGAGTGGCATGGAGTGGCATGAAAGTCTATATATGATGGACTTTTAATACTGGAACAAGTTTTGATTTCATTCTAACTGAGTCTTATTTCATGTGGCGCTCAGAGAAGAACCAAAGCAGCTTGTAATAAGAGCCCCTAATGGCATAAAAACAATTTTATTTCCCCAAAGATTCCTTCAAATGGACTAGGAAGCTGTTCTTCCACACCAGGAGGAAAATCATGCCTTCAGAAATATCAGATGATATAGCCTTCTAAGACTCTACATTTCAGTAACTGCAGATCTGAAAAAGAATTAAAATATCCATATGAATCCCAGAATTCTGTAGGATTTTGATTGCTTTATATCCCTTTCCACCTGCACCATTTTAATCTTAAGCCAGTAGCGCTGCATCAGGAGTAGGCAGTCCAATATGCTTTAGAGATTTCAATTCTTATCTGTCCAAATCATCACAGTCAATGCTTGGGGAGTTATCGAAAATATACAGAAGGCCTCAGGATGAGTACCCTGTACTGTATTATCTAACAGTCTTTCTGATCTACCAGAATGGAGGTGTGCAGAGAGCCTAGGTTATATTTAAGACCATTGAGCAAAAGAAGAAAAAGAAGAAGAGAGACAAGTTTCAAAACGATAAAGGAACACGTAGGAACCATTGGTAAAGTAATAGAGGTTTTTCTTTCTACAGTAACTCTTCTTTAAGCCTTTCAGATCCTATACTAGGACAAGCAAGCGGGTTGATCATTTTTTTGAAGTTTTTTATTGTAATGTGGTTTTAAGGCATTTATGTATATGATTGCTATGCCCTCTTTCTCCTTTTCCTTCTCCTCCTTTGTCCTCGCTTGCGAAAGTCAGACAAAATGTTTCATTCAGCTGATATAAAGAAATACATCTTGATTGGGGACTCTGAAGGTGCCCTCCAGACAGTTGTTAGTAAAGCTGAAGGAACTTCCCTTCTGAAGTTTTGCAGAGAGGAAAGGAGATGCCACTGGCTTTTATCTCTCCTGATGTGACTCAGCTTATCTCTCCCCAACACTTGAAAGATAGGGGAGATTTAGCTGCATGAATTGTGAAGACGTATCTTAAATGGAAGGAAAACATTTTAAATCAAAATAAAATAATCTTGTAGTGGCTGCACCATTGCCTGGGGAAAGTATCCCAGATGCTTCTGTCATAGAGATATATAATATTCCCTTAACATCTCATATGGACTCCAGAAGCATCAGCCTGAGTGTTTATTGCAATGAAAGTATATGTTTCATTATGGCTGCACATTAATGCAATTGGTTTGCTTTTAGTTTAGTATGTTCTATACACCCAACCACTGAGTGTAATGGTGGGACACTTATCAGAGAGAGAGAGATCCACCTAGAACTAAGGAGAAATTTCATGAGAATAACTAATCCGTGAAATAACTTCCCTCCAGAAGTTGTATATCAAATCAATCAAATCAAATTCGGATTTATTAACCGCACCCTCTCCCCACAGGGACCCGGGGCGGTGCACAGGAGAAACTAAAAACAATATAGAATAAATACAAAATACATACTTAAAACATAATTAAACAGTGTTACCCGTGCTAAAACTGATTAAGAACCCATTAAAATACATTTGGAATCAATAGACAGAGAGAATTATTCAAGGTATATGCTTCATAACTTCATCACTCCTCTATTTTAAGAAGTGATTGGATAGTCATTTGTCCAGAGTGGTAAGGTATCTTCTGGCTGAGCAGGAGGTTGGACTAGAAGATATGAATAAAATAGAATAGAATAGAATAGAATGCTTTATTGGCCAAGTGTGATTGGACACACAGGGACTTTGTCTTTGGTGCATATGCTCTCAGTGTACATAAATAAAAATAAAATAGAATACATTCATCAAGAATCATTGATGATCAACACTTAATGATAGTCATAGGGTACAAATAAGCAATCAGGAAACAATCAATATCAATATAAATCGTAAAGATACAAGCAACAACGTTACAGTCATGCAGTGATAAGTGGGAGAAGATGGGTGATAGGAACGATGAAGACTAATACTAATAATAATGTAGCCTTAGTGAATAGAGCATCCAAAGTTTTCCCAGTATTTTTTCCTCCAAGTCATCAAGATCTTTCTATGAATCCAAGGGGGTCTTCTTGAGTGCGCTAGGTTGGCTGGGTTCCCCCAAATAGAATTCCTCTCTTTCCCTCACCCAGTTTTGAGGCATGAAACCCCATTGGCAATGATGCAAATCTGTCCTTACCCTTAGGGCTGAAGATGTGTCCCCATCACTAGAGCTGCCCTGCTGCTTGGACCATCCTGATCAATGGAAAAAGGTGACATGTCAAAGAACATCCATCTAGATCAGCTTCTCCTTTCTAAGACTGGCCTGTCAGCTATTTTTGCACCTGCCAGCTCCCTCTACAGTCCATCAATGATGCCCTATCATGCTCATAAAACCTGTCAGGAAGTAGAGGAAGTGCTTCTACATTGGTGTCCATACAACAGAATAATGAACGTTTTTTCTAGAGATTCTGGGAAGAGAATCTCTCTTCCCAGAATCAAGGAGAAAGTCAGAAGTGTGGGGAACAATGACTTTCTACCCTACAGCCAATTTCTAGGCAGCTGAGATGGTCACACTTACTCTGAAAAGCTTTCGTACTGCTATAACCAAGCTAGGCATTGGCATTTCACTGCATCAAGCTGATAGCTGACTCTGTTGGTGGCCTTTGGCCTTTGGCCTTCATGAGGGAAACTATCTGTTCATGAACAAGAGAGAAGCACAAGCAGAGAGGGAATAATAGAATCCTAGAGTGGGAAAAACTTTTAGTCGAAACTCTGGCCTGAGGCAGGGCTCCTCATACCATCTCAGAGAAATGGTTGCCCAATCTTTCCTCCCTATCCCCACTCAGACTTGAGGCATGACCTCCCCAACAGCCATGTTGCAAAACTTTCCTTACCTCTGAGGTAAAGGAGTTGATGCCATTGTGAGAGTAAGAGAGAAAGGGAAGGGATGCTCCTTCTCCTGCCTTTTGCCATTGTGTGTGCGCTGAGGATTAATTCTGGAAGAAAGGGCCTCAGATCAGCAGCCCCATAAATCCCCCTTTGCATATTGGTCATTTTTATCCAGTTCTTGCTTAATTTTAATGTTATAATTCTTAATGTTGACTCTTTTGCTGTTTTTACTGTTCTTGTTTTATTTTGTGTTTTGTGCAGTTATGGGCAGTTGTCTAGAGTCCCTTGACAGTGATATGGGAGGACATAAATTTGATAAATTAAATAACATATAATATAAATTGCTATATTGTAAGCCAGCCCCAATTTTTAATTCATTAATTGAAGATTCTTCCTCCACCCGGCTGCATATTGGTCATTTTTATCAAGTTCTTGGTTAATTTTAATGTTTTCATTCTTAATGTTGAATCTTTTGATGTTTTTCCTCTTCCTATGGATTCATATTGCATTTTTATTAATTGATATAACTTATCTATTGCTACATTGGAAGTCATAGGCAGCACGCATCCACATTTCATAAATGCAAAGTAAAAAAAACCCAAAAAGCCCATTTCTGGCTGATTCAGAGTTCTTCATTTCAGCAGTCTGACTATTTTGTGGGTGAGGATTGCCTTTGGTTGAGGGCAGGGATGAGAAATGTCTGTCAAATATGAAAGCTCGACCTGAGGCTATGTCACTCTGGAAAGACCCCATGCCAACAAAGGCCAGGAGAACACAAGGAGATGGAAGAGCCTTTTGGCCTTCAGCAAAGTAGGTGGTTGGGGGCACAGTTGAATTCCCTTTGATACACTGGTTTCTAATGAGATTTTGTTCGGGTCGGTCAATGTTACAATGCAATCCATCTCAGAAATTCACATCACATAGAAACTGTAAACATAAAAGAAATCAAGTAGAAGACTTCAGCTCCACCTCTCTCAAAGATGCTTCAATATCACATTTCATTCCTGAAGTCCAGGTTTACTGTCAGGATAATGTAAAACTAAAGAGATGTGCCACCTTCCTTCTCTAGAGGCTTTAGCAAAACAAAGCCATCTGTCTAGTGCCATCTGCTGTTTCTTTAGAAATAAATTGGCCACGTTACTGGAAAACAGGTTCCCAACACCTTGCTACTCAGCAGGAGGTCCAACTCTGCTTTCACCAGGGTTACTTTAAGAACTGAGTAAAGCTCTGTTTTTCCTGGAATTCCCGCTGTCTTACCTTTGCATCCAATTGTGCTTTGGCTGCATTTTTTTTTTGACTAACAGCTCATGTCTCTTCCTTTGTCTAGTCATTAACTTTGCATGTTTTTGTTCCCACCACTTCTGTTTCCCAGATCTGTAAATCTGGCTGTTTAAAAATGAATTGAAAGAAACACATGGCAATGCAACATTGATCTTGTACTACTGCAGCCATACTAGAACTTAAATCCTGTGCATTCAAGTTACCATTCAAAAGCACAGCAAGAATGTAATGTATAACCTCAACGCTGCATAATTTATGTGGTAAAGGTAAAGGTAAAGTTTCCCCTCGCACATATGTGCTAGTCATTTCTGACTCCAGGAGGCGGTGCTTATCTCCATTTCAAAGCCAAAGAGCCAGCATGGTCAGTCTCCGTGGTCATGTGGCCAGCATGGCTAAATGTCGAAGGCACATGGAATGCTGTTACCTTCCTACCAAACGTGGTTCCTATTTTTTCTACTTGCATTTTTTTACACACTTTCAAACTGCTAGGTTGGCAGAAGCTGGGACAAGTAACGGGAGTTTACTCCATTATGTAGCGCTAGGGATTTGAACTGCCAAACTGCTGACCTTTCTGATCGACAAGCTCAGCGTCTTAGCCACTGAGCCACCGTGTCCCATTTATATGGTAGGTGCCTTTTCTCCAACAGTGCATTAGCTGGAGGGTCTCCCTTCATTTTATTGTAGCAACCTTGATGTAGGTTGAATTCAAAACAATTGGCCCAAAGTCACCCTGTAAGTTTTCAGGATGGCATATATTACTATTATTTTTAATGGAAGGGGAAAAAGGAGAAAAAAAAATCTGATAATAATACAAAAGAAGGAAAAATCTTGATGAAAAGGGCACTGAATATTTGCATTCAGTGTTGCATATATTATACACATTTTAAATTGTAGCGTAATCTGTGGTAAAGGATTTGTGGCAATTCAATTGATGCTAATGGAACAATTCCAAATTGTGAAATAATTGTCAGCTTTCCATTTGAAGCATTGCCCAAGCCTGTGTAAATATCAGGCTTGGGCATGGAAAGCTTAAACATAAATACCATTGAAGACATAGACTTAAACCATTCAAATTCTAAGTCCAGAAAAGAGAATGAAAATAATTGTTTCATATCATTTTCTGCTAATTGTAGAACAGGACTAACTGCCGATAAGGAGCTGTGAAAAGCCCTGCTGCTATATATCACGCTGCTAAATCCTATGAATAGCTACTTGGAAACAAATCTCATCAAATACATTGGAATTAACTCTGGTGAAAGTGGGCAGAAAAAATAAAAATCATAGCTTTTGAACAATGCCTCTGGCTTCAGAAATTTCTCCTCTGTTGAACTAGACACATAGAAAATCAATGATAGATTGATCATTAACAGCCTTCACTAATTGAGAGTCTCTAATGGTCCGTGGGAATGCCCTTGAATATCCTGTCTGAGGGCAACATTCAGGTAAGAGACATCCCAGCCCATAGAAGGAATGGGGGTATGGAAAGCGTCTCAGAAAGTATCCTCCATAGTTCCTTGGAAAGTAAAGGCAAGGAGAGAAAAGATATGCTTTTAGACTTGTAAAATTCTATTACTGTAATCTCCCTCCCTCCCTCCCTCCCTCCCTCCCTCCCTCCCTCTCTCTCTATATATAACAAACACCATGGGGGTAAAACAGCCCTAAGAACCTCTCTGTGTGTGTTTGTGTGTGTGTTCCAGCATAACTCTGGAGTGCCTGGGCCGCTGAAATGACTTGGTACACAGATGACTTACTCTCTGGAAACAAATACTGTGTGGGTAAGACACCCCTAGCACCCCTTGGTATGTCTGTGTGTGTATCTGTGTGTTTCAGCATAACTCTAGTATGCCTGGGCAGCTGAAATCAAAAGGAATGAACTATATCTATAGTGTCAAATCACAGTACTTTTGACAGTGATAGTTGCATTTTGGATTCATGTTCATGTGTGTGTGTGTGTGTGTGTGTGTGTGTGTGTGTCACTCTGTGTAGGTATTCCAGCATTACTTTGACTTGATATATAGATGCAATTCATTCCTTTTCCTGTCTAATACAGGATTAGCATAAATAAATACCTGGGCAATGCTGGACTATCAGCTAGTCTTACAATAAATATCGTGTCAGTATTCATGGTATTAGTTCCTCATGCGGATTACCTCAAAGGGCTGGCAGAGGCTGCCACAAGTATTGGATACAGGAATATGGGAATTAAAGTCCAACACATCTTGCAGACATTATTCTTTTATGTGAAAATTGGTGCAAGAATGGACAATTGTAGGCAAGTGCAGCAAATGTCAGATTATGTCAGAATGGTGGCATGCATGATGATCTCACGAAACAAAGCCATCCTTATATACATGCATCCCAACATCTGATGCAAATACTTCAGTGATTTTTGCCTCATGATGCATGTTTCATCCCTTAATTCCTATGACACCTTGTGGGGAGTCTGGAAAAGGAATAGAAAGAAGATTAGGCAAATAGTAGACAGAGGGTAAGTCTGTGGGCAACTTATTTCATAAATGGAAGCTCAAGCCAGGTGACAAGAAATCTAGGAAGGAGTGTTTCACAAAATACACGGATTAAAGGAATCTCCGTATACGTGAGCTTGGAAAATTCTTTTTTTATTTTCTGAGATTCTCTATTTACCTCCAGTGTAGCATTCAAGAAATCTCACTAAAATCTGTATTCTGGTTTCCTGAATCTTGCCTAACTGTCTGAGGCTTGCTTCCAAGTTGAGGCATTGGCTTCCCCAGGGGTGGGCAAACGTTGCAACTTTAAGCTGGCTGGAGAAGTCTGGAAGCTGAAGTCCTTCAGACTTAAAGTTGCAACGTTTGCCCACCCCTGGGCTAGACAAACCGATCTCATAAGAGAGACCCAAAAACAAACTTCATTTTTAAAAAGAGAATATACTGTATAAACTGTAGCATTTTTTACTTTTTAACTATTTAAATGGCAACATTCCTTGTGGAAGGAAGTAAATGCAGAGTTGCACAAATCATAAGAAAACAGTACTTTCCATTATACTTTCTTTCTCCAATTTAATGCTCCAGGTTATCTAGAAGATGATACTGATCAGCTACAAAGAATAAAAGAGAGAATTTGCTGTAAAAAAGGGTGAAGCAGAATTCCAAATTACACCGAGGAGCAAAAAAAATTGTGTGTGTGTGTCACACAAGCAAAAATTAGTTAATTATATGATATTTTTAAACCAGCTGGTTTTCAGTTTTTTGCTGACAGGCAGAATTTTTGTGACACACAATTTTACTTTGATAATAGCCTATATTTACAAGTTAATTAAAGGCACAAAAGTGTTACCTAAAAATAAGCAGTGTTTGATTTTTATGCTTAATTTAATCTGGAACATCTTTCCAAAGCATCCAGCAATAGGCAGCATTCTGGAATTCCATTTGGCTTTGTACTATTTTTCTATGTTTGAAAGGTCCTGGTGAAATTATTCATCTTCTTTGTCACTGACTACACCAAGAGAATATGTTGTCAGAGAATATGTCCAAGAGAGCATCCAAGAAATGATTTTTCAGCGCTATGTTACATCCCATAGCTTGGTATGGCTTCACTCATTAATGTCAGGCACCATGAATCAGGACCTTTTATAAGGCTGCAGAACAGAAGATTTATTCAAGCCTATACACAAGAATTTGGTCAACTAAATTTCAACCCTAAATTTGGTGCCGGATAAGTATCAGCAGAATTCACAGGAGATTTTGGACTTGGAGAGCTTGTGGAAATGCAAAGATTCTAAACTGATGATGCACTTAACTCCACCCCCCCCAGCTCTGTATGCTCTTCTCCTACACTATTTTGCAATACTTTCTTGCTTTATAATTTCCTCAAAAGGATTTACACATGTTTTTGAATGATTGCAATGCAATTTTCTCAACTTCACTGAATGTAGCATCAAATTTCTGATCTTTTATCAATTTTCCTATCGATGGACTTAAAAATATTTTCTTGGTGTCACTAATTCTGGGAGGTTTATTCCTTGGGTATTGGAGCCCAGGTCTTCTTTCATTCGTTGCATTAATTAACTTTTTCATAAATTCAAATTTGATGTGCAAAAGAGAAAGTAAACCGTTATTCTTCTCCCCCCTCCCCCCCGGAACATGTGAAGTACATTTTGGCCATTCTTTCTCAATGCTATGGTTTTTCCCTTGTCTTACAATTACACTAACACACAGACAGACAGACAAATAAAAGTATATTATATAATACATACAATACAATACAATACAATACAATACAATACAATACAATACAATACAATACAATACAATACAATACAATAGCAGAGTTGGAAGTGACCTTGGAGGTCTTCTAGTCCAACCCCCTGCCTAGGCAGGAAACCTTATACCGTTTCAGACAAATGGCCATCCAACATCTTCTTAAAGACTTCCAGTGTTGGAGCATTCAGAACTTCTGGAGGAAAGCTGTTCCACTAATTAATTGTTCTAACTGTCAGGAAATTGCAGGCTATGGTGAATGGCAAATCTCAGTTCTTCACAAATATTCCATTTATATTTTCTTCACACTGGATCTTTTCCAAAAATAATTTCATGTTCTCATGCAACTCTTTCATGTCAGCAGCAGGGATCAATGATACAATGATAATTTATTTCCATTAAGTAGACCAATTCTTCAGAATCTGTATAGATAAGGAGAGGATGGGAAATCACCCATATGTGCTCAGGTTGCTCTTCACAAGGAAACTACAGGACAGCAGTCTCCTGTGGATCTGAAAGCAAGGAGATGAAGAGATCAACCGCACTGCTAACTTCACTTTCAAGTTACTTTTACAGATTGCTTTTTTAACCTTTTTAAAACTATAAAAGATTTGGAAAGCTCAAAAACCCAGTGAGCTCACCATCATTGTGGAACAAAAGAAACATTAACTTCAATAATTTAAACAATGGTAAAAAAAACTAAACAAGTTTCTGATCTAAGAAAGTTAAAAACAAATTAAGTATCCAGACAACTTTGGAACATGAACATTTTTATTTTAAGGTTTTGGAAATAATCCAATCAATTAAACAGCATTTTGTGAAAATCAGAACTTTTTTGTTAATCTTGAGTCAAAATAGAAATTGGAGATGTATAATGTCAGAGCATAGTGGAGGAAACTAAAGTTTCCAAGCAGGGGGGAAAAAAAGGATAAATGTCTTTGGATTTTGATTAGTGGGGATTTTTAAAATGACACAAAATGCTATAACATTAGAAATAATTCAGGAGATTTTAAAAAATGGGGTCAGATATTAGTAGCCACAATATTAGAAATGATGTCTTTTTCTATGTAGACTGTATCCAAAAGATACTAAATCTCATACAGAAATACTAGAGGTAGAAATGCTAGATAATAAAAAAAAAGTGTGGATTACAAGATAGAGAAGGCTATGGAAGGAATTTTAAAAGGAAGCCAAGAGAATAATGTTGACAGACACTTTTTACTGGATATACAAAAGAAACTGGTTAAAACTTTGAAAATCAAAGTGGAAATGCAAATGACAAACCCAGACAGTGACCTGGATAATTACTTTTTATTGTATTTGCAAAATAGCTTTGTTACAGCCTTGAAGAAGCCTCTGCAATGGGAAAGGAAAAATTGAAGAAGAACCAAGTTTTACAGCAACAACTAAATGAATTAAGGAACAAGATTATTAGAAGTAGAATGAAGGAGTCTAGATTTGGTTTGTTTAGTCAAGATTAAAATAGGGCGCATATTTATAAAGCTCTGATAATGTTTTATGGATTTTCTGCTGACACTAGGCCTGAAAAATTGAGGATTTATGCATTTGCAACAATAACAGTTGGGTTTTAGGAAAAAGAGATAGTTGAGTGTAATCTTATGGGGGAAGAAGAGTTATAAAATTTGTGATAAAAAATTGGAACTCTCTTCTTTATGTATTTCTTTTTTTCTTTATCTTCTTTATCTTTGTTTCCCTTTTTTATTCTTTCTATTTTCTTTTTTACACAAACACAACACAGGAAATCCTCTTTCTTTACATATTATAGAAAGTGTATCAGTTGGTTACAAAAAGCTTTCGTGCATCTCTTCCACAGTCATCACCTATCATTCATATCAAATCATATATTTTAAATCAAACATATTTATACATATTACTATCATCATACCTCAATTTTCATTTGACTATAATTGTTTTAATGTCCTTTTGCATAGAATATTCCAAAATTTAAAGGATAACCCCATGATGGCTTTTCATTAGCTATTTCCAGTATCATCCAATAACATTAGATCCTTATGGCTTATTCTTTCAATTTCTTTTTCTGAGTTTAATATGTATTCAGCTTTGTTATAATGTAAATATAACCTTTAATTTAAAAAAATTGAAAAAAGGACAACTTGGTGCCTAAGTTTCAAGGAATCAATGAACAAGCACCACTCATATACATTGTGATCACAGCCAAGTACCTCTATAACTGCACAAACCAATAATTACAAATACTAATTTATCTGTTTCAAAAAAAGTATTCATTACATCTATATACATGTAGTATATAGCATGTACTAGAAAGAAACATATTTTAGTAACACGCAGAGAAAATACCAGATCTTTAATCTTGAAAAGTTCACCCTCCTTTTTAGACAAATTCAGATCAGGAGCAAGATCATTCAGATCATTTTCAGTCAACAAACATGGCTCGTTTGAAGAACAGATAACTTTAATATTGCATTAGGATGGTACATAGGCACCACCGTTATAGAACAGAACAGAACAGAACAGAACAGAATAGAATTCCTTATTGGCCAAGTGTGATTGGACACCCAAAGAATTTGTCTTTGGTGCATATGCTCTCAGTGTACATAAAGAAAAATAAAATAGAATACATTCATCATGAATTGTAAGATACAAACTTAATGATAGTCATAGGTTACTAATAAGCAATCAAATTATACTAGGAAACAAATAAAACAATATAAATTGTAAAAATACAAAGTTAAAGTCATAGGTAGGAAGAGATAGGTACTAGGAAGGATGAGAAGAATAATAGTAATACAGTCTTAGTAAATAATTCCCACAGTGTTGAGGGAATTAGTTGTTTATTTTCACCACCAGATTCATTGACACTGAATATCACAGTTTCAGGAAACTTGGATACAAGCAATATGTCACCATTGCAGGTGACATATTGCAGAGAGTAAATCAGGGTATTTCGATATACTTACTTTTTGAGGTGATCCTATTGTGTATTAATTGTGTATTAATCAAGAATAACAATTGGATGAATGGTCTCCCTCCAAACCATAGAAATGCTAAACATGGCCTGTTACAAATCTAATAGATATCATACACCAGGCATGAAGAGCTTTATTCATATCGTGGTCATCAAGATTACAATCAGTGGTGGTATTCTATCAGTTCAGACCGGTTTGCCCAAACTGGTTGCGGAAATCACGGGTGGCCCCACTCCCCTGCCCCAGCTCAACGGTATCCCATTTAGGCTATTTTTTAAAGGCAATGTGCATGTGCGAAAGGCGGAGCGCACTCATATTTGCAAACCGGTAGGCAAGGTAAGTGATTACCACCCCTGCTTACAATAAAAAATAAAGCTCATATTCTATGTTGACAAGAAGGATGACATTTTCTTTCTGAGATTTAAAAGTCAACCCACCAAATATATAGCAGAAAATATCAGGATGATTTGTACACTTTTGTGTCATAACAATAGTGTCTGTGTGACAGCAATATTATTGCAATCAAGCTGATATTTAACTTGACTACAGAAGACATATATACTTAAACTGCTTATGTTGTGATCTCTAGCAGTAGTCTGACAAGGAACTGTTCTCTGGGCAGATACTAATCTCATGTCTCGATGTGTCATTTCCCCTTTCTCTTGAGGTTGTTTTTGTTAGAGAACAATAATAACAGCAGCTAGATTTTACTTAACGATTGTTACAACGATGGTACTGTAGTTAAAATATAGTACCGCAGTGTAATTAATTGAACAGAATAATGAAGATGGAGTCACAAGAAAACTAAACCTGAATAGGGAAACTGAATTCATTTTTTAATTCAGCATGAAAAAAGTCTGCTTAGAACACCCATTATAATCCCCGTAACAAAACTGTTGACTGGTATTATTGTAAATCACAAAAGAGGCTATAAAGAAACTCTTCATGCACCAACGGAAATAGGTATAAAAGGCTGAAATGCAGCGAATGAAATGTGCACAGGGAAATTAGGTCTACAAAGCACAAAGAAATAAACATCAAAATTGAAATTAATGGTTTTTTTTTTTGCAGCTTTGGTCTATCAACTTCTGTCTTATTTTTAAAAGAACCCAGTTTTTGTAGCTTCAGAACAGGGAGATAATATTTCTCTGTATATATGATCCTGTTTGGCAACAGGTAGAGTATATTAATAATAAAGTATATTAATTCTTCTCCAAAAGTAAATAGTGGTCATTCTCTGAGGCCATATTTTTCTATTATTTCTAACATTTACTGATCATAGTACTAATCTGTACATCATCAAGGTTACTTGCCCCAACAGAGTTATAAACCATTTATTTTTACTTTCTCTGTCAAGAGAAATAAAGTATTAAGTCTCCTTTTGCTATTTGGCGCTATATTCTTAAACACTGTACATAACTCCAGGTGAATTCTTGAGTGGACATTCATACCTGATCAGAAGATGTAGCTTCACCCTCATTTTAGGCATGATTGTATTTACTGGCTTGAGATGTGAAGATCACAAAGTTTCATCTTAGAGCTTTTGGGGTTTCTTACTCTACCTCCCTTGAACAGAATTTCATATTGTTTAATAATTCATTCCTCTCTGGATAGCATGGAGCAATTTCTGCTACAAAGTACGTCTGGTGCTTCAGCCATCCCCCCCCCCCCCCCAAATAGCTTAATTTTTCTAGAGGGCAGTACCATATTTTGGACTCTTTTGTGTCTCTGTCTTGGGAAGTGTGGAGTTCTTGAATCTTAGAAATGGAATCTATCTCTTCTTCTACCGAGGAAACGGTAGTGATATCCAGATGGTAGGTTTCTTTAATAATCTGCCACTTACCTGTGTGGGACTTTATATTCACATCACAAAACAGAAGTCTCAGCATGTACTTTGATGTACTGAAATCTCTTAGGTGCACTGAGCAAGGTTTTCTTCATTATAATCTCCAATAGTTTGTTCCACTCCAAATAGCTAGCAATTCCTTTTACATCTGTGCATTTCACCTCTTGGTTTCAGTCGTTGCTCTACGATCAAAAGTTATTGGCTGTTGGCTCTGCTTCAGTATTCCTCCAAGATTTTTTCTCTCCAAAAGCATTGCTTTGTAATATTAGTTATTCTGCTAACAGTCACATTTTTCATGTTGGGATCTAATAGATGAGTTTTTACATAGTTCTCCTTGTCTTTCTTTTGGTTTGTACTCATTCTTAAGCTACACAATTATACATTAGCAATCTGTGAGTGGCTGTCTGACATTATATTTGACAGTATATATATATATATGTGTGTGTGTGTGTGTGTGTGTGTGTGTGTGTGACAACACCCTGGTAAGCCTCAATTAAGAGAGGAAACATAGTGCTTTCCTTTTCTGCCTTTCGGCTCATCACCAGATACCACACACACACACACACACACACACACACACACACACACACGTGTGTGTGTGTTAGGTTTTTCGAGCTGATCAATAAATAAATCAGGGAGACTAGGATAGATCTATTTCGAGCTATTTAGCTCTCATCAGCTAGCCATACCCTTACTGGAATTCGAACCAGGGAAGTACTACATGTGAGGCAGTTGTAATTTCCTCTAGACCAACTGGTTCTTATCCTGATCAGCTGAGGCAGGAGGATAAGTATATGCTTTTGTCACAACACCATATAAAATATTTAAAAAGTACACAACGGAACGCATAGCTTTCTGTCTAGATGGTCTCTGGTGATGAGCCGAAAGGCAGAAAAGGAAAGCAGTACGCTTCCTCCCTTAATTGGGGCTTAACAGAGTGTTGTGACACAAACATATATATGTACATACCAGTGGTGGGTTTCTGCAGGCTCGCACCTACTCGCGAGAGCCGGTTGGTGAAATTTAGAGAACCGGTGAGAGGGGGTTCCACCGGTGTACCTGGAAGTAAATCTGGCCCGCCGCTGCCAGTGACCCAACGGGAAGGAAAGGAAAGGAAGGAAGGAAGGAAGGAAGGAAGGAAGGAAGGAAAGAAAGAAAGAAAGAAAGAAAGAAAGAAAGAATTTATCATCACAATTGAGTCCAAAATTTTGGTTGCTAAGCAAGAGCGTTGTTAAATGAGTTTCACCACATTTTAAAAGGTGGCCACTCCCACCCTGTTATATGACTGCCAAGCCACGCCCACAAAATAGGCCACACCTACAGAGTAGGTTCTAAAAAAAATTGAAACCCACCACTGATACATACATACATACTGTCTATATATACTATATATATAGACTGTATGTATGTATGTATATATATATGTGTGTGTGTGTGTGTGTTACATTTGTGCTGATAAATAAATAAACAAGGGGGACTAGTATAGATCTATTTCAAGCTATTTAGCTCTCATCAGCTAGCCATACCCTTACTGTGATTCGCATCAGGGAAGCATTACATGTGAGGCAGTTGTAATTGCGATTAGACCACTGGTTCTCCTCCTGATCAGCTGACAAAATAGCTTTCTGTCTGCATGGTCTCTTGTGATGAGTCGAAAGACAGAAAGGAAAACAGCTTGCTTCCTCCCTTAATTGGGGCTTACCAGGGTGTTGTGACACAAACATATATATATATATGTATATATATTATTTATCTTATATGTATATATATTATTTATCAGCTCAAAGCCTAACACACACATACACACACACACACATTATGCTGGTCTTGTTGCATTCGGGTCTTTTCCCGTGTAAGATTGAGATTGTCTTGTCAACATTTCGGCGAGGTCCCACTCGCCATCTTCAGGCTGGCGTTTTAACCCTAATGCCAGCCTGAAGATGGCGAGGGAGACCTCACCGAAACATTGCCAAGACAATCTCAATCTTACATGGGAAAAGACCCGAATGCAACAAGACCAGCATACCTACACCTGTGAAAATCTATGAAAACAAACAAATATATGTATGTATGTATGTATGTATGTATGTATATATAAAATTTGAACACCCAATTCATTATCTCAAAGTGTTGGACTCCTGTTATGCTTTGGCCTCTGCAAGATCTGTCAGCTGGTATAGACCTTGTCATAATCCTTTCAAGGTTAAAAAATATTTGACACCGAGTACTTCTGTACTTTCCATCTATGTTTTATCCTTATCATCCCCTTTCCCGTAATAATACTACAATCAGTCATCCATCTTCATCTACTCAAATCCATACTTGACGTCAACAAATCAGGAAGGAAGGAAAGAAGTGTATCTTCAATTGGTGCAGTGAGGAAATGCCTTCATTAATTTTGGACTATTGCAAATTCTCTTTTTTTCTGAATAGTTTCCCTTCTACTATTAAGCGATGATTCAATCCCTGTTCCTATGATGAATCCAATGCATTTAATGCATTCTTATGCTAAATGCCACTTAGGAGAAGCCGTGGACAGTTCATATTGACAAGTTCATATTGACAATATGACAAGTCATATTGACGATACCGCTGAAAAGATTGCCATCCACAAATTCAACCATAGGTATTTTCAACAGAGCCTTCTGCATGGGCTACCTTCCATATGAGCTGATCCCCCAATTATTGAAGTGGGCTTTAGACAGTTCTTGCCTCCACAATTTTGTGATTGTGTCTTTTTCTCTCTGAAGGTTTGGCAACTCTCTTTTCACAAGAGCTAGCAGAGCTAGCAAATTCTTATGCTCAGCAATATGTTGGTTGGAATTGTTGGTGTACTTCTAACTCCTAATTGCATCTCCATATTGTGACAAGATATTGGACAGGGAGTCTAATGATCATTCTTGCTCCTCTGTAATCAGGAGGATGGCTCCCAGCTGCACAGCAATAAATTTGTGTCTGCCCTGTCAATTACTATAAATTCCAAGTAGTGTAATGTCTTGTTCCATGGATTTTCCCCTTTGTTCAAATGATCCCAGAGTTGCTTTTAATGCATTAACAGCATTTCTTGACATTTTTCATTCTGATGCTGCTAGAGTCATGGGTAGAATATTACAAGCGGTTCAACAATCTACATCAAAGTTTACAATTATTTGCTCCGATCATTTAGGTGAGATTGGCAATGTGCAGAGCTAATAAATAAATAAACTTTTGTAATAGAGTTTGTTCTCTGGATTATCCAGTGAGGCTGTAAATCTGCTAAATTTACAAAGGTCTTTTCTTCACCGGTAATCTAATGAATGGAGTTCATTATGTCAAATTAATCAATAACCAACCAACCAATCTGATTTCTATAAGTGCTCATATTTTGGGTACTTTATAAGGATTAAACTGTTTAAATAAATGTAATAAAACACATTTTAATTTAATTTAAATAAACACATTTAACGTATTTATTTAACAAAGCAACATTGTCATTCTGTATGTTGCAGGCATATGAGAAAAGCTGAGGAGGATCTTCAGTCAACATAACATACATGTACACTTCATACCCATGAATACACTAAGGCAGAAGCGTGTCCACCCCAAAGATAAAACACCCAGATATGAACTCAGCAAGTGGTTTATGCAATGCAATGCAAATGCAGGGAGTCATGTGCAGATCTGTACATTGGGGGGGGGGGGGGGGAAACAACCACTTCATAAACACATGGCACAACACAGGAGAACAAACACTTCAGGAGTAGATTCAGCAATCCATCTGCATTTAAGAACATAGGCCACTCTTTTGAAGACAACAAAGTCCACATTTTGGAACAGAGAGGACTGCTGGTTTGAAAGAGGGGGTCAAAGAGGCCATCTATGTCAAAACTGAACATCCCTCTCTCAACAGAGGGGGAGGAATATGACATCATTTATCTCCAGTTTACAACACAGTCCTTTCAACAGTTCCAAGAAGGCTCCATACTCATTTACACAACTCAGGTGATCCTGATGGCACAGATAAACCTCCAGTGACCTGAACAACTCTCAAAGAATGCAAATGACCAGCTGGCTGCAAGGAGTAGAAATCCTTCCATTCCCCAACATCCAGTCAGAGCTGAAGAAGCTTCTTGGATGAGTAGTTAAATTTTTTAAAGAAAAAACAAAGTCCAGTTGCCTCTTGAAAAAGCACATTTGGGAATACATTTAACCCAACAACAACATTTAAAACAAAAATAGAGATAGCAATGGCAGAGGAAAACACCAGTATGGTAAATAACAAATAACTCTGAGTCAATAATGAGCTCATATAACACTGTGGCCCAAGGTCTGTGGAAGTCACCAAGTATTTTGAAAGACAGCAAGGTTGGAACTGTGTGCCTGTCAGGGAATGCCTGATAGGGAGGAGAGCTTGTGGCTTAGTGGCTAATACAGCTGCCTAACATGTAAAAACAGCGCAGGTTCAAATCTCAGTAAGGTTATGGCTAGCTGATGAGAGCTAAATATCTTGAAATAGATCTATACTAGTCTCCCTTTATTTATTTATCAGCATAAATGCAACACAAAAATGCCTGGAAGGCTCCTAGGGTGGAGCTGAAAGGCAAAAGGGAAGCAGTATGATCCGTCCCATATTTGGGTATACCAGGTGCTTTGATATCTCTCTCTCTCTCACTCACACACTCATACACACACACACACACACACTCTCTGCTTCATTCCTGCCCACAAACTGGGTTTTCTCCTTCTGCCCTGCATTCAGCCTTCTCCAGTACATGTTCTGAATCACATTGTTTGCAAATGGCTTATCCGACTCCTACTTACAGTTTTCTTTACTGAGCCAATAAATCTTTTCCCTATAAATCACTCTTCATATAATGTTTATTCTTTATTAGAGTATACCACTGCTATGATGATTTGATGGATGTTTTTCCAGGGCAAGATCTACTACTCTTCCTAGTCTGTCGCTCAAGTCCAAGTCCCATATGTCATATAAACCTTGTCCCTAATTGGGAAATCTTTTATGTCTTAAGAACCAAATGAAGACAGATACTACAATGCTGCCATACGTCTTTCCCTTCCTCTTGAAATCATCTGAAAATCTGGTATTTTCCTGCTGTATTTTTCTGAGCTAACAGCATGTAGCAAACACTTATGTTAGCGGCTATATTGTGTCAGGGTCCCTGACATTAATACCATCCTGAATACCTGGCCCCTTTCCTTCATAAGAGACAGTAAAATGCATTTATCTTCATTATCCACTTTGCCAGCCTCAATTGGATTAGTATACTGTCTTCATGCTGACTAAATTCTTGTTTTCACTGCTGTAATCCTTTATAAAATTCTGGTTGTTTCCTTATATAACTACAGCATTTTCTCAGTGTTGATGCCTGAAAAATAGATGCAGGGTCTAATGTTCTCTCCTGACTTTTCTAACAAACAATTTCCTGTTTTTCCTTCCCTTCTTGATGCTATTAGGTTAAAGGCTGAGCTACCTACTTACACCATGAACAAAGAAACTGAAATAAGCCTTCCTTTGAAAATCACAAAACTGGGAACTCATAATGAGCTAAACCTGCTCTGACAGAGGAAACAACATCCAAATTGGAGAAGAATATTTGTGATTCAAGTGCGTATAGTCAAGGAAAATAGCACTAAGTCAAATAAACCATGATTTTATAATACAGGGAAAGCTTCAGGTGAGAGATTAACAATTCACTTGATTACTTTCCCTGGCATTTTATGGTACAGAGTGAATGAATCCAGAGCTAGGAACGATAATAAAAAGTAGAACATCAAAGATATTAATTCATTGTATGATTCTTAGACAGTATTATCTGGAGAATTGTTGTAAAGAAAAAAAAAAGTAATGCACAGTGATCTCAAGGTCTGACGGTATGATCTAACCATTAATCTATGTCAATATATGGATTCATAAAAATGGTTGACAAAAGTATATTGTAAAGTTTAGGAAAGAAAAACAGCATGATTTCAGATTATCTACACTCAACTATCTGTTAGGCAGGAGACATGAAATATCAAGCAACTAATGAGAATTTCTCCTTAGTTCTAAGTTGCTTCTCTCCTTGATTAGTTTCCA
The DNA here is from genome assembly GCA_039707465.1 of Rhabdophis nuchalis. NCBI lineage: Eukaryota > Metazoa > Chordata > Lepidosauria > Squamata > Natricidae > Rhabdophis > Rhabdophis nuchalis. The sequence goes on along the minus strand of CM077644.1, from coordinate 148,302,388 downwards.
CCCATTGCTTCTTGTTCTAACCTCAGGTGCTTTGGATAATAGTTTGACTCTCTCTTCTTTGTGGCAGTCCCTGAGATATCGGAACACTGCTATCGTGTCTCCCCTAGTCCTTTCCCCTCATTAAACTGACATACCCAGTTCCTGCAACCGTTGTTTATATGTTTTAGCCGCCACTCCCCTAATCATCTTTGTTGCTCTTTTTTGCACTCTTTCTAGAGTCTCCACATCTTTTTTACATTGTGGTGCTAAAACTGAATGCAGTATTCCAAGTGTGGCCTTAACAAGGCATTATAAAGTGGTATTAACACTTCATGTGATCTTGATTCTATTCTTCTGTTTATGCAGCCTAGAACTGTGTTGGTTTTCTTGGCAGCTGCTGCACACTGCTGGCTCATATTTGAAATGATTGTCCACTAGGACTCTATGACTACTAGTTTATAAAAACAACCATTACACAAATACAGAAGACATTTCAGTTATCAAAAAACATGGGTTCAATTCCCTTTTGTATAGTCTATATACTGTAAATCTGGTAAACATTTTTGTGGGGCTTGATTTAAAAATGTACTAGAGATCTGATTAGGCTATAACATGCTAATGTACATCACACCAAGCAAACAGTACCAATAAAATTGATACTAGCTGAGCTGATGTTTTAATAAAAAAAAGAGGTGCTGACTCAGAGAATCATTCAAACATAAAACACTATGATTCTAAAACAGACCATTGTCCTAGAGAAACTTGACAATGTACTTCAACAACTTGAAATGGCTTAGCTAAGACTGAGTGATTTTAGGAGATTTTTGGACACAGGACTATACATTAAATTGGCAGTTTTTTTCTTTTCTTTTAGTACTGTTTTCCTTCCGCTCTGTGTGGTTTGTTGTGTTCATTTTTCTTGGTTTTTTTTTTTTGCCATTTCCTCTTCTACTTTTAACAAGAAGAAACTGAAAGGACCTGTTCCACAGTTTTAACAAGACATATAAAGATGCTGGGCAATAAAAGAGTGATCTGAAAGCTGAAAAATCAAGCCATAATTAACTTGAATTGAACATGGCAAAGAAGGCTAAAAAGTGTCTTGATGAAGATTTGTATAGCAGTACCTCCACAGGGAGAGAGCATAGGGTGCTAAAATCTGATTTACTCTGTCAGAGAAAAGTATAATTGGAGCAAATGCCCATAAAGAATTCAGATTAGATTAGACCATCCATGTGCCTTAACAATACAGAGAACTAGAGTGAGCATAAATGGGAGGAAAAAAACCCAACTTCTGAATAACTTCTGACTTCCTGCTGGCTACGCCACTGAATTTCCCTGTGAGAAGTTGACAAAGGTATCAAAAACCTCCCTCCCTACTCAACCTGCACAGAGTATGTGGCGGGGCAAGTAGAGTATGTGACGGAATGGCACAGGTCAAGAAGGTTGGGTGAAGTTTTCAGGGAGATGTGAGAGGAGCCTCATGGGTTGGGTAGGTGTGAAGGGTGCAGTGCAGGTCAAGAAGGGTATTTGGGGGTTGCAAGTCTGAGTGAGAGGTTCTGCATGGAGTAAAGAGAGTGTGTAAAGAGTGCATATGGGTAGGAAAGGGTGCCTGGGGGTGCTTGGGAGTGTGTGAATGCAGGGACATTGTGTGTGGGGGACAGGATCAGTGGTGAAATTCAATTTTTTTTACTACTGGTTCTGTGGGCGTGGCTTGGTGGGTGTGTCAGGGGAAGGATACTGCAAAATCTCCATTCCCACCCCACTCCTGGGGCCAGCCAGAGATTATATTTGCTGGTTCCCTGAACTACTCAAAATTTCCACTACCGGTTCTCCAGAGCCTGTCAGAACCTGCTGCATTTGACCCCTGGACAGGATGTAGGAAAGGGTACGTGGGATACTGCACAATTTGTGACTTGCAGGTAAGGGGAGGCACATGGGTGTGTGTGTGTGTGTGTGACACAGAAGAGGTAGGCTGTGTAAGGCTGCACATGAGCTGCCATTAACCTCTATAACTGTCTGGTTTGGCACAGCAATCAAACAGAAAAGGTACAGACTTCAATGGATAGTTAGGACTGCAGGGGAAAAAAACAGTTACAACAAGCATACCTTACATTGAGGACCAGAAAGAGGGCTGTGAATATATCTACAGACTTCTCACATCCTAGACCATTGATGGCGAACCTATGGCACGGGTGCCACAGGTGGCACGCGGAACCATTTTTTAGGGCACGCAAGGCATTGCCCTGTCAGCTCCAGCATGTATGTGTGCACTGGCCAGCTGATTTAGGCCTTCTTTTGAGGCCATTTTTCGCCCTCTAGAGGCTTCAGGGAAGCTCCTGAAGCCTCTGGAGGTGGTGGGGGGAAGCTGTTTTCACCCTCCCTAGGCTCCTAGAAAGCCTCTGGAGCCTGGGGAGGGCGAAAAAAGCACACCAAACGCAGAGGGTCACGCACATAGCATTATGGGTGTGGCACGCCCACACATGACCACCCATGCGCTCCCCCCGCTTTTGGCACTCGAGCCAAAAAAGGTTAGCCATCACTGTCCTAGACATAAACTGTTTCAACATCTCTCCTCAGGATGCAGCTATAGGGCATTACGTGCCAAAACAACTACAGTTCCCCCTGCCCCATGCCATCACTCTGCTAAAATACCTAGCTCCCATAGCATTTTTATGCCTAAAGATATTTACCTATGTATTAGGCTGTATTGCTATTATCCTTGCCATCTTCTCATCTTTCCTACTACCTTCTCCTGTCTTATGATTTATCACTTGTTGTTTCTACCTTGTAATTATGATTGTATCTTATGCTTTACGATCTATAACTTATCACTTTGTTGTTTGTATGTACATTGGGAGCTTATGCACTGGAGACAAATGCTTTCTGTGTAAATAAATGTAAGTTGAGGAAGCCACATGGGGGAAGCACAAATTTATGCAGGGTGATAGCATGAACCAGGAAAGGTACTCTGGGGTTCCTTTCCCCCTTCCTGTTCCCCCTTCTCTTCCTTTCCCTTCCCAGCAGGCAGGTAGGTACATGGTGGCTGCTGGATAAGGGAGGGAATGAGGAATTGTGAGATTGGCTGGAAACTGTCATGGACCATTGAAAATGAAGATCACATGACTGCAACAACAGTCCAGAAGCACAACCAGGGTAGGGCTGCTACAGGTTTGCCCGGGTTTGGGAGAACCATAGTTAACATTATAGCTGCTTCAGAGAACCTCCAAATCCCACCACTGGCAGGCCCTGCCCGCCCCACATTGCCCCTCCTACCCTGTCCCTCCTCTCCCCTCCTAGGACTCTCCACATGGCCTGTTTTTGATGCGAGGTAAGTGCAGGGCCTGTGTGTAGGCTTGGGGAGGGGGAAAATGAGCCTCCTGGAAGTTCCAGAAGTTTCCGTCCTGAGTCCCTTCGGGGAGAGGGAGCGGTCTATAAATCAAATAAATTGAATTGAATTGAATTGAATTGAAATTGAATTTCTGGCCTCCGGAGGGCCTCCGGAGCCTGGGGGAGAAAGTTTTTGCCCTCCCAGAGGCTCGAGGAAAGCCTCCAGAGCCTGGAGAAGGCAACCCCCCCCCCACACACCATGGTGCAGAAGACCAACTAGGCCATGCCCACCATGGCCATACCCCTCCAGCAACCGGGCAGAGAACCCATTGCTGAAATTTTTGAAGCCCACTCCTGAACACAACAGCATCCAGTAACACTGAAGCAGCCATAACCTCCCCAAATTTCAGTTCCATGGGAGTCCTGGGCCCTGGATTTTGGATACATTCTGAAAATTAGCCCATTTATGTTACCTTGGTTCAAAAACCATTGCCCTATTGATGCACTGTTTTGCCTAGTTAAAGGTCATGACAATGAGAGTGTAAGCAGTACAGCATATAGATATGCGACACTTGTCTTTCCTTTTCTTTGAGAAAATGATTGGGCGGGACTGCTAAAGATGAGGATGAGTTTCCATAGCTTTTAGTCGGTAACCCCAGTGTTGAAATAAAAGCCTTACTTTGCTACATAATTTAAGAAAATTGAGGTAGAAATTCAAGAAGCCTTCCTACTGTTTTTATGTTACAAAGGATGGCAGCACATTGGCTGTTCTCCCTATTTTTTATTCTCTTTTTGTTGATTGTTGTTTTTATTGCTCTTGTATGGATTATGGTGTTACTATAGATGTTTTAATTTGTTTCTGTTTAGATTCTATGTGAGCCACCATGAGGCATTTCAATTGGGGTGGAATAGAAACAGAGAATAAATAAATAGCTGCATGCTAATTTCGTGATAAAGTGGGACATTATATTTTAAAATTGCTTTTAAACATTTGCCTTCCTAGGGTGATTTAAAACACCAACATGACCTTCATGCCAACAGGGAGCATAGTGTTACAACATATTAAAACATGAGGATTGCTTCTTTTGATCCCAGCTTCCCAAGTAAGGTAAAAAAAAATCTTTTGACAGTGATACTTTCTTTGCAAAAATGGAAAAGTGATTTGTCACTGTTTTCTTACATAAAATGTTTCGAGGGGAGGTTGTCCCAGTCTTAGGATTCACTTGGGGTCTCTCAATCACTTATTTATTTAAATAACTGTCTATCTCATAGCGGCGGGCAATTTATTTTCCCAAGGGGCCACATGAGAAAACTGGAAGTGCTGTGCAGGGCCACTACTGCCAAACCCTGCCACCACTGCCTTGCTCCTGATGCTGCTGCTACCTCGTCCCCTCTTATGAAGATTGGCCATAAGTCACTTTTTTCAGCACTATCATAACTTTATACAAACCAGTGGTGGGTTTCTGCAGGTTCGCACCTACTCGCGAGAGCCGGTTGGTGAAATTTAGAGAACCGGTGAGAGGGGGTTCCACCGGCGTACCTGGAAGTAAATCTGGCCCGCCGCTGCCAGTGACCCAACGGAATGGAAAGGAAAGGAAAGGAAAGGGAAGGAAGGAAGGAAGGAAGGAAGGAAGGAAGGAAGGAAGGAAGGAAGAAAGAATTTATCATCACAATTGAGTTCAAAATTTTGGTTGCTAAGCAAGAGCGTTGTTAAATGAGTTTCACCACATTTTAAAGGGTGGCCACTCCCACTCTGTCACATGACTGCCAAGCCACGCCCACAAAATAGGCCACACCTACAGAGTAGGTTCTAAAAAATTTTGAAACCCACCACTGATACAAACACTCATAAGTCAAGCACTACCTATAATCAGAAATAAGAAAGCGTTCTAGCCAACCTTTCATTTTATGAATTTTCTAGTTGCAGGAAATCTTGTTTTGCTTTTTAGACCTGGGTCAGAGGTGGGTTGCTCCCAGTTCGGCCCAGTTTGGCCGAACCGGTAGTGGCGGTAGCAGGAGGCTCCGCCCACTCACCCGGACGCTTCTGTGCATGCACGGGAGCAAGAGTGAACCAGTAGTAAACTGGTTAGCAACTCACCACTGACCTGGATGAATATTAAATATGGCACTCCTATCTCTTGTTTGAAGAGATCTAATCCATTCTAATATGAGGTAGAAAGAGGAGAATCTTGAATTCAGTCTTCCTTTTTTTGCCTGTTTGATAAAGTTCAGACGCCCCCAGAAGCATACTTACTATTCTCTTCTATTCCCAAGCTTCATTTTTGGCTGTGATGGCCTCCTGCAGCCCTCTGCCAGTCAAAACAGAACTCGGGGTGTGGGTGTGGTTGTACCTCCCTGAGCTCTGTTTTTGTTGGCAGAGGACTGCAGGAGGCTGTCAAGGCCAAAAGTGGAGCCTGAAAGAGCCACACATGGCCTTCCCGAGTTCCCTTTTTGCTGGCAGAGGCACCGCAGGCCAATGTTTTGCTGTTTCCAGGGCGGTCCCGTGGGCCACATCTAAGCACCTCACGGGGTGGATCTGGCCCGCAGGCCTTGAGTTGGACACCCCTGTCCTAGACCATCCTTTCAGTTGCACTACCATGCTGATTCTATTTTATCACTTCTGGGCGCCTATATACAAGTTCCAGTTCCCAATCACTACTGCAAGAACATTAAAGAGAGGGGCAGGAAGGGCAGACAGGCATACACACCTCCTCTGAGGACCACTGCTTCACCTGTATCACCTGTACCTGTAATTAGATTTCAGCCTAGTGCAGGGGGCTGCAAAGTTGGCTCTTTTAAGACTGGTGGACTTCAACTCTCAGAATTCTTTGCAGACCTCTGGCCTAGTGCATTTTGCAAAGAATATATGAGGCATTCAGGGATTCATTATTATTACTTAATTGCATAGTTCACAGATTCAGCTCTTCTTTTTCAGCTAAAAAGAAGCTAAAATGCCTTTTTGATGTATTTATATCTTACAGTCTCCTTAGTGGAAGTGAAAATCTCTACTATGAAAAGGGGGCAAGGGGCAGAACTCAAAGTACCAACTTTGCATATCAAAGAATCTAGATTCTATGTATGGAGTTATTGTCAATTGTGGATCTAAATTCACTAATTTTCAGTTAATTTTTAATTTTTAGGAAACAACTATGACTCTCTTAAGGAGGTCAGGAAACATGAACCTGGGTTGCCTCCTTGTTATAATTGCTAGAGATGGCATGAAAGGAGGCTCTGCACACCACATGCCCAAACTGTAATCCAGGCCACCCCATTGTCAGGCCACCCACCTTGTAGGGGACAAATTTCTGATTATGTCAAAGCAGAAGAAAAAGAACCTTGGTCCCTCTGTATCCCAAGACCTCTGCAGTAACAATAAGAATGCAAAAGGCTTAAATGTTCCCTCAGCTAGTTCATCCAGTTCCAGTCAGTTCCTGTGGGCTCCAGTTTCCATTGCAGTGGAGCCTCAATATGTACAGATTCTACTGGCACTCTATAGAACTCAATGCCAAGCTGGTAGTTGCTCTTCCATCTAAAGGTCCGACTAGTTTCTCTGAGGATAACATCGCGCTGACCATCTTTGGAAGACTGGGATAGTGAGGAAGCTTTATATACTACTGGCTCCCCATCTCCCTGGTGGTTTGTCATGGTGGAGGCCATGAAGAAACATCTACAATTCATCAAATGGGTCTCTCCATTTTCATCCCCTCTTTCTTTGGATCCTCCTTTTCCAATGCCTTCATCTTTTGTTCATCCACTATCTTCAGCAGCATTGGTTCCTGATTGGATCCCACTTCTGACCTGCAGCTCCATGGAGATCCAGCTTATTAGACTTTACCATGTGGCATCTTCAAGAACCAAAAATGGGAGCTTGATCACCCATGCCATTCAATCTGGAGAGCTCAGCCTGCATTGATGTGTGGACCTCCTGCAAGAACATGTCCAGTGATGGTTCCCCCCAAATGAAAGCCATCCACTGTTTGGCCCAAGATTGTCACCCAGAAGTAGAGCAAAAAATCCTTCCACAGAATGAATTTTGCCACCATCCAATGCCTGTATAAGCTCCAGAGGAAAGATGGCATTCCTACTGTGCTGTCCAGGAACTTGAAGAACGATTATCGCAATCCCTCTCCTGTTCTACCAGAGATGAACAAGTACCGGTCATCATGCATTGTCAATTGCATTCCTGTTGCAATTGACAATGCATCAGCTGTGGGTCCTTGATGTCTCCATCAAGCTACAGACTGAAAGATCCTGCGACTTCAAGATCACAAAGTATGGTCATATCCATCATGTTGAATATCTTCTTTACTAGGCCAATTCTTCTGCCCCAGTGTACCATCATCTCTTACTGGGGAGTGCTGTATGATCCATCAGGTAGTGGACTCTGTGCATTGGGTTTGAGCCACGGACATTATGGACCTTTGTCTACTAACTATAATTGGCTCTCTCAGTAGCTATGATCTGTATACCTATGGCACCAAGGCTGGCTATTCCTGAACTGTCCAAAGCATTTTTGACTTATAACACGCCTGGTGGTGACTACTCTTGCCTGACTGTCTGCTAGCAATTTAATTGCCTTAGAGCAGGGGTCTGCAAAGTTGGCTCTTTTAAGACTGGTGGACTTCAACTCCCAGAATTCCCCAGCTAGGCTGGCTGGGGAATTCTGGGAGTTGAAGTCCACCAGTCTTAAAAGAGCCAACTTTGCAGACCCCTGCCTTAGAGGGTTGACTTGTGGTGAGAGGAATAATTTTGTTTGAAACTGCCATCTCTTTGCCTGTAACATTGACCCTCTAATAATAAATGTTACTTAGCTATGAGAAGGGGGCAGGGGCAGAACTCAATCAGAAAGTACCAACCTTGCATATCAAAGAATCCAGATTCTGTTTATAATGTTATTGTCAATTGTGGATTTGGATTCACTAATTTTTTTTTTGCTAGCTGGGAGCAGAACAAGCTTGGGAAAAGGGCCTGGATGCATTAGCAACTGAAAAATAAATGCTTTTGAGTAGTGAAATGCAAGGATTTGCACAACCCTAATAGATACATTACTTCCAATATCCAGGCAATATATGGCTGTCAGAACCAGTGATTGGGGAAACAAGGCGGAAAGGGCTTTTGTGCTCATCTGTTTGGGCACTGTGGGAAATAAGATACCGAAACAGATCAACAATTGTGGTTGGATCCGGCAAGACTCTTTTCATGTTTAAAGATGAGTTTGAGCTTTGCAAGCATTCTGGAGGGCTGAGTGTCTCTCTGTAGAGCTGGTGTGCATGCAACATTGTCCTTTATCCATCTGTTTGGGTATTTATATGGTCTGTATGTTCAAACTGTATTTGTCAGTTTTTGTTAATGGGCAGTAAGTCTCTAACAATTTCCAATTAAAGGTATAAAATATACAGAACATCACCTTTTCAAGCAGTCTGAACAAATATAATGATAATTATCATTGGTATTATTATAAGGGAGTCTATGGAGATTCTCAGTCATCCAGGTCATGGTTGTCCCAAAGGTGCTTTTTCAAGAGGCAACTGGACTTTCTGGTTTTTTCTTTGAAGACGTTTCGCTTCTCGTCCAAGAAGCTGGATGAGAAATGAAACATCTTCAAAGACATAGCTGAAGAAGCTTCTTGGATGAGAAGTGAAATGTCTTCAAAGAAAAACCAGAAAGTCCAGTTGCCTCTTGAAAAAGCACCTTTGGGACAACCGTGACCTGGATGACTGAGAATCTCCATAGACATTTAGGGATATTATAAGGGAGGTTTATAGGTTTTATTGTTTTAGAATGTTTCTATTCTATTTCCGTATGAACTTATAGTAAGCAACATAATTTGGAAGAATCATACGTAAGACAGCACAAGCTTTGGAAATGGTTTGGGAAGAGTTTCTTTGGACTTCTATGGCGCAGCTCCTCTCTGCTAATTGTGAAAGCAGCCCCTCTATTTTCAAACTTCAGAACAAGCTTTAAAAAAAGACGTTGCTGCTTTTAGAGCTGTATTAACTTTGACAAAATGAGAGGCTGCTTTGATGAATAGCAGGAAAGTTGCTCTCACAGAAGGCCTGATGCTTCTTTCAAATTATTTTTGAGGCGTGAACAATTCAAACAAATATAATTCCTACCCTCAGATATAGGCAGTCCTTGACTTACAACAGTTCATTTAGTGACCATTCAAAGTTACTCTGGCGCTGGAAAAAGTGAGTTATGATCGTTTTTCGTAATTAATGACCATTGCAGCATCCTCATGTTCACATAATTTACATTCAGATGCTTGACAAGTGGTTCATATTTATGATGTTTGCAGTGTCCTGTCAACATGTGATCATATTTTGCGCTCAAGCAAAGTCAATGGGGAAGCCAGATTCACTTAACAACCATGTTATTAATTTAACAATTCCAGCGATTCACTTAACGAATGTGGCAAGGAAGGTTGTAAAATGGGGCAAAACTCTGTTAACAAATTTCTCACTTAGCAACATAAATTCTGGGCTCAATTGTTATCAAAAGTCTGTAACTTAACGTACAGCATTCACTATCATGCACATATCATGCTTGTGAAGAAGGCACAGAAGAGGCTGTTCTTCCTGAGAATGCTAAGGAAAATAAATCTATCTCAGCATCTACCTCTGTCCTACTATCGCAGCACTATTGAGAGTGTCCTGACATACGGCATTCTGGCATGGTATGGGAGCAGCTCTGCAGCAGACAAAAAAGCTCTACAGAGAATCATTAAAACTGCCCAGAATATCATCGGGCTCCAGCTGCCAGTCCTGGATGACATCTTCACATCTCGCTGTTTGAGGAAGTTGCATAACATTCTCAGAGACTCTTCCCATCCTGCTTACAATCTTTTTAGACTTCTGGCAGAAGATACAGAACAATTAAAACTAGGACCACACATCTTCTGAATAGCTTTTATCCCAGAACTATCATTGCACTCAACAATGAACTAAAGGGTCACCATCAGTGAGCTATTGGACAGCACTACTTGGTCTGTTGTGTGGATGTTTGGGTGGTTTAGGGGAGGGGATTTTTTTGGTGGGTGGGGGTGTGTTTGGGGATTGTTATAGGTGTTGGGCCTGGTCTCTGGGTGTTATGTGAATTTCGTTGTATGTGTAAACTGTGTATATACGTACAATGACAATAAAGTAAAGTATATTATGTGATTGTAAACCATACTGCAGTTATTTAATATCGATCTGACCTTGGAGTTCCACATTCACACGTTACGCTGAAGTCACCTTGCATCCATGTCTGGCTACTCTGCCCCTTTTGGATCTATTTTATAAGACATTTTAGGAAAGTTTCCATCCTCTGTTGTGTGCTCTCACAAGGCAGTATCACTAACTGCTAACTATTGTTTATTCCCTCTTTTAGCGAGTGCCAAATCTTTAAAGTCATCTCTGAACATTGCAGCTTGGCCAAGGGAATTAAAGGAAATACATTTAAATACCTTTATTTTATTCCTCTCTTCCTCTGACGATTGTTCTGTCATGTTCAGATAAACAACCACAAAAGGAGATGGGAGGTGCAGACGTGGAACAGAATAAAAGGTTGCGGTTTTTAAATTTTCTCTAGGCGTCTCTTGACAGAGTTCATCTCCATCTCTACTGAGACCCAACTTAGAATTGTTAATTCCACGCTGAATCATGGAACAAAGCTGCATTTCTGTGATGTAGTCAAGCAAAACAGCATGTTAAGTCAGGAAAGTTAGAGAAAGTGAGCTTCAACAGTGTAACTGCATCTTCCATCTATATATTACATGGGCAACCATGTCTACAAACCATAGCCACTTTTGTTCTATCAGGCCGGTTTGGCCTAAGTTATTACCTAGCCTTCAGTCTGTATTATAAATTGTTTTAATTGGGTTTTTAAATGGATTATGTTTTAACTTTCTAAATTTTAGCACAGGGATAACCTATTTAATTCGATGTTAATTATTTATATTTTGTACTGTTTGTTTTAACTTCCTGTGCACCACCCCAAGTCCCTTTGGGGAGAGGGTGCGGTTATATAAATTTGAAAAATAAATAAATAAATAAATAAATCAGAGGTGGAATTCAGCAGGTTCTGACCAGTTCTGGAGAACCAGTAGCGGAAATTTTGAGTAGTTCGGAGAACCGGCAAATACCACCTCTGGCTGGCCACGCCCCCATTTATTCTCTGCCTCCCAGCTGATTGGGAGGAAATGGGGATTTTGCAGTAACATCCCTGGAGTGGGGAGGGAATGGAGATTTCACACACACACACACACACACACACACACACACACACACACACACTTGTGATCATGGCTATAAAGGAATTCAGACAGTGTTCAGATAAAATGTCAATGATAGAACTGTGATTTAACCTAGAGGAAGTTAACTGTCTCTTTACTCTGAGCTTATTGATTCGATAATGATACAGAATGGCTGAGCTAATGCTTATTACAATTGTGGCAGCATCACATAATATGAACAACTCAGCTACTGCAGCTAAGTACAAGTAGTCTTCAACTTGCAACAGTTCATTTAGTGACTATTCAAAATCACAACGGCACTGGACAAAGTGACTTATAACCCATTTTTCACACTTACAGTATGCTAGTTGCAGCATCCCCATGGCCATGGAATCAGAATTCAGATGCTTGGCAACTGGATCATATTTATGATGGTTGCAGTGTCCCGAGGTCACATGATCCCCTTTTGTGACCTTCTGACTAGCAAAGTCCTTGGAGAAGCCAGATTCACTTAACAATCACAACTTACTAACTTAACGACTGCAGCAATTCATATAACAACTATGGCAAAAAGGTCGTAAAATGGAGCAAAACCTGCTTAACAGATGTTTCACTTAGCAACATCAATTTTGGGCTCAATTGTGGTCGTAAGTCAAGGACTACCTGCACTATGTATTTAAATATATTGATCTTTCTGCAATGGTGCAGTAAATATAAATGTGTATATATGAATTGATCCCTCTGAAAAGGATTGCTAGTTTCCTCTTATAGTTTTATGTTTGATAACCAATTTACACGTGCAATTCTCCTATTTAGTGATTATTAATGTCATATGTAAAAGTGGGCTACCCTGTTCCTTGTACTTCCAGATAGCAGCTGCATGAATTGCTAGGAATTTGGTGATCATCTGTCTGAACATACCTTTGCCAAAGATGTATAGGTCCTATACATACATGCATGTGCTATCAAGAATGAGGAGGGGCGTATCCATTCGCTGATTGTGCCCTAAACAGAAAAATGACCTCATTCACAGAAACATAAGTGTGATTCATTTTTCAGGCCCTGATACCATCTATATAAATAAAAATGTAACTATGAGTTTGTTCAAAACAGGTAATCTCAGAAAGTACTGCACCGATCGCTTTCAAATTTTCACACAACGTTCCTTACAAATACGGGACCAATAATATATATAGATTGTGTAGATGTCACACCTGTGCCAGGTACACACAATGGAAATGTAAAAAATTGTAAAAAAGGTAGGTAGATGGATACAGAGAGCGCAGTGGGCCACAGGTATTATGTCATCCTTTATGACATAAAATACTCTGTTCATAAGATTCAAGGAGAAATACAGCAGGTAGGTAGGTAGGTACATAGGCAGCTATAGGGATAGAGAGAGAGGAAGAAATGCAGTAGGTATAGGTAGGTAGGTAGGTAGGTAGGTAGGTAGGTAGGTAGAGGGAGAGAGATGGAGGAAGAAATACAGTAGGTAGGTTGGGGGTTATACGGTGGTTGTGTGTACGTGTTTGTGTGTGCAGGTGTAGATCTACACACAAATTGGTTGGCCATTTAACCAGACTGGGCCACAGCAACGCGTGGCCGGGAACGGCTAGCAAGTAATATTCTACTGTCTTGAAGCTTTGCACCACATCCACTCATATGATTTTGCTCAATCCAGTTGTTTTTTTTAAATGCATAGTCCTTGGCAATGCTGAATTCAGATAACAGTAACCTTCCAGAGCTCCCACTGAGCATTATAGGGGGGGGGGGGGGGGAAATCAAGCACCTGACAGCTATTATATAGAGAGAGTGAATTATCCAATCTAACTGGCACCTTACAGTGTTTTTTAAAAAAATAATAGCAATTGCAGAGTCTCTCAGGTCATGTTTGAAGGGCCTTTCATGTCAAACATACCATCGTGTTTCTTCAGATAAAAAAAATACTTGCTACATTTCTCAACTTTAATTATGATATTGTGAAACTAGCCAGACATATAAGAACATTACAACTCCTCAGATAACTTCACTGCTATGACATATTAAACTCTTCACTTCTTTTTTGAAAGGTTAGTTGCAAATATATTTCTTCTGTTTCACTTCCAAGGTACTTATGTGCAATATAAGCCCAAGATGAAAAAACAAATTTAGTTTTAAAAATGCAATATATATATAAAATCAAATTAAACAATTTATCCCTGCGCTAAAAGACCTAAAATCCTAAAAACTAAACCCCTTAAAAGCCCTATTAAAACAATTTAGATGTTCAGACTGAGAAGGCAGGAAGGTAAAAAAATTAAGAATTTTTTTAACATGAATTGAATGATTAGCAATGAACTTAAATTGATTACCTGTAAAATAAGCCACTCCATTTGTAAAATTATCTGATTTTCCTATTTGCATCTATATGCACAAATCTCTTTGATGCCAAAAGTACACAGACAGGCAGCAGAGTTTAGCAAGCCCAAAATTTATGCTTGATTTAGAAAAAGGCTAAAAAATATGGCAATAAGATGGAACATGTACAGCCCTGGCCACAATAGATGTTCTAAATTAATCATGCAACCACCATAAAATACCTAGACAATTTAGCAGGTGATATGAAAAGAAATCTTTAATTTCTGTTATTCTAGATCAGGGGTGGCCAACCTTTGGTCCATGGACTGTCATTGGGCCACGCTACGGCATGCCAAAAACCAGGCCGTGCAAAATAATGAAGCTCCATCTGCGGGATGCAGCCCGCATGCAAAACCATGCCCCCTCAGATCCATGGAAAAACTTCTCCACATGGAACTGGTCCCTTGTGCCCAAAAGATTGGGGGCCATTGATCTAGATCAATCAAAAGTAGAATACCAACCCAAAGTTGAGCATGTTAAAATGAATTGGGGGGGAAATTAATGCATTTTCAAAATTTGAAAGTTGAATATTAAAACTTGACATCAAACTCTGTATCCAAAAATTGGATTGTTATGTAAGTCATTCACAGAAACCTAAAATGCACATTAACTGTCTCATATTATAGAATCTTGAACTATACTTCCAAAAATGTGCCTAGCAGTGGTAAGTATGAAAAATGGTCATAAGTCACTTTTTTCAATGCGTTGTAACTGAACAGTCACTAAATGGACTGTTGTAAATTGAGGACTACCTGTATTATAATCAAAATTGTAAGCCCATTTTATCATACATTTTTTCACTTGTTATTCTTCTGTTTCAAATTTTAAATAAATTTGCTTATTTATCTTTTTGTTTCAAATAAAAGTTTAGATGTTCATCCTTTGTATACAATTCTATGTCACACTGTCTTCAAACCATAATTTTCTTTGGCAAGACATTCATTTTTATCACAAAAATCTTTTAAATATTTGTTAGTAAGAGACCCATTGACAGCTACCGTAGTTCCTTGCTGACAATAATTGATTTTATTTTACATTCCCTTGACAAAATTCTAACATCTCACAATAAATTAGTCCTTTGTGTTTGCCTCATCTATAAAATGCTTCTTGTGCTCATCTATAAATTGTTTCTTGTGCTAAGAACCACAAAGATATTCTTGGACACCCCTTGTGTTTGTATCTATCCAATATTCTCAATTTAGCACTTGTAACATCATGATTTTAAAAATCTACATAGACCTTGATGTTATCACAATCCAATACCCATGTGACTGAGATCCCTTTGAGGTAGCAACGGAAGATACAGATATAATTGGCCTTATAGCAGCTGGATGTGTTATCTCACCATGCATTCTGCCCATTTTTGTTCATACCATTACAAATAGTCTAAAGCCACAGCATAGGTAATGGCCACGTGGGAATATGAAAAAACCTATGGATGAAGGTGACTATGTGGCTCTTCTGGAAGTCAGAGGAGCCACACAGAGGGGAAATGAGGTAGCAACAGAAGATACAGAGGTCTAGGGGTGGCCTAGGCCTGAAACATTGGTCAAGTAAACTTTGGTCAAGAAGTAAGATTGCAAGCTATGCTCAATATACTGCTGTATTTGCTAAAAGGTCTTGCCCCAGACAGCATCCTGTTTGATGGGTTGCTCCCACGATCTTTTCCCAGCAACTTCCCCATTTATCTCCTTGCTAGCCACAAATAGCCTCTGAATGCATATATCTTGTCGACCTAAACAAACTGTGGCAACTGGTAGATTTTTGAGTCCCCCAACTCCATATTTGGGCAGATGTAGGAGAACAGGAATGTCTACGTCACCGAGTGTATAAGAGACAATCCTTGTCAATAATAATAATATAATAATAATAATAAATTTTAATTTGTAGACCGCTCCCTCTCCCCATAGGGACTCGAAGTGGTGCACAGGGAGGATAAAAAACAATAAATATACAAACATATTTAAAAACAGATTAAACGATATTCCTGTGCTAAAAATTCCCCATTAAAATACTAAGATTCCCCATAAATTAATATATTAAAAACCCTATAGAAGAGAGACTACCCTAGGCCGGCCAAGCAGAAAAGATGTGTTTTAAATTTTAGACGGAAGGAGCGGAGGTCCGTGGTCGTTCTAATGTCGGGGGGAAGGTCATTCCAGAGGGCTGGGCCCACCACAGAGAGAGCCCTTCCCCTGGGCGTCGCCCGCTGACAGAGTCTAGTGGACGGCACCCGGAGAAGTCCCTCTCTGTGGGAGCGAATCGGCCGTGCGGATGTATGTGGCAGGATCCGATCCCGCAGATAGCTAGGTCCCGAGCCATGGAGCGCTTTAAAGATGATAACTAACACCTTGAAGCGCACCCGGAAGACGACAGGCAGCCAGTGCAGCTCGCGCAAGAGCGGTGTTATGTGGGTAAACCTTGAGGTTCCCATAATTGCTCGCGCGGCTGCATTCTGGACCAGCTGAAGTCTCCGGGTGCACCTCAAGGAGAGCCCCATGTAGAGAGAGTTACAATAGTCCAGTCGGGATGTCACGAGAGCATGAGTGACTGTGCGAAGGGCGTTCCGATCCAATAGGGGGCGCAACTGGCGAACCAGGCGAACCTGGTAAAACGCCCTCCTGGCCACGGCTGTCACTTGATCTTCCATGGACAGCCGGGCATCCAGGAGGACACCCAGGTTGCGCGCCCCATCCACAGGGGCAAGATGTTCGCCCCCTATGGCCAGCGATGGAGTCAGCTGGTTGAATCGGGCAGCCGGAAACCACAGCCACTCGGTCTTGGTCGGGTTGAGTCTGAGTCCGTTACTTCCCATCCAGATCCGTAGGGCTTCCAGGCACTGGCACATCACCGCTACGGCATCGTTGGGGTGGTTTGGGGTAGATATATACAGCTGAGTATCATCAGTGTAGAGATGGTACTCTACCCCAAAACCACGGATGATCTCACCCAGCGGCTTCATATATGTGTTGAACAGGAGAGGCGAGAGGACCGACCCCTGAGGCACCCCACATGTGAGGGGTCTCGAGGTCGACCTCTGCTCTCCTGCCAACACAAATTGCGATCGGCCAGAGAGGTAGGAGGAGAACCACCGTAAAACGGTGCCTCCCACCCCCAAACCCCCCAGGCAATGCAATAGGATACCATGGTCGATGGTATCGAAAGCCACCGAGAGGTCTAATAGGACCAGGATGGAGGAACAACCCCCATCTCTGGCCCTCCAGAGATCATCGACCAACGCGACCAATGCTGTCTCGGTGCTATGCCCGGGCCGAAAGCCGGACTGGCGCGGGTCTAGATAATCAACTTCCTCCAGGTGACGGGGAAACTGTTGTGCCACCACACTCTCAACAACCTTCGCCAAGAAGGGAAGGTTGGAGACTGGACGATAGTTGGTTAATAAAGCTGGATCCAAAGAGGGCTTCTTAAGGAGGGGCCTCACCATAGCTTCTTTTAGGGAAGCAGGCAAGGAACCCTCACTTAAGGATGCGTTGACAACCTCTTGGAGCCAACCGTGTGTCACCTCCCAGGATGCCAGTACAAGCCAGGAGGAACACGGGTCCAATAAACATGTGGTGGCTCGCAGTCGCCCACGTAGCCTGTCCATATCCTCGGAAGTAACGGAGTCAAACTCCTCCCAAACAAGATCTGTCTCGTGGCATCCCACTGGGCCATCAATGGGGGCTAACTCGTTCTGTATCTGAGCGATTTTCTCCTGCAGAAAAGTCACAAATTCCTCTGCTCTACCCTGTAGCGGGGCTTCCCGCACCCTCTGTTGAAGGAGGGAGCGGGTCACCCTAAACAGGGCGGCAGGGCGGTTGTCTGCGGATGCTATGAGAGTGGCACAATGATGACGTTTGGCCACTCTCAGCGCCACAATGTAAGTCCGTAAATGGGCTCTTACCTGTGTCCGGTCAGATTCAGATCGGGTAGACCTCCATCTTCTCTCTAGGCATCTCTTGTGGCGTTTCATCACCCTCAGCTCCTCGGTAAACCAAGGAGCCAGGGTGGCTCGCCGCCGCAAGAGAGGCCGCAAGGGCGCGACCCGATCCAAGGCTCCCGTGGTCGCAGTATTCCATGCGGCCATGAGGTCCTCCATCGGGGCGCGGGTCAGGGGTACAGGAAGTGGCCCAAGCGCTGCCTGGAACCCATCAGGGTCCATCAGGCACCTGGGGCGGAACCAAATTGGTGACTTAGGTTCCGCCTCCCCGCGGAGGGAAGTAGCGATTGGAAAGTCGAGCCGGAGAAGTGAGTGGTCTGACCATGACAAGGGCATGATGACTATATCCCCTATACCCAGATCACTCTTCCATTGGCCAGAGACAAAGATGAGATCCGGTGTGTGTCCACCCTCATGGGTGGGGCCTTGAATTAATTGGGTCAGGTCCATGGCCGTCATGGAAGCCATGAACTCCGAGCTACCTCGGATGATTCGCCCACCGATGGCAAGTTAAAGTCCCCCATGACTAAAAGTCTGGGGGTCTCAACTGCCACCGTAGCGATCACCTCCAGGAGCTCGGGCAGGGCTGCTGCTACATAGCGGGGAGCCAGGTATACAACCAGCAAGCCCAACTGCCTCCCTAGGCCCCACTTCACACAGAGGGACTCACAACCGGTGGTCTGAGGCACAACGGTCTCTCTCGGCTCAAGACCTTCCTTTACAATAACCGCTACCCCACCACCCCTGCCTAGGGCCCGGGGCTGATGAAAAGCGCGGTAACCTGGTGGGCACATTTCAACGAGGGGGAGTCCACCCTCGTGGCCCAACCAGGTCTCCGCTATTCCTGCGGAGGTTCAGGGGGTTCAGACATTTTTGTATGGGCTTGCAGCCCATCACTGAACCTGTGCACATAATAAACTTTTGCTACTTTGAAGAGCTTATCTGTGTCTTGGCGTTCCTACAACACCTTCTCATTCCAAAAGCCTTCTATTATCACAGGGTTTTTTTTTCCAAAGCAAAGCAAAGCAAAGCAAAGCAAAGCAAAGCAAAGCAAAGCAAAGCAAAGCAAAGCAAAGCAAAGCAAAGCAAAGCAAAGCAAAGCAAAGCAAAGCAAAGCAAAGCAAAGCAAAGCAAAGCAAAGCAAAGAGCAGCTGCATAATACAATTTCAAATCACGTAAACCAATCCTCCCCTTTTCTTTTGTATCTTGTAACTTCTATTTAACTCAAGTTTTTCCCCCCACCACACAAATTTAGATATATCCTTCTGCCACTGTTTAAATGATGTATCAGTTGTCAAAACAGGTATTGTCTGAAGTGAAAACATTGTTCTAGGCAAGACATTCGTTTTTATCACAGAAATTCTCCCTAGCAATGATAGTTGTAGTTTCTCCCATCTTAACATGTCTTTTTCAACTTCATTCCATGTCTTAACAGTTATTTTGAAATAACACACAGACCGCATTTGTCATAATGATACCCAGCTATTTTACCTTCTTCTCAATCTTAAATCCATTGTATTCATTAATTCTATTTGATCTTCTATTTTCATTTTTGTGTTAACATCTTCATCTCCTGTTTATTAACTTTGAAACCTGTTAATGCACCAAATTGTTTTAATTTTTCCATTCATATTTCAACGCTTTAAAATATTTTCCAGTTCCAGTCATCTGCAAAAGGCCTTAATTTATAAGTTAATTTTTTAAAATCTTACTCTGACAATTCTTGCTTATATCTGTACTCAGTATTTCAAGAAGCAAAATAACCAAGAGAGGAGACCTGTTTTCGCATCTCTGTCTTGTTCATTTTTGTATCTCTCACAGGATTCTGTTAACAATTATTTGTATTTTCTGTGCCGTGTAAATTGATCTTATTTATAAAGTTCTCTCCAAAATTTATACCTGAGCAAAAAAAGCCCAGTTCAAATTGTCAAAGGTCTTCTCTGCATCTAAGAAAATAAATGTAACTTGTTTTTCATTATGTTGCTCCAAACATTACAGTATGTCCAACACAGTTCTAACACTGTCTTTTAACTGCCTTTTTAGGTTTAAAAAAACCCACCATTGATCCTCATGAATAAATTCTGGCAAAACTATTTTGAGTCTATTGGTTAGAATTGTTGTTCAATCAGAATAGAGCTGGAAGGGACCTTCTAGTCCTATTCCCTGCTTAAGCAGGAGACTCTTTATCATTTCAGATAGGTGGCTGTCCAGTCTCTTCTTTAAAACCTCCAGTAATGAAGATTTTTTGTTAGATTTAGATTTTATTCAATTTGTATCCCGCCCTTCTCCAAAAGGACCCAGGGCGGCGCACAGGAATTTAAAATAACATACAAAAGTAATACAAAATACACAAATTTAAAACCTATTAAATAACAAAAACCTGCGCTAAAACCAATTAAAACCCCCCATTTAAAAACTATCTAATACTAGTCACAGCGGAGGCTATGTTAGGCCGGCTTGATGAAACAGGTGTGTTTTTAGACACTGGCGGAAGAGGCGGAGGTCGGTAATGGTACGGAGTTCAGGGGGTAGGTCGTTCCACAGGGCAGGGCCCGCCACAGAGAAGGCCCTTCCCCTGGGTGTCGCCAGCCGGCATTGTCCGGCTGGTGACACCCACAACTTCTGAAGGCAAGCTGTTTCACTGGTTAATTGTCCTCACTGTTAGGATGTTTCTCCTTAATTCCAAGTTGCTTCTCTCCTTGATTGGTTTCCATCCATTGTTTCTTGTCTTGCCTTTTGATGCTTTGGAAAATAAGTTGATCCCCTCTTCTTTGTGGCAGTCCCTCAAATACTGGAATACTGCTATCATGTCAACCTTAATCTTTTCTGTAGACTGGCTATACCCAACTTCTGCAACCATTCTTCACATGTTTTTGTCTCTAGGCCCTTAATCATTTTAGCTGCTCTTCTTTGCATTTTTGCCAAGGTCTCAACATCTTTTTTGTAATGTGGTAACCAAAACTGGATGCAGTATTCCAGGTGCGGCCTTATTAAGGCTTCATAAATGGTAACAATACTTCACATGATTTTGATTCTATGCCTCTGTTTATACAACCAAGGATTGTATTAACTTTTTTGGCTGCTGTCACACCCTACTGGCTCATGTTTAAGTGATCGTCCACTAGGACTGCAAGATTCCTCTTACAGTTACTGTTTTTGAGCCAGGTTTCACCTACTCTGTACTTCTGCCTTTGGTTTTTCCTGCCCAGGTAATGGCATTGGCCTAGAACAGAGGTGGGCAATTGATTTTCCCAAAGAGCCACATGAAAAACTGGAACTGTTATGGAGGGCCTCTGCTGCTGCCCTGCTACCACCCACCTGCTGCTGTTCTCCGGCTGCCACTATCCCCCACTGCCACTGATGCAAGCCAGACAGTACAGTAAAAAAGATGGGAGTGGCCCATGGGCCATAAAATGCCTATGTCTAGCTAGGAGGATCATTTTAAGTGCTCCAGAGGCTTCGGGGAAGCCTCCTTAAGGTCCCTGAAGCCTCCGGAGTGCTCAAAACGACCCTCCGAGCAAACAGGAAGCCTCCTGAAGGTCCCTGAAGCCTCCGGAGGGCCTCTGCAGGGGTGGGGGGAGGCTGTTTTTGCTCTCCCCAGGCTCCTATAAAGCCTCTGGAGCCTGGGGAGGGCGAAAAAAGCATGCAAAAATGGGATGTTGCTCCTGTAGTGCGTGCATGTGCACTGGTGTTGCAGGAAAAAGAGCACGAGACTTAGACTTTTCAGAATCAGGAGAGTTTATTGTGGCTGCCATGGTTCAGAAAGCTAGTCAAAGGCCAGCATGCAATATTCTGAACTAACTCGTCCAAAAGAATAATATCATATTTATAGTTCAGTTTTATCATGGAGATTCTTACTCTTTCTCTGATTGGTTATATGATTGTCGTCAAAAAAGAAAACCACAAACATATCCTGTTCTTGCTAGGCATCGAGCTGATTCTATCTTGTTTAGCTTTTCTAAGCTGAACTTCTGGCTTTTGTGGTTATGCCCTTTGTCTGTCTTGCAAGGGGCCCACCGACCAACACGACCCATTTACAAGCAGGTGTTTGCGGTTTGGCGCATCCTGTTGCAGCTCAGAAAATTCAGAAATATCGTTACAATGCAGAGCTAAAAAGGGACCTCCTGGGTCATCCAGTCCAACCCCACATCATTTCACTCTTAACAACCAGGTCTCACTTTATGCCCTGCCTCACTGGGGTGTGTGTCACACATTGCATTATGGGTGCGGCATGCCCATGCACAACCCCCCTGCACTCCCCCACTTATGGCATGTGAGCCAAAAAAGGTTCGCCATCGCTGGTCTAGCCTATAGTTTCTTGGTAAAGTTAAATCTTGTCGCTTTTTAGTTATACTGGCCTTTTCTAAGTCTCTGGAATCTTTCTCTCTGTAGGATTAGAGTTCATTGTGTTTTGTAGAGGTTATAAAGTTTCATACTTAAAACAATTTTTTAAAATAAGAATCTGTTAATTCATCTGGTCCAGGCACCTTTCTTAGTTTAATCTTTTATTATAGCTACAGAAATTTATTATTATATGTCCATTCATAATCTAGCTCTATTCCTCTGTAGTCTGTGGTAAATTTTGTTTCTTTAAATATTCTATCTATTCTCTATAGAGATGTCACTTTCTTTATACAGATTGGAATAACGTTGATGAAATTCTCTTTGCATAGCCTCATTGTCCATTAATACAATATCTGCCACTCATAATTTCAGTATCATTTTTTTTCTTTCCATAATTTATGTGCTAGCTACTTCCTTGGTTCATTTGAAAATTCGTGTTTTTGGTTTATATAATTCATTTCTATTTCAATTATTGTTAGCATAGATAATTGTCATTTTATAAGCTTTTTTTTTTTGAGAAATGCTTATCTTTTCTTGGAACTCTTCTTTTTCCTTTATTTTATCCAAAAAGCCTATTTTTCCCCATAACGCTTCTTTTTAAGTTCACTGTTATGCTGTATAAAATGTATAAAACTGTAATAAAAGCTTTACTTGTATCCCAAGTCATTCTTAAATCAGTGCCTTAACGTAAATTATTTTTAAAAATTCTTTAGATTTTTTTTTTTTTTGCAGTCCTACTACTTCTTTCTGTGGCAGCATTTCATTTAGTGTCCACGTAAAAAAGTAAGGGTTTATTTTATGAATCAAACTCACGGGATTTTGATTTGAAAAGTCCCAGGTGATTTTGGGCTGGCCCTTCTCTCTCAGCCCAACTGATCTCATTGGATTGCCAACATGGGAATAAAGTAGAGATTCCTGTGGAAGCCTTGTTTTGCTCCTGAAGAAAAGATAAGATATATAAAAAAAAACCCTAAAAATAGTTTTAGCATTTTTAGTTTAAACTGTGGAATTTAATTTTAGCTTGTTAAATTTAAACTATGGAAGTAACAGGCTAGGGTGGAACAGAGATTAAGATGTTTGGCTAGAATTGGAGATACCTAAGCTGAAGGTCATCTTCAACCATAGAAGTTCACTGGGTGACTTGGGGCCAGTCCTTCTGTCTCAGCCCAACTGACCTAATTGGATTGCCAACATGGGGATAAAGTAGAGATTTCCGTGGAAGCCTTGTTGAGCTCCTGGAGAAAAGATAAGATATAAATCTATCAAGTAAAAGTAAAACACCCAAGTTTTATAACTCTACGTGGAAATCTGAACCACAGCAGATACAGCCATGGGTGGACAATTTAAAATCCAGCTGGCAGTCACAAAAAAGTCTATCCATGTTGTGTGTATGCCAAAACAGAGGGATTAAGCTTTAATTACACCATTGTAACTATAAACCTGACTTTTTTTAATCCCTCTCTCCATGCTCCTGAACTAAAGTCTTCTCAGTTCTAGACTGTACTGACATTGGTTCTCATTACAGACATATCCCCAAAGTTCGGATTCACTCATTATAGGATAGGTTGAAATTTCCATCTATTTTTGACAGAGAGAAGTTGTTGATGTAAAAATCAGCTTTTTTATTTTTTCTCTCCAAGGATACAGATAATCAGAGTTCCTGTCAAACAAACAAAAAATCCTCTTGAGGGAACAGGTAGGCAAAAGGTCCCCTTTTCGAAAGGCAACATTTCAATTTTTATAA
Organism: Rhabdophis nuchalis; assembly: GCA_039707465.1. Lineage (NCBI taxonomy): Eukaryota > Metazoa > Chordata > Lepidosauria > Squamata > Natricidae > Rhabdophis > Rhabdophis nuchalis. The sequence continues at coordinate 148,278,442 of CM077644.1, read as the reverse complement.
TAAAGCCCTTTTCTCTAAGTTATAATGACATAATGTGGCAAATATTCCATTATGCTTGCTTGGTGTATTAATTTTGTCAGCATCTCCTTTGACAGTAAAACCAGCCTTCTTGAAGGGAAAACAAAGGCTCACCATACCGCTTCCAAAATTCTTTGTTCCTGAGGTTTTGTTTTTTTTATAAAAAAAGTAATTATTTTGTTCTCACTGTTTGGACTCCAGTCTGCTTCTTTTCTGCCACATTCTTACCTAGACAATTTCTCTCTCTCTCTCTCTCCCCTCCCTCCCTCTCCCGCTTGCTTGCACTCTCTCTCTCTCTCCCCCTCCCTCATTCCCTCTCCTGCTCTCTCTCTCTCTCTCTCTCTCTCTCTCTCTCTCTCTCTCTCTCTCTCTCTCTCTCTGTGTGTGTGTGTGTGTGTGTGTTTTACTCTGAACCATACTTTAGTTCAATTGGGCTCATTCCTAAACAAGCATGGATAGGATTAATGCCTTAAGTTTTTGTCTTTAAAGCAGGGGTCTCCAACCTTTGTAACTTTAAGTCTGAAGGACTTCAGTTCCCAGACTTCTCCAGCCAGCTTTGCTGGCTGGGGAATTCTGGGAGCTGAAGTCCTTCAGACTTAAAGTTGCAAAGGTTGGAGACCCCTGCTTTAAAGAGTAGATGAGCAAAATGAGTTTTTTTTTCCTGTTTGAGATTTTTAAAAGGTTCACAAAGACTTTTCTTTAGAAAGAAGTACCGTATTTTTCAGAATATAAGACATACCTTTTCCCTCCCCCAAAAGAGGGTGAAAATCTGGGTGCGTCTTTTACATTGAATACAGCCTTTTTGGCCTTTCCGCCCTACACATCCGGGTTTTCGCAAAAATGAAGGGGCAGAGGGTTTGGGAGGCCTGCAACGTGCTCCCAGGGGCTGGGGAGGGCAAAAATGAACGGGGAAAAAGGGTGCTGGGTTTGCCCTCCTAAACCCTCAGGAGCACTCGGTAGGCCTTCCAAATTCTCTGCATGCCCCGGGGTTATTTATTTTGCAAAAAATGGGTCAGTTTAATGGAAAATAGACTGTTTTTTGCTCATTTTTTTGCCCTCCCCACCCCCAGAAGCACTCTACAGGCCTGATATGCCGTGGGAATCCTATTCCTGTCAGTGTGATCCATAATTAGCACACCAAGAAAAAGTTATATAATTCATCATCTAGAGCAGGGGTCTCCAACCTTTGCAACTTTAAGTCTGAAGGACTTCAGCTCCCAGAATACTCCAGCCAGCAAAGCTGATCTAGATCTAGAGAACACCAATCCTATTTTGATTTAGGCTCCTAAGCAGGTCAATCGCTGCTAGAAAGTTTTCATCTTTGCAGGCTCTGTCTGAAATGTGCAAGGAGGCCAAACCACAGGGTTTGTTTAAAAGTCAGCATGACAGGATCTTCAGTTATTCAAAGCTGAAGAGCGCCAAAAGAGTCAACCATATATGGTGCTAACAAACTGAGGGAAGTCATCCCTCCTAGAAGAATGAAATATTTTGAGAAATATTTTAAAAGGCAGAATATTATATTTCCCCTAAAAGAGACACATGTTTCTAAAGACAGGAACCCAGAGCGTCATCTCCCTGCCCCAGCAGATATTAGATGCCCATTGAGAAGAAGTGGGCCAGCCTATCTCCAAACAAAAGACCTTTAGCTCCAGGGCGATGGGATTAAGACATGACCCTTCAGGACATAATAGGATTATCTAGCAGCAAAGCTCACTGCATTACAAACATTACCTGGGGACATTGCATCACCCTGCAGGCTTAACCAAAAATCAATTCAGAGAAACATGGCCCCATGGGAGTCTGACCACAGCCAATAGAATACATTTCTTGCACAGGAACAGGAAGCTCAAGGGCAAGGTCCAAGAAAGAGTATAAATAACCCTCACTCTTCGCTCCATGTGGTCAGCTGCATCAGGACCATGTGCTTGATGGTTCTGCTCCATTAAACCCTCTTTCCAATCAGCCTCCATGTTTCCAGTGTCTTTCTCCCCTCGTGGAAATGAACCAGATGGATATTTCCTCCAATAAAACAGACTCTTCAGCTACAGCAGAACCAATGTTGCAAAAAGAACCTCCAGATGATAATATATGATATAAAAACCCATCTCAGAATACGTGTGACTTTTTTTAAAAAAAGGTTATTTACTCAGGACACTTTAAAAACTCCAGATGGAAGTGATGGTGATCAGAGCAAATTGGTGAAACAGGTGAAACTTATGCACAAATGACAGCAACATAGATTGTTCTTAATGTGTTTCTGGGAAATCAACTAAAGCCTTAAGACAGGGATGTCCAAACTTGGGAACTTTAAGACTTGTGGACTTCAACTCCCAGAATTGGGAGTTGAAGTCCACAAGTCTTAAAGTTCCCAAGTTTGGACATCCCTGCCTTAAGACCATAATTTTGTTCCCAGGATTACTCAGGGGAATCTGATGAAACATTACTTCTGTGGGAGAGGTCTGGAAGCTGGTATATGTAAGCAAAATGATGTAGTGGCTACTATAGAGGGCTTCTATTGTGTTTTGATTCCTAAAATTACTTTACAGCCTAAAGGGCTCCCTCTGAGAATCAAAGATCTGGAGTCGCTCAAAGATAAAGGAATCTTTTGGTTTCCATGGAAACATGCTTGTAGCTCTCTGCTAACATTGCTTCCTTGCCACTACACAATATGGGTGTCCTGGATTGTACTCCTTTTTGCCATCCCACAGCTCCCTGAGATATGGACAGCTGTCTCTGTTTAGTGTGCAATCATCTTCCTTATAAAGGGCTCGGGAGGGGCATCCATGGTTACCTCTCTTCAGTTTCCATGGCGACATGGCTCTACCAAAGCACCAGAGGAATCCACTTACTCAAAAAGACACTGTTGTTGTTTTTTTAACCAGAAAAACTTTGTGAAATTAAAGAATATTGCCCAAAAGGAGAGAAGTGTATAAGGACAATGGAAAGTGATCTAGACCTAAGCAGTCTTATTCTAAAATCCAGTTTCTTTAAGGTAGTATAAATAATACATAAAGTCACTGTCCCAATTACTTAAATAATCACAGGTACCTTCAATCCAAGCAATTTTTAATGTCTAGAATCTGAGCAATATGTTAACATTTTTTTCAAGAAAGAGAAAGGAAGGAAGGAAGGAAGGAAGGAAGGAAGGAAGGAAGGAAGGAAATCACCTAGATGGGGTTGTAGGTATTCACTTGTACATATTCTATCATCTACAAAAGCAAGCATTGTACGGATTATATTAAGAAAGATAAGGAATTTATTTGGGGGGACATTGATTTGATTTATAGAATTAACTCAGCATTTGCCAGAATAAATGAGGTACCCAGAGAGATACATATTAAATTTATAAGAAGGTCAACGAGAGAGGAGATACTGAGAGCGAGAGAGGGGGCTCTTTGATGTATCAGCAAAACAAGGTGGCCATATTGAAGCAGATCCCAAAGAAAATAAGAGATATAAGAAGGAATTATTCCTTCTTAACTAAAAAATTATTCAAAAAGGGGGTGTGGTTCAAGTGGTTGATGCCTGAAGGGATGCTGGTATTCTGGGAGGGAGGAAGAGTTAGAATCAAAACAGTTGAAGAGGCGCATAATTTTCTTAAAAAACATTCCTCAATCCTGGATGACGATGAGATGGGAACGGGAGGGGCCACGGGTCCGCCTGCTGGTGGGGGGGGGGGGGGAGGAGGAAGAGACCATAGCAAAGAGGCTCAGATCGCAAAAATAACTTGTTATATTTCTTTAGTAATTCCTGCACGGATGTCAATAGTATAAAGTAATTGAATGTATGAAATAATATGAAAATTTATGATTTTAAAATGTATGTACCCCTTCCCTTTAATGATTTCTTTTTAATTGAATATGTATGAAGACTCGGAGGCGGTCATCAGACCCGATGTGGAAGCTTCAAATATTATCTATTACCTTATCTATCCCTTTCCCAATATAAATTGTTAAAACCAATACAACTTTTTCAAAAAAAAAAAAAAAAAGCAAGCATTGTACGCATTTTTGGTGAACTTCAGCTGATGTGGTTTTAAAAGAGTGTGTTTGTGGGTATTCCCTGGTAAGAGGGTGGGGCAGGGACAAGGGCTTAACTTTCTGGAAAACTGGGAGTAAAGTCAAACTTTCAATGATTTATGGAAGTCAGTTCAATTACTTTGATATACAGCTAGACATAAACTCCAACGGAAGGCTCTGGGTTTATTTGTTTTTTAATTATCAGTCGTGATCACAACAAAGAACCTGATTGAAAAGTTACCCTGTTTCCTGGGATTCTTATACAGGAATCTTTTCAGTTTTTCCTCACAAAATAAATAGCTCTGGCAAAAAACCAGCTATCCTTTTGAGTGTTTGAGGATCCCAGACGTTTTCAGTAATATTTGCACTCATGTTCTTCATCAAATATTTGAAGACCTTTTGAAATTCCTGAAAGATAATTCCTCACTAATACTATCCATTATTGTATGATTATTTAAATTTCATAAACAAGTTCAAAAAGCCAAGCAAGGCATTGACACCAGAGCAATCTAATTTATATCAAGATTGTTGAAGTGAGTTTTTTTTGTCTTTTTGCATTTCTTATGATGAAGCATTCCCTCCCCCCCGACCTCCTCCAGAAGAAGTTGTCTTAACCAAAACTGACATTTGTTGTGGTTCCAGAAAGGGCTTGAGCCAGGGAAACTGCATTAATATATGTCACAGGAATCAGGTGATGTAAGTACAGCTAGTCCTTGACCTATGACCACAATGGAGCCGAAAATTTCTGTTGTTAAGTGAGTTTTGCCCCATCTTAGAACCTTTCTTGCCACTGTTGTTAAGTGAATCACCACAGTTATTAAATTAGTAATCAAATAGTTACGTGAATCTGGCTTTCCCAATTTTGCTTGTCAGAAGGTCACAAAAAATGATCACATGGCCCCCAGACATTGCAACTGTCATAAATATGATGTCAGTGTCCCAGAAGAACCCAACTCCAATTAAAAAATCCAAGACAGGCATTTTCTCAAAGTTCCCTTTTATTAGAGTAGTTATGCTGGCACATCTGGGAAAACCTGAATCTGAGAGTTCTGGGTTTTCCCTCATATTCCTGAACTTCGCACCATCTCGGACTTCCGCCTCTTCCGCCAGTGTCTAAAGACACATCTCTTTCACCAAGCCGGCCTAGCGTAACCTTCCGCTGGGACTATTTTAGACAGTTTTAAGTTGGGGATTTTAATTGGATTTTAGCATAGGATGGGAATTTAATATGTTTTTTAAATTTTGTATTTTGTCATTTTGTATGTTTTTTAAATTCCTGTGCGCCACCTTGGGTCCTCTCCGGAGAAGGGTGGGGTATAAATTTAATTAAAATAAAATAAAACAAAATAAAGTAAATCAAAAGCCCAAATCCAGCCCCTGCACCCATCAGTCCATCACATGGTCCAATCACAATCCGTCCCAACTCGAGGCATCACTTCGATCACTCCTCTTCAGGATGCAGGAATACCATGACCTTGACCGACAAGAAGAATGCTATTATGTCTAACTACTAACTCCCCCCTCCTAATTTCTCAAGCACAAAAATATGGCAGGCTGAAAGCTTCCGGTGGTAATGTGGCTTCCAAAGCTGATATATGAGTCAATTGCCAAGCATCTGAACTTTGATCATCGAGATGCTGCAACACCCAAAACTATGAAAAATGGTCGTAAGTCACTTTTTTTTCCAGTGCCATTGTAACTTTGAACAGTTACTAAATGAACTGTTGCAAGTTGAGGAGCTGTATTCTGGATATCTAGAAGACTAAAAATATGGACAAGATCAGCCAGGTACACAAAATGCACCCTTCACAATGTCTTCAGATAAAGCCAGATATACCTATCCATACTCAGAATGTGGCAAGCTACATAAACACTCTGTGTTTAGATTCAAGCATGTGGAACACAGATTGTGTAAGGGAGACATCCCAAAAGCATGTTGTTCAAGGTCCTTTCGTGCAAAACCAAGGACTATACCAATCACTTAGTTTTACATGAATGTGATTGTTCATGTCATAATGAAGGTTAGCAATTGTACTGTGTTCAGAATGTTTCTAACAATGTTAACAGAAGATGAGAATAGGAGCTGTTGACTCTGACTCTTGTTGACTCCCAACAAGAAGAATACAGAGCAAACCTTGTCAAAAAATGCAAGAAAGGTTAACAAAACATCAACTTAATCTTGAGAAGGAAGAAGGAATAAGAAAGGTGTTAGATTTTGAAGACAGAGGGAGTCCGAGACAGGTAGGCAATCAAAAACCAGCCGTTTATTGGCAACTAGAACAGTACAGTAAAAACAATTCAAAAGTGCGGTAGACAGGGAACTCCCTGTTTGACAGCTATTTATATGACAGCTGCCAAACAGGGAGCCAATCAGACAGCCTAGTAACCCAGAACTAGCCAGTCGCGTCTTAGCCAATCAGACACGACTGGCTGTTGCTAGCTGTCAAAACTGAGGTCGAAGGTTTTCGGCTGGTCGTAAGTCGAGGACCGGTCGCAAGTTGAGGACCTCAACAAAAGGAATTAGAGATAACCTCACCATGATTCTTTTTCATATAACCGGAGTAGAGGTAAACTCTCAGGTTTGCAAGTTTTTGTTTTCCTACACAATAGAGTTACAGTAGTCTTAGTGCAGTGATGGCTAACGCTTTTTGGCTCATGTGCCAAAAGCGGGGAGAGCGCAGGGAGGTCCTGCGTGTGTGTGCCACACCCATAATGCTATGTACGTGACCCCCTGCTTTTGGTGCGCTTTTTTTGCCCTCCCCAGGCTCCAGAGGCTTTCTAGGAGCCTGGGGAGGGTGAAAACAGCCTCCCCTCCCCAACTCCAGAGGCTTCAGGAGCTTCCCTGAAGCCTTCAGCGGGTGAAAAATGGCCTCAAAAGAAGGCCTAAATCAGCTGGCCAGTGCACACATGCACACTAGTGCTGATAGGGCAATGCCTCACGTGCCCTAAGAAATGGTTCCGCATGCCACCTGTGGCACCCGTGCCATAGGTTCGTCATCACTGCCCTAGTGTCTATTTTCTAACTTGGTTTACCTCAACGGACTGACAGAAGAACATTTTGTGTTGCCTATTTTCACAAGAGCCTCCTGTGAAACAACTTCCCTGATTGCTAAGGACATGATGTTTTCTCTGTGGTTAGAAAGAAAAAGGGTGCTGGAAGCTGTAACGGATGCATCCAGCAATGGCAGTTTTATCCAGGAGTCGATGTCCCTACCATTTAAAAGTTAAGACAACAATAAGTGTCCCAGCACATCCTTTAAAAGTAGATGCAATTGGCACCAGCCATAGGCACAACTGTGAAATGCTTATATGTGTTTTGATTGTGTTTTAATGGATAATATATTTCTGTTTTAATTCAATTCAGTGGCAAAGTTGCTTCAATGTTTTTCACTTTGCTTGCAGGCAGCCATGAAAGAGGGTAATTGGAAAGGAGACATGTAAACTAGAGATGGTATTCAGCCAGTTTTCTCCGGTTCAGGCAAAACGGTAGCGGTGGCTGCGGAAGGATCCTCCCACCTGCTCCAACATAATGTGCAAGCACTGCGCATGCGCAGAAGGCAGTGTGCATGTGCAGATGCGGTGTGTGCGAGCAAAGCGCACACGCACTCACATTTGAGGACCAGTAGGGAAGATAAGTGAATCCCACTGCTGATGGAAATCTTTTAATGAAATTTAATAAACATACCCATTTGTTACAGGTGTTAAGATGCCATCCTAGAAACCAAGAGAGTATGAGTTCCAGTCCCACATCCTTTAAAAGTTCCAGTCCCACATCCCTTAGGCAAGAAAGCCAGCCCCTGGTGACTTTGGGCCAGTCCTCTTTCACCTCCCAGGGTTGTTGCTGTGGTGAAAATAGGAGAAAGAAGGAATATTAGATACGTTTGCCACCTTTTGCATGAGTTGGGATTTCCTCAACCATCTGCAGGAAATATGCATCTTTTGTTATACAGGGATGGTGTTAATATACATATGCAAGAGCAGTAGAGCACTCAGTATATTGAGTACTGGCTGATGTAATGGTTTTCTTTTTTAGGCTGCCTCCATTATTTAGACTCCTAAATCTTCCTATCTGTTTATATTAGAGCAGTCTGAAGTGATACCAGATTAATATATATTGTGAAGCCTGTATCACTTATCAAAATAAGCACACCAGCATCCCAGAAATTACCCTAAATGTTGCTTTCTAACAATAGTTATAAATTCTGAAAGGAACAAAATAAAACAAAAAGTCTTATTTTCTCTCCACTGAATCTTCAGAAACCACGAAGCTTCTAAATTTAATTTCAATCGATCCTCTTCTTATTAATCAGATTCTGCTGTCATTTCTTCTCCAAGGAGAAGCTTCATTTTAAAAGATTTGTTTTTTATGATGAAAGTAGGGCTTACATCTGTATGGATATAATGTGAAACGATGGCTCTTAGAATGTGATTAAAAAAGTTATTTTGATATAATTTACTTCTACATGAAAACTTTTGATCATAAGTAATTTTAACTGGTTAGTGAAATCTAATAAGGTAATTGTGCAATGTTCCAACTCAGCTAAAGTAAAAGTAATCGTAATTATTTTGAATTAATTAGCACCTTTCATATGTTAATTTTCACACAGATCATCATTCCTAAGGAAGATCTTTTCCTGAGCTATATGCTACGTTGTGGAGGGGAAGAAGAAGATTGGATTGCGTGAATTTTCTTCAACTTTTAGTAACTTTTGCAACCAGAGCACCATCAGTCACTCAAAGCATTGAGGATGAAGGACAAGGTCATGAGGTGGTTGGGTGGAGGAAGCGGTGGGTTTCAAATTTTTTTAGAACCTCTTCTGTAGTTATGGCCTGCTTTGTAGGAGTGGCTTGCCGGCCATGTGACTGGGTGGGTGGGGTGGCTTGGCAGTCATGTGACTGGGTGGGCGTGGCCAACTTGTAAAATGTGGTGAAACTCACTTAACAACGCTCTTGCTTAGCAACCAAAATGTTGACTCAGAAACTCTGGCATTTGAAGCATGCAAGTCTTAAAGCTGCCAAGTTACAAGACCCTTGTGCCCCTAACCCTTTAGAAAAAAAACTCCCAGGGGTATTCAAACTTGACAGCTTTAAGGCTTGTGGATTTCAACTCCCAGAATTCCTCCTCTTGTTCTTCATCTTGATGATGCGTGGATGGGTGGGGGGGAGGGAGCTGGAACCGGTTCTAAATGGCCCTGTAGATTTGTGGAACCTCTTCTATAGAAGAGGTTAGAACTGGCAGGAAGCCACCCCTGGGTGGGGGGCAGAGAGGAATGCACACAACAGACCAACAATGCCAACTGAAGAAATCCAAGAAGGCGAGGATAAAGTGTCTCCTCAATCAAACTGTTGTTGGAAGAAATGTCCTTCTGGGTTCAGTTCTAAATGGGCAAAAAGACACTGGATTCATGGAAGTTGCTTGGAAAGAAGGTTTATTGATGAACAGGATTGCATGGCTTGAGATACTGGGGAAAAAAGGGAAGAAATGCTCAGGGTGCCATGGTTTTATGCCCTCTTTGAATTTGAGCTTGCATTCTGATTGGTTGTCAAACTCCCATGAGGCCATGCAGGGGCAACTCTGTAGGCTGTCCTGAATCCCAGGCTTGGTTGTGCCTTTGCTGGATGATGATGTAATGAAAGGGCTTTGGGCAATTCCTACTAAGGCTCTGCTTGAAGGAGGTAGATCTTTGTTATGTAAAATAGACTAGCTCAGGTTTTAATGGCCCATTGACCAAATTGGGGGTGGGGGCTGAATTTCTGTCTCCCTTTTAGGGAGAAATATTCTGCCCTTTTAATATTTCCTAAAGCATTTCATTTTTCTAAGAAAGGGGTGGGTGCTAACTTCCTACACTGTCAAGACTAAAGATTAATGGTAATTTTGGAGATCCTTTGGAAATAATCTAAGAGCGTGGTTTCTAAGATCAGGAGATGAAAAGAACAACAACAGAAGTCATGTTAGGTGCAGATCCTGTCCAGCTTGGCAAGACTTGAGATTTCTGGCCATGATAGGGTCAGGCTAGGTGGTCAGGGATTACAGAGCCAGGGCTCGAGGCTGATGTTTTGTAATGCCAGGTCCGTGGTCAACAAAGCCCCCCTCATCCACGACCTTGTGTCGGAGGGGGAGCCGGACCTGGTAGGAATAGCGGAGACCTGGTTGGGCCACGAGGGAGGACTTCCCCTCGTAGAAATGTGCCCACCAGGCTACCGCGCTTTTCATCAGCCACGGGCCCTAGGCAGGGGTGGAGGTGTAGCGGTTATTGTTAGGGAAGGTCTTGAGCCGAGAGAGGCCACTGTGCCACAGACCACCGGCTGTGAGTCCCTCTGTGTGAAGTGGGGCCTAGGGAGGCAGTTGGGCTTGCTGGTTGTATACCTGGCTCCCCGCTATGTAGCAGCAGCCCTGCCCGAGCTCCTCGAGGTGATCGCTACGATGGCAGTTGAGACCCCCAGACTGATAGTCATGGGGGACTTTAATCTGCCATCGGTGGGCGAATCATCGGAGGCAGCTCGGGAGTTCATGGCTTCCATGACGGCCATGGACCTGACCCAAGTAATTCAGGGCCCCACTCACGAGGGTGGACATACGCCGGATCTAATCTTTGTCTCTGGCCAGTGGAAGAGTGATCTGGGTATAGGGGATATAGTCATCACACCCCTGTCATGGTCAGACCACTCACTTCTCCGGCTCGACTTTCCAATCGCTACACCCCATCGCGGGGAGGCGGAACCTGAGTCACCTATCTGGTTCCGCCCCAGGCGCCTGATGGACCCGGACAGGTTCCAGACGGCGCTTGGGCCACTTCCTGTATCCCTGACCCGCGCCCCGATGAAGGACCTCGTGGCCGCATGGAATACTGCGACCGCGGGAGCCTTGGATCGGGTCGCGCCCTTGCGGCCTCTCTTGCGGCGGCGAACCACCCTGGCCCCTTGGTTTACCGAGGAGCTAAGGGTGATGAAACGCCATAAGAGATGCCTAGAGAGGAGATGGAGATCTACTCGATCTGAATCTGACCGGACACAGGTAAGAGCCCATTTACGGACTTACATTGTGGCGCTGAGAGTGGCCAAACGCCATCATTGTGCCACTCTCATAGCATCCGCAGATAACCGCCCTGCCGCCCTGTTTACAACAGAGGGTGCGGGAAGCCCCATTACAGGGTAGAGCAGAGGAATTTGTGATTTATCTGCAGGAGAAAATCGCTCAGATTCAGAACGAGCTAGTCTCCATTGATGGCCCAGTGGGATTGCACGAGGCGGGCCTTGGTTGGGAGGAGTTTGACTCTGTTACTTCCGAGGATATGGACAGGTTACGTGGGCGACTGCGAGCCACCACATGTTTACTGGACCCGTGTCCTTCCTGGTTTGTACTGGCATCCTGGGAGGTGACACGAGGCTGGCTCCAGGAGGTTGTCAACGCTTCTCTGAGTGAGGGTTTCTTGCCTGCCTCTCTTAAAGAGGCCATGGTGAGGCCCCTCCTGAAGAAGCCCTCTCTGGATCCAGCTTTATTAGCCAACTATCGTCCCGTCTCCAACCTTCCCTTCCTGGCGAAGGTTGTTGAGAGTGTGGTGGCACAACAGTTTCCCCGTCACTTGGAGGAAGTTGATTATCTAGACCCGCGCCAGTCCGGCTTCCGGCCCGGGCACAGCACCGAGACGGCATTGGTCGCGTTGGTAGATGATCTCTGGAGGGCCAGAGATGGGGGTTGTTCCTCCATCCTGGTCCTATTAGACCTCTCAGCGGCTTTTGATACCATCGACCATGGTATCTTATTGCATCGGCTGGAGGGGTTGGGGGTGGGAGGCACCGTTTTACGGTGGTTCTCCTCCTACCTCTCCGGTCGGTCGCAATTTGTGTTGACAGGAGGGCAGAGGTCGACCTCTAGGCCCCTCACTTGTGGGGTGCCTCAGGGGTCGGTCCTCTCGCCACTCCTGTTCAACACATATATGAAGCCGCTGGGTGAGATCATCCGTGGTTTTGGGGTAGAGTACCACCTCTACGCTGACGACACGCAGCTGTATATATCTACCCCAAACCACCCCAACGATGCCGTAGCGGTGATGTGTCAGTGCCTGGAAGTCGTGCGGGCCTGGATGGGAAGTAACAGACTCAGACTCAACCCGTCTAAGACCGAGTGGCTGTGGTTTCCGGCATCCCGGTACAACCAGTTGACTCCATCACTGGCCATAGGGGACGATCACCTTACCCCTGTGGATGGGGCACGCAACTTGGGCGTCCTCCTGGATACCCGGCTGTCCATGGAAGATCAAGTGACAGCCGTGGCCAGGAGGGCGTTTTACCAGGTTCGCCTGGTCCGCCAATTGCGTCCCCTATTGGATCGGGGTGCCCTTTGCACAGTCACTCATGCCCTCGTGACATCCCGGCTGGACTATTGCAACTCTCTCTACATGGGGCTCCCCTTGAGGTGCACCCGAAGGCTTCAGCTAGTCCAGAATGCAGCCGCGCGGGCAGTTATGGGAGCCTCTAGGTTCTCCCATGTAACACCGCTCCTGCGCGAGCTGCACTGGCTGCCTGTCGTCTTTCGGGTGCGCTTCAAGGTGTTAGTTACCATCTTTAAAGCGCTCCATGGCACGGGACCTAGCTATCTGCGGGATCGCATTCTGCCTCATACATCCCTGCGACCGATTCGGTCCCACAGAGAGGGACTTCTCCGGGTGCCGTCCACTAGGCTGTGCCAGCGGGCGACGTCCAGGGGAAGGGCCTTCTCTGTGGCGGGCCCGACCCTCTGGAACGACCTTCCCCCCGAAATCAGAACGACCACTGACCTTCGCTCCTTCCGACAGCTTTTAAAAACTCATTTCTTCCGTTTGGCTGGCCTAGGGTAATTTTAATTAGTTATGGTGTTAAGGGGTTTTAGGGACAGTTTTTAGTTTTTATAGATGTTTTTAGCGCAGGATATGTTTAATTGTGTTTTTTAAATTTTGTACTCTGTGTTTATTGTTTTTTAATTCTCCTGTGCCCCGCCTCAAGTCCCTCTGGGGAGAGAGAGCGGGTTAGAAATAAAAATTTATTATTATTATTATTATATCCCTTCCTCTTTTTTTAAATAATTTTTAAAATTACAGTTTAAAAATATGAAGATAAAAAACTAATACAACGTAAGAAAAATACAAAAAAAGTGCAGAGAAAAAGAGAAATGAAAAAGAATGACTTTCCTCTTCCTCAAGAAAAACCTAAGCAATTTCAGTTACTTATCACCAAAGGACCTTTTCTTCCCATATCTCATCTCTTATCTATAAACAAATTATAAAGCCTCATCACTCAGTCCTAATTAAGTGTTATACAATATATTGTAATCTTAATCAAATACACCAGTTTCACATCCCATTACTTTTAGCACAGTAATTTATATTTTTCTCTAAAAATACAACAATAAAATCTCCTTTCAATATCTCATCTATAAACCAATTTTTAAAGCCTTGTCAAGAAAAATCAATCAAGACCTATCAGAAACAACAACAATCTTGATCTTTAATCTCTTTATCCAACATATTATTCTTACAAGTAAGAAAAACAAGTTTCAGGCAGAGAAAACCTCAAGATGACGCCTAGATCTGGGTAGTGGAGAATTTTTAAAACCTAGGTTGTATCATAAACAAAGCCTTGATGAAACAATGATCGCAGATTCTTCACGAAGTTTATGTTCTGTAACGGTGGCACCATCATTATCTCTTGGGAATATACAAGGGCAACTGCAAGAATTGAAATGAAGAAGCGGAGAGCACCACCCCTACCAGTTATTCCATCCTTTTCTATTGGGAAAGCTGAGAGAGAAGAAAAAATGCCAAGTGCGATTCCTCAAAGTTCATTGCAACAAGAAACAAAAAAGAAAAAGAGACGTGCTCCTCTTCCACCAACTCCTAAAATGCCAAACAGATTTGAAGAAATGGATAATAAAAGACAAAGTACAATTGATCCTTCTCAACTGTCATTTGTCGGCCATTTTATTTCAACTGTCATTTGTCGGCCTTTTCATTTGCCTGGAGAGAGATTCCTATTGTGGCTATCACTGCTTTCTGTATTCCACCTGGCGCTCAACCAATTTCATTGTAATTTTATTATTACAATGACAATAAAGATTATTATTATTATTGTTATTGTTATTATTATTATTATTATTATTATTATTATTATTATTATTATTATTATTATTATTATTATTATTATTATTATTATTATTATTATTATTATTTATTCCCTATCAGTTTGTCTCTTCTCAGAAACTCCTACACATATACCAAAAATAAAACAATCTACATTGAATGTATTTGGGTCAATATTAAAGGATGGGGGGGGAATGATATTGTCATAGGTCTATACTACAGGCTACCCAACCAAGCAGAGGAAGTGGATGTACTTTTTGCTAACCAGCTAACTAAGGTATGTAGGAAGCACACTGCAATAGTAATGGGAGATTTTAACTACCCTGACATCAATTGGGAAACAAACTCTGCACCAAGTGGAAGATCCAACAGGTTCCTAAGAAACCTAGCAGACAACTTTGTTTCCCAAAAGGTAGAGAAGGGAACAAGGGGATCAGCAATATTGGACTTAATTCTCACTAACAGAGAGGAAATGATAGAAGGTGTAGAAGCTACAGGAACTTTGGGGGCAAGCGATCATGAAATACTGGAATTCAACATTATGCAAACAAAAGTAGTTGAACAAAGTCAAACTAGAGTCTTAGATTTCAAGAGAGCTAATTTCAATAAACTCAGAGAGAGCTTGGGAAGGATTCCATGGATGAGAATCCTCAAGGGGAAAACAACTCAGGAAGCTTGGGAAATTTTGAAAAATGAGATTATAAAAGCCCAGTCCAGCGCAATACCAATGAAGAAGAAAAATAACAGTTCCCAAAAGAAACCAGCATGGCTGCATAAAGAACTCTCTGACAAATTGAAAGACAAAAAGGATAAATATAAAAAGTGGAAAAAGGGGGACATAACCAAGGCAAAATATCAGCAAATAGCCCGAGCCTGTAAAGATGAAGTGAGGAAAGCTAAGGCTCGCAATGAAGAAAGGCTTGCCAAAAAAGTAAAAAATAACAAAAAAAGCTTCTTCCAACATGTTAAAAATAAGAAAAAGGTTAAGGAAACAATTGGTCCACTGCTGGGAGAAAATGGCAAGAAGATGATAAGCAACAGGGAGAAAGCAGAACTATTTAACTCTTTTTTTGCATCTGTCTTTACACAAAGGGATAAAACAGTCCAACCAATCAAAAACAGCACCACAAATATCAGATTAGGAACACAAGTTGAAATAGGGAAGAAAATGGTAAGTGAGCACCTGTCTGCCCTGGACGAGTTCAAATCACCAGGACCGGATGGATTACACCCCAGGGTCCTGAAGGAACTGGCAGACGAGATCTCAGAACCACTGAACTATATCTTTCAGAGATCCTGGAGCACTGGGGAACTGCCAGAAGACTGGAAAAGAGCAGATGTGGTTCCCATCTTCAAAAAAGGGAAAAAAACAGATCCAGGAAACTATAGACCCATCAGCCTGACCTCAATACCAGGAAAGATTCTGGAAAAGATAATTAAACAACAAATAAGTGAACACCTAGAAGCAAACAAAGTAATAGCCAAAAGCCAACATGGGTTTGTCAAAAACAGATCATGCCAGACGAATCTAATTGAATTCTTTGACAAAGTGACAAAATCAGTGGACCAGAGGAATGCTGTTGATATAATTTACCTGGACTTCAGTAAGGCATTTGATAAAGTAGACCATAACCTACTATTAGATAAAGTAGAAAATTGTGGGTTAGACAGCAGCACCACCAAATGGATTTGCAACTGGCTGACCAACCGCACTCAACGTGTAGTCCTCAATGGAACTGCATCTACATGGAAGGAAGTATGCAGTGGAGTCCCCCAAGGCTCTGTTTTAGGCCCAGTACTCTTTAACATCTTCATCAACGATTTGGATGAGGGGATAAATGGGGAACTCATCAAATTCGCAGACGACACCAAGCTGGCAGGAATAGCCAACACTCCAGAAGATAGGCTTAAGATACAGAAGGATCTAGACAAACTTGAACATTGGGCACTGTCTAATAAAATGAAATTCAATTGTGAAAAAAGTAAGGTCCTACATATAGGCAAGAAAAACCAAATGCACAAGTACAGTATAGGTGGTACCTTGCTCAATAGTAGCAACTGTGAGAGGGATCTTGGAATCCTAGTGGACAACCATTTAAATATGAGCCAGCAGTGTGCAGCAGCTGCCAAAAAAGCCAACACAGTTCTAGGCTGCATCAACAGAGGGATAGAATCTAGATCACGTGAAGTGTTAATGCCACTGTATAGTGCCTTGGTAAGGCCACACTTGGAATACTGCATACAGTTTTGGTCGCCACGATGTAGAAAAGACGTGGAGACTCTGGAAAGAGTGCAGAGAAGAGCAACCAAGATGATTAGAGGACTGGAGACTAAGACATATGAAGAACGGCTGCAGGAGCTGGGTATGTCTAGTTTGATGAAGAGAAGGACCAGGGGAGACATGATAGCAGTGTTCCGATATCTCAGAGGGTGCCACAAAGAAGAGGGAGTCAAACTTTTCTCCAAGGCACCTGGGGGCAGGACAAGAAGCAATGGGTGGAAACTAACCAAGGAGAGAAGCAACTTAGAATTAAGGAGAAATTTCCTGACAGTAAGAACAATTAACCTCTGGAACAGCTTGCCTCCAGCAGTTGTGAATGCCCCAACCCTGGGAGTCTTTAAAAAGATGTTAGACAGCCATTTGTCTGAAATGGTATAAGGTTCCTGCCCATGCAGGGGGTTGGACTAGAAGACCTACAAGGTCCCTTCCAACTCTGCTATTGTATTGTATTGTATTGTACATTATAACAGAAATAACAAAATTTAAGAAAATATTAATGAAATAAGCCTTTTTTTGTAATGCTTTATTTTACACTGTAGCTTATCATTTTCTCTGAAAGTATGTATTCCTCTCATGGCTTATCTATAAACAAATCTTTAATGCCTTATTATTTGGTCTCATTGAGAAAAAACCCCTACTGGAAGTCATACCAGGAGTGAAATCCAGCAGGTTCTAACAGTTCTGGAGAACAGGTAGCGAAAACTTTGAGTAGTTTGGAGAACTGGTAGTGGAAATTTTGAGTAATTTGGAGAACCGGCAAGCACCACCTCTGGCTGGCCCCAGAGTGGGGTGGGAATGGAGATTTTGCAGTATCCTTCCCCTCCCATGCCCACCAAGCCACGCCCACCAAGCCATACCACACCCACCAAGCCACGCCCCACAGAACTGGTAGTAAAAAAAATTGAATTTCACCACTGAGTGATACATATTTTAATGATCAAATAAGCAAATTTTATATTACTTCTTTTGCTTTTAAAAATCTTAATGTTTACTCCCTGTGAATAGTGCCCCAAAACCTGATTTGTCTTCATTTTCCTTTTGTCTCTTCTCAGGAACTTATTAAGATGTTGGATATATCTTTTTGGTAAGTCCAAGATAAGAATGTTGCCCAAGTCACTCTTCTGATTTATCATTTGTGTGTTTCTTTTAATGATTAAGGCATCAGCCCATTTCATTTGTAAATCCATTATAACATATTTTTCCATTTCATTGTCAGGAGAGAAGAAGCAAGATACACAATACGTTCCACTTAAGTTAGTTTATTGTTGATGCCTAAACACAAAATAAGAATTAACAGAATTCAGGAAGTGTTGGTCTTGGACTGCTTGTGGTAACATAATGACTCCAGGCTGATTCCTCTTTTGACTCTGACCCCAGGCTCTGCCTCCCCTTCTTCCACAATCATTATCTTATCATTTTTAAATCCAAGCCCAAAATAACCTGATTCACAGTTGTATCCTCTTCTATGACCTCTTTGAAACCACTTTTTATGGTAGCAGATAATCTTAATAGAAATGCCTGAGCTCATTGTTCCCAAAATAATCAAATATTTCCAAATAGTTGGATTACTTTTCTCCCTTCTGTATTAGTGGCTCTGTTTTCCTTTAGTTATAATCTCAGGTTTTTTTTCCTGGTTGCCTCTGGTGTCCAGCCTTCAAAGTCGTCTCTTTTCATGTTTTTCTGTAATCCACAATATTTTCCCAAGGGTAGATTTCTTATACTTAAGATTCAAAATCGTTATATATTTTTAATAGAATTTTAAACAATCCACGGGAGGGATTCTTATAATTAATTTCAATATCTTATTTTCAATCCATCTGGCCCTTTATAATATTTATAACTTTCAAAATATGTTCTAATCAACTTTTTGCTGTTTACTTCAGCATATTTTTTAAAATTTCTTAACTAAAACTTCTTTCACAGAGGGTTGAAGGAGAATCTCTCAGTGTGATGAAACTTGTCGGTCTCAAGATTCTTAATATTTATTTATTTATTTATTTATTTTGTCATGCATGTATAAGATAACAGATATAAGTATAAACATGATTATGAATTCAGGAAATGGATACAAATAAGTGGGGACAGTAGGACAGGGACGGTAGGCACGTTGGTACGCTTATGCACGTCCCTTTACGGACCTTTTAGGGATGGGGTGAGGTCAACAGTAGACAGTTTAATGTTTAACTTTAAGGTTTAAGGTTATGGGGGTTAAAAGCAGTTAACAAGCAATTTCCAAATAAAAAGGAAGTGGGCGAACCCAATGTTTGTTTAAAGGTTTGTTTGGTCTTGAGCCCTAAAATGCACCAGAGTCATTGTTTTATGGTTTCTTCACAGGGAGCTTTTGAATGGAGTGCTTGTGGATTATCTCAGGTCCTCCCGTTTATCCACAGAGGGAGTTTGAGGTACTTATCTGTTCACTGGCTCCTCATTCTGCCAATTTGCTATGGTCATCAGCTTCACTGAAAGCAGAGTTTTCTTCAGTCCACCATTGTTTCTCAGGAAGTATACTACATCCTTCCCTTTGGATGATCAGGATAAATCAGCTCTCAAGAGAGCTAGGTTTTTAGCATTTGCATGGAATATGCACAAACTCTACAGAGTACTTCTAAAAGTACTTCTAACGTACGAGATCGCCTTCTGCCACCAAGAGCCTCCCCCCGGCCAGTATGCTCCCATAGAGAGGGTCTCCTCATGGTGCCGTCAGCTAAACAATGTCGACTCGCGACACCCAGGGGAAGAGCCTTCTCCGTGGGAGCACCTGTCCTCTGGAATGAATTGCCCCCGGAATTAAGAACTATCCCTGACTTACGCATCTTCCGCCATGCTCTCAAAACCATTTTTTTCCAACAAGCCGGGCTGGCATAACAATGCATTTTAAATTACGAACTTTTATTAATTTTAATCGGGGTTTGTTTGGTTTTTTAATTTTGTGGCCAAATTGTTTAATATGTTTTTTTTAAAAAACTTTTAAAACTTTTATATATCTGTTTTACTTTGGCTGTACACCGCCCTGAGTCCTTCGGGAGTAGGGCGGTATAAAAAACTAATACAAACTAAAACCTGAAAGATTTGAACCCAGAAGATCCTAAAAAGAAACGAATCCACTATCTTTTCCAACCTTATATATTGGGGAATGTTACAATTAGTGGTTGATTCTCAACTAATGAAAAGAAAAAATATATAGCAACGTTGGGCTGAGGTTTTTTGTTTTTTGTTTAAAAAATACAAAGAGGTGATGCTCCCCATGACAATGAAACTCCATTTTTCTAAATCATACTCTCCATTAATGAATTAAATTGCTGCAGATTGCTCTCCAATTGGCTTGGGAAAGATTTCCAAAGCCTGAGATCAGCCCTTAAAGCAGGTCTGGAAACTTCAAATGTAGTCTGAGTGAAAGATGAAAGAATGCCAAGAAAGCCTCCTGCCTCTCACACCAGGGGTGAGTTCCTGCCAGTTCTAACCTCTTCTATAGAAGAGGTTCCACAAATCTACAATGCCATTTAGAACTGGTTCCATCTCCTCCCCCCGCCCATCCACACATCATCAAGATGAAGGCTGCCGGTGGCCTTCCAGGTGCGTTTCAAGATTTTAGTGACCATCTTTAAAGCGCTCCATGGCAGCGGGCCTGGTTATTTGCAGGACCGCCTCCTACCACATATCTCCATTCGACCTGTCCGCTCCCACAGGGAGGGCCTCCATAGGGTGCCATCCTCCGGACAATGCCGTCTGGCGACGCCCAGGGGAACAGCCTTCTCTGAGGTAGGCCCCACCCTCTGGAATGACCTCCCCCTAGACCTTTGTACTATCACCCACCTTCGTCTCTTCCGCCGGACACTAAAAACATATCTGTTCCATATGGCCGGCCTGGCATAGCTGCTACAGCTATGTCATTATTAGAGTTGGGTCTTAAATTAATTGTTTTCTTTTTTTAGCATGGGCTAAATTATTTAATTTTAGTTTTAACTTTTGTAGAATTTTGTATTGTTTGTATTTTTAGATTTTTTAATTCCTGTGCGCCGCCCTGAGTCCCATTTTGGAAGATAGGGCGGGATAGAAATCTAATAAAAGTTAAAGTTAAAGAGCGAGAGGAGGAATTCTGGGAGTTGAAGTCCACAAGTCTTAAAGCTGTCAAGTTTGAACACTTGTGACTTGCGTGCTTCAAATGCCAGAGTTTCTGAGGCAACATTTTGGTTGCTAAGCAAGAGCGTTGTTAAGTGAGTTTCACCACACTTTACAAGTTGGCCACGCCCACCCAGTTACATGTCTGCCAAGCCACTCCCAGTTGATCACATGGCCAGCAAGCCACTCCCACAAAGCAGGCCACGGCTACAGAAGAGGTTCTAAAAAATTTTGATACCCACCACTGCCTCACACTATCAGAATAAAAGAAGGAAGCTGTAATACATGTTTGGATATGTGGATGGGGACAGTTTTTGTTTTTAATCCAGACAACCCAAAATCCTCAGCCAGAAATAGCAATAGCAATAGCAATAACACTTAGAGTTACATACTGCTTCACAGTGCTTTTGCAGAGCTCTCTAAGCGGTTTATAGTCAGCGTATTGCCCCCAACAATCTGGGTCCTCATTTTACCCACCTTGGAAAGATGGAAGGCTGAGTCAACCTTGAGTCGGTGAGATTTGAACTGCTGAATTGCACTTAGCGGTCAGCTGAAGTAGCCTGCAGAACTGCACTCTAAACCCTTGCCCCACCTCGGCTCATGTGCCCCAAACATGGTATTCACAATACTAGTTCTACTCAGGATGATTCTTTAGTTATCAGAACTCATAACCATTAATTTCTTCCTCCCTCTTTTTTTTTTTCAACGCAGCATGTGTGGCTGTACAATGCAAATAGAGTTGAAAAGCATTTGAAAAGCAACTGACGGAGTTCTTTGAAGTGTAGATTGCCTGCAAAGTGAAAACTCATTAGTGAAGCATCATATTCATGCAGACAATTGGAGAGGTATGAATTGCAGGCCTGCTCAACAATGGGCAAATTATTTTTCTTTATCTCGCTCTCAGGTGCCTGGAGGGGTAGTTGCCCTATAATGGTAGTCAAATTTAAAATCAAGGAGCTTTGGACATTTTTTTTTGCTGGGGGTGAAATTATGTTATGCATAATTTACATTATGCAAGGGATCTCCCTTTTGAACATATATTTATTCATTTAAACTGATTAGGTAACTCATGTTTCCATAATTATGGTCTCCAATACTAGAGCTAACAAGAGAGACAGTAATGAGATAAAAGGATAGCTTTGGGGGGAACAGAGAATTTAATTTGCCTCCTCTTCCCCCTCCCCATTGTCCTTTCCACATCTCTATTATCTGTGGTTTAATGAAATCCATCCAAGAGCCAAATTGGGAAAATGGTCATATGTACATTATGACATTATCATCCCAAACATGAAACTTTCATGCTTGCTGAGATCATGATCCGACCACACTTACCTTCCCTATTGGTTCGGAAATGTGAGCGCGTGCGCACAGGCACACTCACCGCTCACACAGGGCACCTCTGCGCATGCACAGATCCTTCCGTGCATGCACTTGTGGCAAAACAAATGGCCTAAATGGGATGCCATAGAGCCAGTTGCAGGTGGGTGGAGCCACCAGGGACTTCTGCTACTGGTTCGGACTATCCAGTCCAAACCAGCAGAATACCACCTCTGATAGAGGTCCTATCTCATCTGGGTTTTCTCCAATCATAAATATGTACACATTTGCTTTCCATTATATTTAAAGCTGAAATTGTGACAGGACCAATAACAGGAATTCTAACCATCTGGAAGGGTCCCTTTCCACTGGATCCAGCCATTTTCCACAACATCACTCATTCCTGGGGTGGATATTTTTTGGAGGGGGGGGGTGAAGGGAGATCGTAAAAGCCATAGATGTAAGCAAGGGGAGGAGAGGCAGATAAGAGCCCTTGTACAAGTGAAACAAAAGTCATCTCTGAGCCTCATTAAAGGAATGGGAGCTTCTCATTTTTAATACGGTGCACTCTTTCTCTTTTGAACATTTTGATCTACAAAGGATTCCCCCCCTTTCTCTATTTTCCATTATTATTATTACAGTGGTGAATTTTCTGCCTTTCCAAGCCATTATCTACCTTTATTTTTAGAAAACGATCCTGCGTAAGAGACACTCCCCTCCCCAAAGGCTCTCAGAAATACGCAGAAGCATTTTCATCACTTGTGCAAACTCAGCCCTTCTCTGGGCTGAGTTTGCACAAGTTAAGTCTATCTATACAACACACTGTTCCAAACCATTTCACTTCACGTGGTTATTTGTGTTACAGCTTTTCAAGAGCAAGTTTGGAAGTTCTCGTTGCTTGACCAGGTCTAATCTTCTCACATACTGTAATTTTCTCTTCCCCCACCCACCGTTTTTGGGAAGTTCCTCTTGAAAATGAGCAGTTCTAAAAACAAACATTTAGTGGCAGCAGCATGCTGTAATTCTCATGGAATTAAAAGGTCTTCAAAGCAGGAAGGCTTCCTTCTAATTAAATACAGCATTGGCTCCCTTATTTAAAAACAATTAAAGACACTCACACTAGCAGGTTTCTTGGGATAATTATGAAAAGGCTGCTTTTGTGGGAGGGCAACAAAGAAAACGGAAGGCTTTGTGAAATTAATTTGGCAAAAGTTAATTTATTATCTCCCACCCGCTTTATCCTTTATTCCTACTTCTGAAATGAATCTCAAGCTACTTTTGGTGTAGCCCAAAGAGTAGATGATCAGTGGCAGTGGGGGAAAAACCCAATTTATTGTATATATGAGACTGAGGTATTATGCAATCCTGACCCTAAGGTGGGAATATGATCTTGGTGGCTTGAGCTTGAAGCCAACTTTTCTCACGGAAGGCATAACTAAGTATATTTCCCTACTTCCACCTAGCCATGCAATAAACATAACAGGGTTACATCAACAGAATAGGTAACGGTAAAGGTTCCTCTCGTATATATGTGCTAGTCGTTCCTGACTCTAGGGGGTGTGCTCATCTCCATTTCAAAGCCAAAAAGCCAGCGCTGTCTGAAGACGTCTCCAGGGTCATGTGGCCAGCATGACTAAGTGTTGAAGGCGCATGGAAAGCTGTTACCTTCCCACCAAAGGTGGTTCCTATTTTTCTACTTGCATTTTTACATGCTTTCAAATTGCTAGGTTGGCAGAAGCTGGGACAAGGAACAGGAGCTCACTCCCTTATGTGGTGCTAGGGATTCGAACCGCCGAACTGCTGACCTTTCTGATCAGCAAGCTCAGCATCTTAGCCACTGAGCCACCAAGTCCAGTGATATATCAACAGAATATATCAATAGTTATTTCCTCTTGACCGCAGTCTATGCCTGAGGCAGGTGTAAGTCATCTTTAGCTATACCATTGTCAAAGAGGCCATTTTGTCATTTCTCACTATACAAGGACAATCTCAAAGTATGTCAAATGCAGGTAGTCCTCAACTTTATTTAGTGACTGTTCGAAGTTACAACAACAGTGACTTATGACCATTTTTCACACTTACAACATCCCCATTTTTCATATTTACACCCTCCATAGACACCATGGCTAGTAACGGTGGAGAGTCTCAGTCATCCAGGTCATGGTTGTTTCAAAGGTGCTTTGTCCAATGGCAACCAGACTTTCTTTGTTTCTCATGGATGATGTTTCGCTTCTCATCCTTCTTGGGAAAACTATTTCCCAAGAAATCATGTAATCAAAATTCAGACATTTGGCAACTGGCTCATATTTATGACAGTTGCAATGCCTGGAGTCATGCGATCGAGTTTGCGATCAACTCTGGAGTTTGCGATCGACTCTGGAGGGCCAGAGATGGGGGTTGTTCCTCCATCCTGGTCCTATTAGACCTCTCGGCGGCTTTCGATACCATCGACCATGGTATCCTATTGCATCAGCTGGGGGGGTTGGGGGTGGGAGGCACCGTTTTACGGTGGTTCTCCTCCTACCTCTCTGGCCGATCGCAATTTGTGTTGGCAGGGGAGCAGAGGTCGACCCCGAGACCCCTCACATGTGGGGTGCCTCAGGGGTCGGTCCTCTCGCCTCTCCTGTTTAATGCATACATGAAGTCGCTGGGTGAGATCATCCGTGGTTTTGGGGTAGAGTACCATCTATACGCTGATGACACTCAGCTGTATATATCTACCCCAAACCACCCCAACGATGCCGTAGCGGTGATGTGCCAGTGCCTGGAAGCCGTGCGGATCTGGATGGGAAGCAACGGACTCAGGCTCAACCCGACCAAGACCGAGTGGCTGTGGTTTCCGGCTGCCCGATTCAACCAGCTCTCTCCAACGCTGGCCATAGGGGGCGAACATCTTGCCCCTGTGGATGGGGCGCGCAATTTTGGTGTCCTCCTGGATACCCGGCTGTCTATGGAAGAGCAAGTGACAGCCGTGGCCAGGAGGGCGTTTTACCAGGTTCGCCTGGTCCGCCAATTGCGCCCCCTATTGGATCGGGACGCCCTTCGCACAGTCACTCATGCCCTCGTGACATCCCGACTGGACTATTGTAACTCTCTCTACATGGGGCTCCCCTTGAGGTGCACCCGGAGGCTTCAGTTAGTTCAGAATGCAGCCGCGTGAGCAATCATGGGAACCACTAGGTTTACCCACATTACACCGCTCTTGCGCGAGCTGCACTGGCTGCCTGTCGTCTTCCGGGTGCGCTTCAAGGTGTTAATTATCATCTTTAAAGCGCTCCATGGCTCGGGACCTAGCTACCTGCAGGATCGGATCCTGCCTCACACATCCTCATGGCCGATTCGCTCCCACAGAGAGGGACTTCTCCGGGTGCCGTCCACTAGACTTTGTCAGCGGGCGACGCCCAGGGGAAGGGCTCTCTCTGTGGCGGGCCCAGCCCTCTGGAACGACCTTCCCCCCGATATTAGAACGACCACGGACCTCCGCTCCTTCCGCTTGAAATTGAAGACTCATCTTTTCCACCTGGCCGGCCTAGGGTAGTCTCTCTCTCTATGGGCTTTTAAATGTATATCAATATTTAGTGGGGATTTTTAGTTAATGGGATTTTAGCACAGGAATTAATTTAATCTGTTTTAATTTGCTATGTATTTTGTATATTTATTGTTTTTATCCTCCCTGTGCACTGCCCCGAGTCCCTGTGGGGAGAGGGAGCGGTCAATAAATTTAGCTATTATTATTATTATTATTATTATTATTATTATTATTATTATTATTATTATTATTATTATTATTATTATTATTATTATTATTATTATTATTTTGCGATGTTCTGACGAGCAAAGTCAATGGGGAAGCCAGATTCCCCACGATGGTGGCAGCTGAAACATAGGCATCTCCTTCTCTTAATTCCCCCAGTACCAATGTGAACTTCAGGAAGATGCCAAAGGGAATTGAAAAGGATTATCTTCTTTAAAAATCTTTGCCACTACAAAGTGGCAGATCTCCCAAGAATACATCTGTAGCTAATCTCTATATTTGAGAACTCCCAGTAGGAACAATAGAGTTTTTTGCTTAGACATGCTGACTTCTCATGAGTGGGAAGTATTTGTTGCCCAACTGAAGTGGGAAGTGACCAAAGGAACAGTTTGTAATACAGGTAGTCCTCAACGTATGACCACGATTGAGGCCTAATGTTCTATTGCTGAGTGAGACAATTGTTAAGTGAAGTTTGCCCCATTTTACAACCTTACGACAGTTGTTAATAGAATCAGTGCAGTTGTTCAGTTAGTAACATGGTTGTTAAGTGAATCTGGCCTCCCCATTGATTTTGCTTGTCAGAAGGTCACAAAATGACCCCGAGATATTGCAATAGTGATAAATACATGCCAGTTGCCAAGCATCAAGAATTTTGATTTGAAATTTCAAGAATGGTCATAAGCAGACCATAAGCAGAGGTGGTATTCAGCCGGTTCCCTCCAGTTCAGGGCTGTGGGAAGCTCCGCCCATCCGCCCCAACGTAATGCACAAGCACATTTGCGAATCAGTAGGGAAGGTAAGTGAATTCCACCGCTAGTCATATATCACTTTTTTCAATGCTGTTGTAATTATGAATAGTCATTAAATGAGGAGTTGAGGATTGTTATATTTGATGAATCTATCAATACAGGTATTCCAAGACCGTTAAAAGGCACCAGTGTGAAACTAATTTAATTGTGTCCTAGGTTAATACTGAGCAGAATTCAGTTTAAGGGCTCTAACATTCTTTTAATAATACATTAAGCTCCTCAGCTGGTGATTAGATAAAGATATAACCTAGAATTAAAGAATTTGTTTTGTGTGTGACTGTGTGACTGAATATTATCATAGCCCTAACCTAATCCTATCTAAAACACATTATGTGCATAAACTATATAATTGCATTTGGTAGATGCCAGGCAGAGACATATTTGGTAGGTCCCAGGTGGCCTTCAATGCTATGATGCCTGGTTTATGAAACATTCTCCCCCCTCACAAAATTAGGTTTGATCCATCCCTCTTGGTGTCCTGGAAGTTCCTCAAGATTTGATTAGGTCACCATGTCTAGAGTTCCCAGGGAGACGTAATTTGATGGCTCCACTATTGAAATGGATATACTCATTCTCTCTCTGCCTGGGACTTATATATTGCTAATTTTAATTAACTTTTAATTTTCTTAAAATTGGACTTTTTAATATTTTAAAAATCGGGGAAGACAACAACAACAACAACAACAACAACAACAAAATCAAACAACACACATTTTATTAGGAATACCTTTCTAAAGGAATATCTACTTTTTTCACACGAGTATGGTTGGATTACTGGTGAATTAATCCTAGCTTGCCAAAATCACAGGGACACAGAGAAATTCAAATGCTTTCTATGCCATTTTTTAAAATGAATGAATTTAATTCTTTGGTTTTTCTGTATGGAATGGTTATTAGGCTTTAGAGCAGAAAGAAGCAGACAGAGAAACAAAAACTATCTAGGAGATAAATGTAGCTCAACAAATCCTTTGCAGAAGAAAAAGACTAAACATTTTATTTCTCTTTCCAAGGAGGTTGGGGTCAGTTTTTGTATTAACAGCATTATACACAGTCATGGAAACACAATAGGCAAACTGAAAGTAATTAAAACATTTTTGAACCAATTCAAATGCTGTTGTTTTTCTTGCAATTCCCAGTTCCTATTCCTATTTCTTTTCTTTTTATTAAACCACTAGCTGTACCTGGACACGCGTTGCTGTGGCCCAGTCTGGTTAAATGGCCAACCAATCTGTGTGTACCTACCTACCTACTGTATTTCTCCCTCTCTCCCTCTACCTACCTACCTACCTACCTACCTACCTATCTACCTACCTACCTACCTACCTACCTACCTACTTACCTACCTACCTATCTACCTATCTACAATATTTCTCCCTCTCTATCTCTATCCCTCTACCTACCTACCAACCAACCTACCTACCTACCTACTGTATTTCTCCCTCTCTCTCTGTATCCCTCTACTTTACCAGCAGAAGCTCCTCTTGGCCCCTACAGGTAGGGACAAGAGTCCTGGAGGAGGAGGGCGGCGGCAGCGACCTCAGTTCCTTGTGTGGGTGTAGACCGGTGTTATTGTATGTGGGGTCACCGATGGCAACGCCACCAACGATAACGCTACCTCATGCCCATGCCTCCTCAGCAACCTCTCTTGCTGCTGGCAGTTTCTGAGGAGGGGACTGTTGCGCTGATGATGGAGAAGTGCGGGGGAGGGGCAGCAGCGCACACTGCTCCACGTGCACGTGACGTGGGAGAAGAAGCGGCCGGGTGGGAGGGGCCGTGAAAGGGAGGCGACTGAGTGAGCGAGTGAGGGAAATACGCAGAAGGGCCGCACTCTATATGTACTTTTCCGTGGCGTGTACCTGGCACAGGTGTGACATCTACACAATCTATGTATATCATTGGTGCCGTATTTGATAGGATCATTGTGTGAAAATTTGAAAGCAATCGGTGCAGTACTTTCTGAGATTACCTATTTTGAACAAACAAACAGTTACATTTTTATTTATATAGACTAGCCTTCCCGGCCACGCGTTGCTGTGGCCCAGTCAGGAAGGACACAACCCTCATCAATCTCTCTATCCCTCTACCTACCTATCTACCTACCTACTGCATTTCTCCTCTCCCTCTCTCTCCCTCTACCTACCTACCTACCTACCTACCTACCTACCAACCTACCTACCTACTGTATTTCTCCCTTCCTCTCTCTAATCCTATAGCTGCCTACCTTCCTACCTACTGTATTTCTCCTTGAAATACAGTAGTTATTATGACATTTTGTATTATGTCATCCTCTGGCCCACTGCTCTCTCTCTATCCATCTGCCTACATTTTTTTACATTTCTATTGCGTGTACCTTGCACAGGTGTGACATCTACACAATCTATTGGTATCATTGGTGCTGTACTCGAAAGGAACGTTGTGTGAAAATTTGGAAGCGATCGGTGCAGTACTTTCGAAGATTAGCGGTTTTGAACAAACTCATAGTTTCATTTTTATTTATATAGATGTTGGAATATGAACCATTTTGCTTTTTCTTAAATGGCTTTACACACACACAAACACTTTCAAAAACTTAAATGAGAGCCATTTTGGTCTAGTGGTTAAGTCATGAGGCTAGAAACTAGGAACTGTGAGTTCTAGTTGCACCTTAGGCATAAAGTGGAACTAGAACGTGAAAGGCAGCTAGGTGACTTGGGCCAGTTCCTTTCTTTTAGCCCAGGGATGTCAAACTCACGTTGCCATGGTGGCATCAGGACTTTCCCCCCCCTTTGCTAAACCGGGCTTGGAAGTGGCCAGCACATCACATATCACATATCTGTCCCATGCGCCAGGAGTTTGACAACCCTGTCTTAGCCCACAATGTGAGACTTGGGTGAAAAACTGGCCAATCAAAATTTAAAAACCAGTAAGAATAGCTTGCCTTATGTTTGTGTGTGGCACCACCAGAAAAGGAAGTAGAAGAGACGAAACCTGCCATCGGTAGGTGAGACATCTGAGATGGCACGGGAGTTCATGGCTTCCATGACGGCCATGGACCTGACCCAGTTAATTCATGACCCCACCCACATTGGAGGGCACACACTAGATCTAGCTTTTGTCTCAAGCCAGTGGTTGAGTGATCTTGATTTAGGGGAAATAGCCATCGAACCCTTGTCATGGTCAGATCACTCTCTCCTTTGACTTGACTTTCCAACCGCTGCACCCCACCGTGGGGAGGCGGAACTGGAATCGGTGAGATGGTGCTGCCCCAGGTGCCTGATGGACCCTGAGAGATTCCAGATGGAGCTTGGGACGATACCTGAGACCCTGACCCATGACTCGACTGAGGACCTGGTGGCTGCCTGGAACAGTGCAGCCATGGGGGTCCTGGACTGGGTCGTGCCTTTGCGGCCTCTCACCCGGCGCTGAACTGCCTTGGCTCCTTGGTTTTCTGAGGAGCTGAGGGTGATGAAGCGTCGGAAGAGATGCCTAGAGAGCGGTTGGAGGGCCACCCGCTCCGAGTCTGACCGGACACTGGTAAGGTCTTATTAAAAGACCTACCTAGTGGCGATAAGAGCGGTGAAACGTAATTCAATCGACACCCAGCTGTACGTATCTACCCCAAACCACCCCAACGATGCCGTCGAAGTGATGTCCCGGTGTCTGGAAGCCGTGCGGATCTGGATGGGAAGGAACACACTCAAGCTCAACCCGTCCAAGACCGAGTGGCTGTGGTTTCCGGTGCCCCGGTTCAACCAGTTGACTCCATCACTGACCATAGGGGGCTTACATCTAGCCCCCGTGGATCGGGCACGCAACTTGGGGGTCCTCCTGGATACCCGGCTGTCTTTAGAAGACCATGTGACAGCCGTGGCCAGGGGGGCATTCTACCAGGTTCGCCTGGTACGCCAGTTGCGGCCCCTATTGGACCGGGACGCCCTTCACACAGTCACTCATGCCCTTGTGACATCCCGTCTGGACTACTGTAATGCTCTCTACATGGGGCTCCCCTTGAAGTGCACCCAAAGACTACAGCTAGTTCAGAATGCAGCTGCGCGGGCAATATTGGGTACCTCTAGGTATTCCCACGTAACACCGCTCCTGCGCGAGCTTCACTGGCTGCCTGTGGTCTTTCGGGTGCGCTTCAAGGTGCTGGTCACCATCTTCAAAGCGCTCCATGGCATGGGACCTAGTTATCTGCGGGATCGCATCCTACCCCATACATCCCTTTGGCCGATTCGCTCCCACAGAGAGGGGCTTCTCCGGGTGCCATCCACTAGGCAATGCCAGCGGGTGACGCCCAGGGGAAGGGCCTTCTCTGTGGCAGGTCCGACCCTCTGGAACAACCTACCCCCTGAACCCCCTGAACAGATCTATCCCGGACCTCCGCTCCTTCCATCAGCAACTAAAAACCTACTTTTTCCAACAGGCTGGCCTGGCCTAACCTACCGTTTTTAGCCTCAGTTGTTTAGTAGAGAAATTTTAAATTGGGTTTTAGGGATTTTAATGGGGTAGTTTTTAGCACAGGGTGTAATTTAATATAGTTTTAATGTATTTATGTATTTATTGTGATGTATTGTATTTTTATATTTGCCTGTGCACTGCCCCGAGTCCCTTTGGGGAGAGGGGGCGATTAATAAGTCGAATAAATGAAATGAAATGAAAATGAAATTATTTCTCTGCTCTTGTCGCGTCTGCAGATAACCGACCAGCCTCCCTGTTTAGGGTGACCCGCTCCCTTCTCCACCTGAGGGCATGGGTTGCCCTCTTGCAGGGTCAAGCGGAGGACTTTGGGCGTTATCTGCATGACAAAATCGATCAAATTTGGGATGGGTTGGCCTCTGACTGGACTAGTTCAGATGGGTTGACTGAGGCAGGCCCTGAGAATGTCATCTGGGAGGAGTTCGATCCTGTGACTCCTGAGGACATGGACAGGATACTGGGGTGGCTGAATGCCACCACATGTTTATTGGACCTGTGTCCCTCCTGGTTGGTACTGGCCTCCCAGGAGGTTACACAAGGCTGGCTCCAGGGAATTGTCAACGCTTTTTTGAGTGAGGGGTTTCTACTGGCCACCTTGAAAGAGGCGGTGGTGAGGTCTCTCCTCAAGAAGCCCTCTCTGGATCTGGCTGTTTTGGCCAACTATCATCCTGTCTCCAACCTTCGATTTATTGCGAAGGTTGTTGAGAGTGTGGTGGCACGACAGCTCCCTCAGCACCTGGATGAAGCTGTCTATCTGAACACGCGCTAGTCCAGCTTTCGGCCTGGGCACAGAACGGAGACGGCATTGGTCGCGTTGGTCAATGATCTCTGGAGGGCCCAGGATAGGGGTTGCTCATCTATCCTGGTCCTGTTAGATCTCTCAGCGGCTTTTGATACCATCGACCATGGTATCATGCTGCACCGGTTGGAGGGGTTGGGGTTGGGAGGCACCGTTTTACAGTGGTTCTCCTCCTATCTCTCTGACCGGTTGCAGTTTGTGTTGGCAGGGGGGCAGAGGTTGACTTCGAGGCGCCTCACTTCTGGGGTCCCACAGGACCACCCCAACAATGCCGTCCCGGTGTCTGGAGGCTGTGCGAGTCTGGATGGGAAGGAACATGCTCCGACTCAACCCATCCAAGACTGAGTGGCTGTGGCTTCCAGTATAGCCAGCTGATGCAATCTCTGGCTATTGGGGGCGAGGCATTGGCCCCCACAGAGAGGGCTCGCAACTTGGGCGTCCTCCTGGACTCTCAGCTGTCTCTAGAAGATCACATGACGGCCATAGCCAGGGGGGCTTTCTACCAGGTTCGCCTGATATGCCAGTTGCGCCCCTTTCTGGATCGTGACTCCTTACGCACAGTCACTCAAGCCTTCGTCACCTCCCGCCTGGACTATTGTAATGCTCTCTACATGGGGCTTCCCTTGAGGTGCACCCGGACTCTCCAGTTGGTCCAGAATGCGGCCGCGCGGGGGATTTTGGGAGCATCTAGACGCTCCCATGTGACACCTCTCCTGCGTGAGCTGCACTGGCTGCCTGTGGCCTACCATTTTTACTATGGCTGTGCACCGCCCTGAGTCCCGGAAGGGAGAAGGGCGGTATATAAATTGAATAAATTGAAATTGAATTGAGTTGAAACATTAAAGTATGTTAGAAGAACCATGCTGTGCTCAGACTATTGTCCTCCAGGAAGAAATAAAACAGTAACCCACTCTACTGAATTAACTTTAAGTGCCAATTTAATTAACTAGGTGTTAGGTGTTAATGATCAGAAGCTCCCCAACTCTTTAGAGGGCCTTGCAGAATTATTCTCCTGCCCTACCCTACTTTTCAACGTTATATTTTCCATTAGAGCCTATTGCAGTATGTAATCCTACATATCAGTGGTGGGGTGGGTTTAAAATTGTTTAGAACCTCTTCTGTAGGTGTGGCTTGCTTTGTGGGAGTGGCTTGCTGGCCATGTGACTGGGTGCGAGTGGTTTGCCAGCCATGTGACCAAGTGGGAGTGGTTTGGCAGTCATGTGACTGGGTGGGCATGGCCAACTTGTAAAATGTGGTGAAACTTACATTACAACACTTTTGCCTAGCAAACAAAATGTTGGCTCAGAAACTCTGGCATTGAAGTGTGCAAGTCTTAAAGCTGTCAAGTTACAAGACCCTTGCACCCCTAACCTTTTAGAAAAACCCCCCAGGGGTGTTCAAACCTGACAGCTTTAAGACTTGTGGACTTCAACTCACAGAATTCCTCCTCCAGTCATATTGGCTCAGGAACTCTGGCATTGAAACACGTACATCTTAAAGCTGTCAAGTTACAAGACCCTTGCACCCCTAACCCTTTAGAAAAAAACCCGCCAGGGGTGTTCAAACTCGATAACTTTAAGACTTGTGGACTTGAACTCCCAGAATTCCTCCTCTCGCTCTTCATCTTGATGATGTGCAGACGGGCGGGGGGAGGGAGCTGGAACCGATTCTAAACGGTACTGTAGATGTGTGGAACCTCTTCCATAGAAGTGGTTAGAACTGGCAGGAACCCACCCCTCTT
Organism: Rhabdophis nuchalis; assembly: GCA_039707465.1. NCBI lineage: Eukaryota > Metazoa > Chordata > Lepidosauria > Squamata > Natricidae > Rhabdophis > Rhabdophis nuchalis. The sequence goes on along the minus strand of CM077644.1, from coordinate 148,245,012 downwards.
ACATATGCAATTGAGATGCGGATCTTTCCGCTTGAAAGTGGTGCTTCTGGAATTTTGTTTCGAGGGAGGGGGAGAAAAAGGCACCCAAGCCCATTATTGCTCTATGAGTTGCAGGTGCTGCAGCAGTTTCATTTCAACAAATTCTCCAGCTTGATTGCTCCACCGACGATGACAGAAAGAGATGGAAAATCTTTTGGTTTCCAAATTGCCATGCTGGGTCCATGGTTGTCCAAGGGAGAGGGAAGGAGGCAAGTGACATCACATGCATCATTTTCTCATTGTCCAAATGACCTCAAACTGTCATTTGTCTACGTCATCGCTGTGATTTCTGTCAGACGTCTCTGCCAATTTGGCACTGCCATACAATCCCATACCAATACATGCAGAGCTGTCTGGAAACCAAAGAGACCAATGCCTAGGAGTGGGATTCCTACAGCACAGTACAAAGGCGATTTTCAGGAGCGGGATTCACGCGAAGGAGATTTTAAAGCATTTTGCTTCTGTTCCCCAGAGATCTCTGTTGTATTAGCATTGCAGGGAAAGGAGCATAATTACATTTTCTGCAGGAAAGATAAAGCCCAATCATTCATTAAATGTTTCTGGAATGGTTCCTTTAAAAAAAAAAAAATTCCTTGTCCAATGCTTTATAAGACTTTGCAGTACAACTCTTTGAAGAAACAGACATTGCAAAAAATATGAAAACTCTATTGATCTAAACTATAATAAGAAGATTTTAGGAACATTGTGGCTCATAGGGATGCAGTGGCTCAGTGGCTAAGATTCTGAGGTTGTCGATCAGCAGTTCGAATCCCTAGTGCCGTGTAATGGAGTGACTTCCCGTTACTTATCCCAGCTTCTGCCAACCTAGCAGTTTGAAAGCATGTAAAAATTCAAGTAGAAAAATAGGGACCACCTTTGGTGGGAAGGTAATTGTGTTTGTGTGCCTTCAGCATTTAGTCATGGCAGCCACATGACCACGGAGACATCTTCGGACAGCGCTGGCTCTTCGGTTTTGAAACAGAGATGAGCACCACCCCCTAGAGTCAGGAAGGGTAGCACATATGTATGAGGGGAACCTTTACCTTTACCTTTAAGAGAATTTTAAGTCCTGACAAAATTTTGTTTGCCTTCCTCTTATACCAGGGGTCTGCAAAGTTGGCTCTTTTAAGACTGGTGGACTTCAACTCCCAGAATTCCCCAGCCAGCTTTGCTGGCTGGGGCATTCTGGGAGTTGAAGTCCACCAGTCTTAAAAGAGCCAACTTTGCAGACCCGTCTTATACCTATGAGAGTCAAAATGGGCCAAATTTGAATTTCTTCCTCATCTCTTCTTTCCAGCTCAGCTGATTGCTTTCTAATGGCTAACACATCTTATCTTCAAGCCTGCCTCAATAATCCTATACCAGTAAAAGGTTTCCTTGTGTTCATGCATTTAAAAACATTTCCATTATTCATATGCATATTATGAGTGATTATTTTCTACCTCAGAATCCTTCTTTGTTCTTATATTATCTCGAGACATTTCTTTTTTTGCTTCCAGGATTGTAGGTGTTGTTTGTTTCACTCTTTTTTCACATATTCCAGATTTGAGAGCAATTTCTTTTCTCTCCTACTGCTTATTAAGTATGACGATGAAATCTTTCCCACTGCTTATTAACCACGATGATGAGATCTTGATTTCTAAAGAGCCTTTTGTCATCTATTGTATATACATCATTATAACTGAGCCATACTCCCTGCCCAGGCAAAATAAATACATCAAATAGAGATACTTTTGAGAATTATTTTGCTTTAAATGATAGCATATTGCCTATCCAGTTAATTTACATAGAAATGTATTCATCCACTTGATTAAATAGTACAATACCTAGAACTCAAAACACCAAAAATTGGCACTGAAAAACATACAGTACTTCTTGTTGAGGGAACCTACCACTACAAAGCCAAAAGTACAATACTCTCTGTGATCCTTAAGCCAATACTTGCTCATGTTCTTGGAGGCCAGGTGTGAACCCAGAATTTGCTGTTCTGAACAGCTTGACACCCAGTGGATACCTTACGGTGAGGTAGTATGTCACTGAAGAACTGTGAGCAATTTTGAACCTGAAAGTCCAAGGAAGGGTGGAGCTGAGTAGGCATAGGAGATGTAAGCCCATTTGCCTTTGAAGCCACCACATTAGTCTAAAATTATGCCTCTGAAATTTAATGACCACTAAAATGTTTGGGGCTCATTTTATAGGAGAGATGGATGCCTATAAGCTCACACACTATCAGTAGCTTCTTTGTGGCCCTTCTTCTTCTTCTTGTGCCATATCGACCATTGGACATTGGCGATCATGTTGGTGATCCTATTTTTGTCAACAGCCGCATGACAAAGTGCTATTGAGTTTTGTCCAAAAACCAGTCCCTTAGGTTTTGAAGCCATGATGTTCTTCTTCTGCCTGAAGCTCATCTGCCTTCAATCTTTCCTTGGAGGATTAAGTGAAGTATGCCATGTTTTTCTGTGTGTTGCATCACATGTCCAAAATATTCTAACTTTCACTTTTTAATGGCTCTGATGATTTTCCTTTGCTTTTTTTTGTGTGCAGCCCTAGTAATCCAATATTATATTGCTGAAGTTTGTCAGCAAAATGGCCAAATTTTGGGCTCATGACTTGCCTTCCAGAGACCTCCTGCAGAAGCTTAAGGAGGACAAAGCCTTCTTTTCATCCTTTAAGGCCAGCAGGCATAGACTTAAAATCAAATGTTGTCTTATTTTTTGAGTGTCTTGGGTTTTTGGTTGGGAGGGCTGTTTTCACCCCAGTAATTATTCAAATGTTCATGTATCCTGTCCTTGTGAATTGAATGCAGAGTTAACATCCTAGAGATATATGCATTTAATGTATTTCTTAATTCCAGCAATCAACTTCAATCCAGATCCTTCAAATTGTGATCACTGTAGTCTGTAAATCGCACATTTTCTCTGCTGAAATTTGGTGGTGTGGTTAATGCTATAATCTATGCTGTTTTCCTTCCACCTTTTTGAGTGAATAAGTATAGTTGTTCTCTTCATGGCTTTTAGATTGGAAGAACTATGATACATTGGTTCTTTCTGGCTCGAGAATTGGTAGTTCCTGATAATCCACTTCATTCTTCATACTTGCACTTTAACCTGAAGCTCTCTTTTGGTGAACAGCCAAGCCCCCTTTTCAAGTCACACTGCCAGATTTTGGTGTCACCATGCCTCAAATTGGCAGTGGTATTGGGTTTTGGGGGGGTGGAGGAGGAAGGGAAATCATCATTTTGTTTGAAACCTGAAGGTAATTTTAGCATGTCTAAAATCACACAAAAGATACAAAATAGTCATCCTAAATAATAATAAATTTAAAAAAACCCACACACAATGCAGACCAAACTACTTTGCATTAGCTATTTCCTAATGTTGTCATGCTTCCTGAGGTCTCTGGACCCCTCAAGAAAAGGAAATGCAGTTCTAGTTACTAAAGGATTTTCTACTTCTGTCCCAATAGCTTTTCTTATAAGTCTGCTGAAATAAGAGCTCTTTAAAAGTCAAGAGGAAGCCAGCCAGGAAAAGTTGTCCTAGAGCAGACTTCCAAGCACAGTCCAGATAAAACAGGTGCCAGCAAGTTATCTGACATTTGCAGAAGTCAACATTTACTTGGCCTTTGACAAAGCTCAAGGAAATCCATCAGTTTTCTACCATGCTGTCAAAATAAAAAAAAATTAGAAAGAAAAAGAAAAACCATCAAGCAAATTCCAAGTTAAAGCAAATTCAAACTTTTTTTTGTTTATAAGCTCCACATGCTGAGAAACCGATCTGAAATCCATATTAATTTGATTATTAAAGTGATGTAGAATTTAAAATGAATATTCAGTCAGTGCTAACTTGCCCTTGGGCTAACAGTGACTGTCAAACATGATGGCCTTTGGGAGGATAAACTTAGCTCATATATTAATAACAGATGAACAGGTGATCAAACACCAGCGGAACAAAAAAAACATCCGCTGTTATATAAGCAGAAAAAGCAAGACTCTGAATTCATCATCACAATCCAGTTATATTGATTTAAGTTTAGAAATTGCTTTCTGTTTGTGTTAATTAAATCGTTGGTCCCATTCAGCGGAATACTTTCAAATAATGTTCTGTTTTCACTTCTTTACATTTTACAGTGCAGTTATGGGAATATTTGTGAAAATTTCATGAATTCTAAGCAGTTCATCTGATGGCTAACACAAACCTTATGGACAACACAACAACAATAGATCCATTTTTAAAAATATATGCAAGTACCATTCCAATTATTTTAAAGTATAATATTTGCTAGAGTCTGCAGAGGTTTTTTTTAAAGGAAAGAACTGCAACAAGTAAAAGTAGAAGGCAGGCAAAAGACTAGTGGAGCACATCCATGGACACCAATTAGCAGTTAAAAGACATGATGAAAACTCCTTAATTACATAACATATGGACAGACTTATCCTAACTTCAACTGGTAAACTATGAGTATCCATGATTAAGCTAAGACCAAAACAACACTGGAGAATTTGTGGAAGCCTGGCATTCAGCTCAATTAGCCATCAACAAGCATATAGAGATAAACAACATCTACATGCCATTCAAAAAAGGCAACCAAAAAGCTAAAAATGAGACAAAAAGACTAAAACACCTCTTTGCCAGCAATCAACATCCACATAAGCAGAGGTTGATACCAGGATTAATACCAGACCAACAATCAAGCAGTAAGCATTATCCCAATCAAGGAACTACTAACTCAGGCAAAAAAATAAATACGTCAAACAATAGCCTAATCAAGGAACCACCAGGAATACTTCGACCAACACTGACCAAGCTCATCATTTTTATATGTAAGAGAGAACAAACCCTATTCCCTTCTAGCACTGATGATGTTACCCGGTTGGGTAAAGAAATGCCTGCAAGAAAACAACCAAGCTCAAGGAACATTAAGAACTCTACAGAAGTTCTTTTCATGGATTCAAAGGATCCATTGATCCCAAATCCATATTTCAGGGGAGTCCACTACTGCCAATTCATTTTGAAATGAATGAATTTTTAGCACAAATTTCTAAAAAAATTGAATAGACGTTGAAATAAGGGATGGAGCATTTTGAGCATTTATAGCTAGTTTAGCTAGTTGCGATGTTCTTGCTACCATGACAATCGAGATAGGTACCCTTATTTTTCCTAAGAAAGATTCATTTCGTTCCCGTTAAATTTATTGAAGGTTGTATGTATTGTAAAATTCATAACCGGGTAGGATAATATATGTCTCAAAATGCCATTAAAAAAAAACCCCTTATCATTCAGTAAAGTATTGAAAATCACTGCTGTCCCAACCTCATAGTTAGAAGTGAAGCAATTCAGTATTCAGCAGCACACTCTTGGCAGACTGAGAGTGCTAATCTGGTCCTGGCTTTCTTCAAGGTGCTTGAAAGTCCCCTTGGGGAGAGAGAGCGGGATATAAAATTAAATTATTATTATTATTATTATTGAAAGTATTTTTTTTAAGCCAAAGAAAAGAAAGAGTTGCTTTTTAGAGTTGAAACATGTTCAGTAAATTGCACTTATTTAATACTGTTGAGTGTCATCTCCTGGAGTGTGTCAATGTCAAAAAAAGAAAAGAAAAAAAGATAATAGTCCTCTATGTGTTTACAGTTGTGAACATTTGCTGATTACACTGCAGTTATTTTCAAACTGAAGGCCTTAAAGAATTATTGGCACATTGCAAAACGTAATTTTAAATCTCCTAAGAGCTGCAAGCATCAATTTCTCAGGTTAGCTAGGCTAATGTAATAAAGTCTCTGCGCACCCAAGATGGTTGGTAGGTCGTCTTGAAAAGAAAATGAGACTCTCTTGTTCAAGCCACAAGGTTTTCTGGAGCGTTACCAACTTTGCATTCTCTTCAGGTTTGTTCTGTATCCAGATCTGTCCTTTTTCAGGATTAGAGACTTTTCCCATGGAGCTCCTGGCTCCCATTTCATGGCTCTAAGGCAGCAGTCCCAGAGGTGGTATTCAGCCGGTTCTGACCAGTTCTGGAGAACCGGTAGCAGAAAATTTAAGTAGTGCGGAGAACTGGTAAATACCACCTCTGAGTGGCCACGCTCCAATCTATTCTCTGCCTCTCGAGTACCAGCTGATTGGGAGGAAATGAGGGTTTTGCAGTACCTTTCCCTCGAGTGGGAAGGGAATGAAGATTTTGCAGTATCCTTCCGCTCCCACGCCCACCAAGCCACACTCACCAAGCCACACCATGCCCACCAAGCTACACCCACAGAACCAGTAGTAAAAAAAATTGAATCCCACCACTGAGCAGTCTTCAACCTTTTGGGCATTATGGACCTGTGCTGTGGAGACAGGTTTTTCCATGGACTGGAGGATGCATTGGTTTGTGTTCTGCCTGCATCCTATGGATGAGGCTTCGCTTGTTTGTGTGGCCTGGTTTCTGGCATGTGGTGGACCAATGGTGGTCCACAGACCAGGGCTTGGGGACCCATTCCCTAAGGTGCTGCCCATACTTTAACTCAAACTTATGTAAGTGCTCAACATATTTGCTTGGACCTTGTTTTAACTCGATTAATTCTATGCTTCCTTTTTATCAGACATGACTCCATTCAGCTTTCCCAATTTGTACCATGTCGTTCTCAAGCTATTTTCTAAACCAGTTGTGGAAATGTTGGTAGCTACATTATAGTATTATATAGAAGGCTGCTGATGCAAATTTCAAGGATCTAAATTGAATAAATTACATTATTTTAGTAACAATCCTATAAAACTTTATAATCCAAAGGAAGCCTAGCATTTCATAATTGTGAAAACTTGGGTAGTATAAAAATCAGTCATGTGGGGGAAGGATTTGAGAAGTGAAGTTATCCCAGTCCTGGTGAGAGAGAAAGATTTGTATCAGGAACATACCATAATTAAGGATTAGGTAGTATGGTCCCTACAATATGACAATAAAATGTGCATTGCCTTAAAATTATATTTCTGAGGTGGAGATGTTTTACTATAAACCATTCAAGAGAGTTTGGCTTTTGGGGTATTTAAAAAAAAAAGAAAAGATGATAGATAGATAGATAGATAGATAGATAGATAGATAGATAGATAGATAGATAGATAGATAGATAGACAGACAGACAGACAGACAGACAGACAGACAGACAGACAGACAGACAGACAGACACATAATTTTAAAAATAAATAAGTGAAATGGGTAAAATATCACAAAATCATCAATTTGGTGAGATTTTCACTTGCTAGCTCCTAAAATATGCTCATATTCTTCACATGAAATAGTGAATAATATGTAAAATATGTAACATAGTGTAAAATCCTTTTCCAATCAGTTGTTAAGTGAATCTGGTTTCCCCATTGAGTTTGCTTGTCAGAAGGTGGCAGAAGGGAATCACATGATTCTGGGACATGGCAACTATCATAAATGTGAGTCAGTTGTCAAGCATCCAAATGTAAATCACAGGATCATGGGGATGCTGCAATTGTCATAAGTGTGAAAAATCATCATAAGTTACTTTTTAAAGTCACTTCATTCAGTCATTAAATGAACCATTGTAGGTTGAGGACTACCAAATCAGGTAAGTGTCAAACTTATGGCCCGTGGGCTGGATGCATCATGTTCTGGCCACGGCCACTGCTGGTTTAGCAAAGGGGGGGAAAGTCCCGATATGTCCAAGTTACAACGACATGATGACGAGATGACGACATGAGTTTGACACCTCTGACATATATGACTGTAGCTAGTTAGATAATAAAAATTCTTCTTATTATATTGGCTGGCTACAATGCAAAAACAGATCAACAAAGTCTAACAAGTAGGTCAAACTTTATGGGAGGTTCTATTGATTATATAACTATTTAGCATGAATGTCAAGGATGCATGACTAAGAAAAAATTATTAATGTGTAACTCTTTGAATGGACAGCATCCAAGCTTAGTACTGAATGATTTCTTTATCGTTACATGGAATCAGAATCTACTAACCTCCTCTTACATCTCAGATAGTTTACAGTGGGGGACATTATTATTATTATTATTTACTTTATTCATGAAACATGAAACTCAGCCAACTGAAACATTTAAAAATGCATTGCAAGTACCATTGACTGGTGCTAATGGTTGATACGGTTTGCTTCCAGCATCCTAGGCATCAACCAAGTATCTTCTTAGAATGTAAGATGTTCCAAGTAGCGCAGTTTTTTGCAGTTCCGCTGGTGTTATAGCAGGAAGCTGCAATTTGCTGATGTATTTAGTAAAATTTTTGGACATGGTGCCTGCAGCAATATTATTATTATTATTATTATTATTATTATTATTATTATTATTATTATTATTATTATTATTATTATTATTATTATTATTATTATTATTATTATTTCTCATACTTTATATATTGCATCTTTACATCTCAGATAGTTTACAGATGGTAGCATTATATTCTCACACTTCATACATTGCTATATTCTTCAAGCAAGGTCTCATAGCAACTAACGACAAGGTAAAAAAACAGTATTAAATTGAGTCCATGAAAAACATTGCCATAAAATAAACATGGATGACGGGGGCAGTTAGCATCTATCATGAAAGCCATTGAAATGTAGACAAAAAGTAGCAGACAAAAAATTGGAATTGTGTCATGCAATGTCTTGTAAACAAGCAACCAATCCACTATGATATTGGTTGCAGAATTACAATTGCTGGATTAGAGATTAGCAATGGGAAGCCTTAGGGACTAAACATCCCTTTCTAGTGAATACCAATTGACCTTTTTCATATTCTAACTAGAAACTAGGAGGGGAGAGAGAAAAAAAATCATTATTGCAGTAGGAGAAGGAGGCCGTCTCCTGCCTTGTCATCCACCTTTAAAGCAGCTCTCCATAAAACTGATAGGATCATCTAATGGGCCACCATAACAATTTATATCAGGAGCTCGGATGTATCATGCACCAGCCACGCCCCCTCCCCCCATTTTAGCAAAGGGGGGGGGAAAGTCGCGATACGTCACGTGACAACAAAGTGACGATGCAAGTTTGATACATCTGATTTATATCTTCATTGTTTCCTTTCTGGTCAAGAAGAAAAAAGAATAAGCAAAGATTATTTTTCACTTTTAAACCCAATCTTCGTGGAGACCTTAGAGCCCTCTTAACCCGCTGCACTTTCCATTTCACAGAGCTGCAGTAACTTCAGCTCTGAGGGAAGTGGGTAGAAGCAGATGAGAAAGCACACCCTCTGCCTTAAGGTGTAATCCTATCTTTCCATGTTTCCTCCATTCTGATGTTGCAGGAGGAGCACAGGATGAAGCGAGGTATTTTCTTTATTGAATTTCTGTCCTGCAACAAAGCGGCATGTTGCCCAAGGCAAGCCTGCTGTGCAGTGGTGTGCGTGCAGGGAAAAAAAAACCAACTTGATCTTAAAAAGACAGAGATAGAGTGGAACCAAATGATAGCCCAGATCCCTCCAAGCCAAAAACCACTGAAATGCAGTGTAAAATTGTCACAATCGCTATCGGTAAAATTGAGACGGTGCATAGTACTCCAGCTGTTTGCTTCAAAGCAGACTAATCTCTGTTCTAATGAGTCTTTTCTTGCCCAGCTTCTGCAAGATGCAGAACAGAAGTTGCAGTACGCCAGGGGTGTCCAAACTTGGGAACTTTAAGACTTGTGGACTTCAACTCCCAGAATTCCCCAGCCAGCGATGCTGGCTGGGGAATTCTGGGAGTTGAAGTCCACAAGTCTTAAAGTTCTCAAGTTTGGACTCCCCTGCAGTACGCGAAAGTGAAGATTCTGTTTAAAATAACACAAGGCGACAAAACACAATCCTTTGATAATAATGGATTTCTTTCTTTTTTTAAAAAAAAAAAACCCTTCTCAAATATAGAATGCCAGGCTGATCTGTTTCCAATTGCCCAACAGAAAGAGGAGATTGAATCAATAGAGTGTCTCAGATGGACCCTGAGATCTTACACTTAGAAGCAATTACCAAGCAAGTCTATCTTCCTTATAAAAAATGTATGACCCATCTTAGGGATTCATTTGGAGCTGAACAAAACACCCAGATTCCATGGAGTATCCTCAAGAGTGTTCGATTATGCATCTGTTAAACTAAACCTAACCTCAAAATGCAACTGAGGAAAGGAAAAACAAATGCTGCGCAACCTGAAGGATAAAGGCCTTCTTTTCTTCCCAATCACTAATATGGATGTATTTACAACAGTATATCAAAGGAAGGAAGCTAATGAATGCACGCTGGCAAAGAAAATAAATTCAAAATTGAAGGGTTTTTTTTGAAAAAAACACACCCTATAAGCTATAATGTTGAAAACATACAGAGGGTCTCCAGGGTATATAAGGCACTGACTTACAAAAACTCAGCTAGTACAGAATGCGGCCGTGCGGGGGGATCCTGGGAGCATCTCGAAGCTCCCACATAACACCTCTCCTGCGCGAGCTGCACTGGCTGCCGGTGTCCTTCCAGGTGTGCTTCAAGGTGCTTGTTTCCATCTTTAAATCGCTCCATGGCACAGGGCCTAATTATTTGCGGGACCGTCTCCTGCCACATACTTCACTCCGTCTGATCCGCTCCCATAGGGAGGGCCTCCTCAGGGTACCATCTGCCGGCCAATGCCGGCTAGCGGTGCCCAGGGGGAGGGCCTTCTCAGTGGCTGGGCCATCCCTCTGGAACGACCTATCCCCCCGAACTTCGGACCATCACAGACCTTCCCCTCTTTTGCTGCTCACTTAAGACTTATCTGTTCCATCAAGCCGACCTAGCTTAGCCAATGAGTAAATGTATTTTAGAATTTTAATTGGGATTTTTAGCACAGGCTTTTAGTTTAATTTATTCTTAATTCTTCTGTATTTATTGTTATTTATCCATTTTAATTTCCTGTGCACCGCCCTGAGTCCATTTCGATGGAGAAGGGCGGTTCTATAAATCTAAATAAATTAAATTAAATTAAATTCTGCAACTGGTTCCCTAAACAATGTCTAAAATTTAGAAGGTGGGTAAAAATGTGTTTTACTCATGGAACATGAAGGAGGTTGGTGTGCAGGTGATACTACTGAGCAAGACCAAAAGGAAGGTGGCATATCTCCGAAAAATTGAAGGGGTTTCTTCATTTTCTAGAGCAGCAAATGAAAATAGTAGAGAAGAATGAAGAAGGACTTCACCTCCTTTCTATTGTGTGCAAACTTCAGTTGGTCCCATAGTAACCTCTTGAGAATTATTATTTCATCACCATCATCATTCTAGCCATTGCTTATGGAGTGGTGTGGTGGCCTAGAGGTAAAGTTCTTGCCTCACAATCAGGAGGCTGTGAGTTCGATCCTAGGTAGAGGCGGATATTTCTCTCTTGGGGCACACCGAGAATATATCTGTTGAACAACACTCTGCATTGGTGACAGGAAGGGCATCCAGCCATTAAAACACTCTGCTAGCTGCATTCAGTTGCCCAGACTCCACCCCACAAGGGATTATAGGGTTGTTAAAAGAAGAAGATGATTCTAGCCATTGTTTATCTACTGTAGGATGAAGGCCTCTTCTACATGGTTCAACCCATATGGTCTTGAGCTTTCTTTTGCCAGTTGGGCCTGGAATACTTATTGATGTTGTCAATCCATCTTATTTTAGTATTGACATTTTTTGTGGACAAAGTAACAGTCATACAGTCATTAGTGGGAGGAGATGGGTGATAGGAATGATGAGACGATTAATAGTAATAGTAATGCAGACTTAGTAAATAGTTTGACAGTGTTGAGAGAATTATTTATTTAGCAGAGTGATCGCATTTGGGAAGAAACTGTTCTTGTGTCTAGTTGTTCTGGTGTGCACTGCTCTATAGCATCATTTTGAGGGTAGGAGTTGAAACAACTCCTAATAAGTAAACCATGAATTAACATGAGGTATGAAACCAGACAGTATGGTTATCGCTTCTTGATTTCTTTCTGTTTAGCTAGTTTATAAATAAAGTTTAGCAACCCTCATCATACTAATATGATTAGCCAAAATAGGTGCAGCATGTTCCCTTCAGAGGAAATGTTCAGGGATTATTACATGTTTCCCCTTTCCTGTCTCATCACTTCCTCTTACAAGCATTGATGGGGAAGAGAAGGGAAGTAAGGCCATTGCAGCCTCTTACTTCTGTCAACTCTGAAATGAATCTGGTTGAAGCCATCTTTGCTGCCTCATAGTTGCCACAAATTCTGAAGGGCAGAAGGGAGAGGAAAGTAGACAGGCAGGTTAACAGTCAAAACAAAATCTTTTGGGAACCAAGGTCATTCCAACAGGTGGCAATTGAAGGAGGAAAGGAATAACCAAGTAGCCTGCCAGCTACTTTCATTGGCCAACGTGACCGGTGACATAGGGAATGAGGGAAACATCTGCTCTTTTAATTAGGCAAAGAACTGTGGGAACTTTTAAAGTTGGTTTTCACTAGCTGTGCCAAAATGATGTATCCAATAAATATGTTCATTGAGGAATCTTCCTGCCTCGGAGTTCTACTTTTGGCAGATGTGTTATTTGGAATGCTGACACTTCCATTCAATGAAGTCACTCATGGTTCTTCGGTTGCAATCTTTTTTTTTTAAATAATTTTTTATTAGTTTTAACATTTTATAAACGGAAAGGGGTAGGTAAGGTATTTTAAAATATTTTAGAGCTTCCACCATCGGGGTTGGTGACCGCCTCTGAGTCTTCTTAAGTAAGTTCCATTAGGAAATAATAAAAATAGGAAGGGGTACATACATTTTAAATCATAAGTTTCATAATCAAAAGTAAAATTACGGGTTTCTATTAACATCCATACAGGAATTACCATACATAAAAAAGGAAAAAAAATTTTTTGTGATCTGAGCCTTTTTGCTATTGTTTCTTTCTCCTCCACCCCTCCAGTAGGCGGAGCCGTGCCCCCTCCCGTTCCCATATCGTCATCATCCAGGATTGAGGAATGTTTTTTAAGAAAATTCTCCGCCTCTTCCACTGTTTTCATTCTAACTCTTCCTCCCTCCCAGAATACCAGCTTCCCTTCGGGCACCACACCCCCTTTTTATGTAATTTTTTCGATAGGAAGGAATACTTCCTTCTTATATCTCGTTCTTCGGTTGCAATCTTGACCAGAGGTGAGTTGCTGCCGGTTCAGCCCAGTTCAGCCAAACCGGTAGTGGAATTCAAACCTGGGTCACAGAACCAGCAGCGAACCAGGCCTGCCACGCCCCCAAACTGGTTCCGTTGCTGCTGCTTGGCCGCCACCATTTTGGGTTTTAGTGACTGCGTATACGCAGTTTACTGTAAATAGTTCTGCACAAGCGTGAAGAACAATTTACATTGAAGAGTACATGTGCTCACGGTACATATCTGGTGCACATGGGGGTTTCGAACCAGTAGTAACGCTGGCAGCAATCCACCCCTGATCTTGACCCATCTGGGGGTGTCGCAGATAAGCAATGTATCCTTTCACACAGTTTCAAATTAAGGCTCACTGGTGCCCTAAGCACTGACAAATCTTGGTGCCCCCCTCCTTGTACATACTGTACAAATCTTTATTGCTTATTTTTTCTTTCTCAACTTAGTGGTGCCCCCTTGGGCCTGGTGCCCTAAGCATGTGTGTAATCTCCTTAATGGTTATTACACCACTGCTTTCATACCTTTAGGCCCTTTGGGGTATAGTATTTCTTAACCTTGGCGACTTTAAGTCCTGTGGACTTCAACTCCCAGAATTCCCCAGCCAGCTGTGCTGGCTGGGGGATTCTGGGAATTGAAGTCCACAGGACTTAAAGTTGCCAAAATTGAGAAGCACTGTTCTAGACAGTAATTAGGCCACATTATAGCTAGGAACACATGGTGAGTTTTTTTTTTTAATGGAGCAGGACTGCTAGTTGTTGTTTTTTGGAAAAAAAATTTTTTTTAATAAAACAAAAATACAGAAAGGAAAAACCATCATTCTACATTGTATCTTTTGGAAAGCATGTCGACTGGTTACACATAACTCTTGTGCGTTTCTAGAACCATCATTGCTCATAAGTAATCTCAACTTATAGATTTTAAATCAAAAAAATTCATTCATTATATATCTTAATATCATTATACCAAAATTCTCCTCTAATATTCCATATTTAGTCTTTCTTCTTCTTCAAACAAATCTTACTTAAACATAACCACATAATGGTGTTCATTATCTATTCCAAAAAATCTCCTCTGGTACTTCATCCTGGAAACATATTCTGCATAGAAATCAATTTATGTTATTTCTAGCCCCCCTTTTTAATTTTGCTTATTTTATCTGTTTGCCGCCTTGCAGAAGCTCTTCCCTTGGGTCAAACAGGGGTTTTGCGGTACCCCTGTGACCAGCAAGGCTTTGTCTTCCTCGTCGCCGTCCCTCCAGAACGGTTTAGGTCCAAATGGACCAAGGGGCGGCAAAAGTGTCAACGGAGGTCTCGGAATGCCGAGACCCCGCGTTGTACCAATATGGCACAGACTCCAGTAATGCCAGGCTGCTAGTTGTTATTCATGCTGTGATCATATACTATTGCTTCTTTTTTATACTTTTACTGGAACTTGCAGCATTTAATAAAGTTTAGATGGTGAAATACTGTCTCCTTTGTTGAATGTCAAGAAAGGTTAACTGCTTGGATACATTCCCATAAAACCATTGGGTTATGGATTAGCGAGTCCAGGACAACTGCATAGGACAACTACATAACAATCTGTGGAATGTTGTGTTCTCCAATTGTAAAATTAATAGAAATATTAGCATTCTTTTATTCTGGTATCTGAAGAAACCAGCAAGCCATGATTACTCAAAACTGGCAACACACAGGTGATGCTATCATGATGCATATCTCACCTATATATATTTGCATCCTCATATCTGAAAGGCATGTAATTTGCAATATTTATGCCATGACATGCTTTACCATTTATCTGCATGCAGTGATGGCAATGTATGAAAAACATAATGAGATACAAGAAATGAAAAAGTGCTGTGTCATGAAATATGCATAACAGCACATGAACTGCAGTTGCCTACAGGGTAGGACATAGGCAGGGACCACTTGTTGATCTTTGCTGAGAGGGCCGAGTCAGCAAGTTGCCAAATAAGGTATTACAGCATTTATGAACCAATCAAAATGTGACAAGTGGCTGAGAGCAAGGCCTCTCCTGTCTACCTCAAAATGTAACCAGTCATTGTCTTCTCTTTTTTGTAAGTGTGCCAATGAGTGTGTTTTGCATTGCTTAGAGGTCCCCTCCCCTTTAGTGCTTTGTAACAATAAAGGAACTTGCTGTAAGAATATTTCTTGTGTCTGGTGATTCATTTGGCTGGTCTTCTCAGGGCTAAGAACTAGCCACTCACTTGGGTCAAACAATACTTCAACAAACAGTAGGGAAAAATTGCACTGGTTGGTGGTAGATTTCTGGATCCAGCCCCCAGGCCTTGAATTTGACACCCCTGCTCTATATGACATAGCACTGGGATACATCAAACATGGCTTTGCCAGAATTCAATTGTCTCATATGGACATCTAAAGGGGACCTATTAAAGGTCTTCTTGAAAAGCAATACTATACTAATTCTTACAAACTATCTATTATACGTAGAAGGAATGAGCAGTCTCCCCAAACTCCAGAATGCAAATTGGCAATGTTACTCCTTACCATCTCTTCTCATTGTCAGAATTATCACTAAAATTAGAACATAGCTTTTAGCTTTTGAACACAGAGACACAGTTAAATCAACAAACCCGGGTTATATACACTTCTTGGTCTCATTTATTTTCTAAAAATGTCTAGGTCAGGCCCAGAAATGTTCCAGTACAGAAAGGTGACAAAAGAAATGGGTGCTTGGCAGTGTATCAGTTTCCCATTTAATTCTGATATTTCATGCAGTAAATGTAAACTTAAAAATAAAAGTCATGTTGGACAATGGACAAGGATGGTATCTGCAGGCATTTCTATCACTTGCTTCCATCAGAGCCTGAAACAACTTAGTTCAGAGCAGTGGTGGGTTTCAATTTATTTTACTACCGGTTCGCTCGTATATTGAATTGAATTGCACAGCACCAATGGCTATACATGGAGAGCAGTGGAGGGGAACAGTTTAATTGAACTCTGTGGGAATTGCTCCATAATGCACTGGCCAAGAATAGAGGTTGTGACCTTGACCAGCATATGACAAAATAGCTAAAAGGCAAGGCAGCTTTGGATGGAAGAACAATCTTTCCAAATTATAGCTATCCAGAACCAATCCACAGACAAAACAAAATCAAATATTAATGATTAGATCATTAGCAGTGCTAATAGGAAGTATAAAAACAGTTAGTTAATAAAGAACATTTAAACCTTTGGATCAATTAGCATGTAGGTAAAATTATAATGCAGCAATTTAACTAATGGAAAAGTAATGAGGAGTACTTTTCTCCTTTGATCAAATTAACAAAAAAAAAACCCCATCTTCCAATTTTATATATTTTGGGTTTAAAGATTTTTACTGTCTCAGATTTAGAAAGGCTCATGTCAAGTAAGACAAAACAACAACAACAACAACCCCTTTTAAATTTCTTGTTGAAAGCTAAAACCATACAGACAAAATAGAAGTTACACAATTCTTTTTTATTTTTGGTCCTTCCTTTATATTTGTGCTCCAAAAGATGATGGTTCTGTTTAGTGAAATAAACTGTAATAGTTCAATAAATCGGGATATTTCAAACCAGTTGCACTGGAATTATATTGCAGATGTATAGCTTTACAAACTGTATTGAATTTCAGTTTGATTCAAATTCTATGGCATAGATGCTGAGTTGGGTGAATCTGCTTCCTAAATAGGAAACATTAAGACTAGGAATTATTCAGTGTGGCTGTTTTGCTCTCAAACCTTCTGGAAGTAGAGAGATTTGCTTGGAATAAATTGGAATAAGGTGCACTACAGGTGAAACTCAAAAAATTAGAATATCATGCAAAAGTTCATTTATTTCAGTAATGCAACTTAAAAGGTGAAACTAATATATGAGATAAGACTCATTACATTACAGAGCAACTTTTGCATCTCATTTGGAAACCAAGGACCCAGAGTATGGAGGAAGAATGGAGAGGCCTATCAAGCACAGTAATCCCATGGTCATTGAACCAGGTTTTGGTGCTTTTGGCAAAAGTTGCTCTCATCAGAAAAGAGGACTTTGGAGCACTGAGCAACAGGACTTTGGACCATTGTGCTTCATTAAGACCAGGGTCAATGCAGCCGTCTACCAGGAGATTTTGGAGCACTTCATGCTTCCTTCCACAGACGAGCTTTATGGGGATGCTGACTTCATTTTCCAGCTGCCCACACTGCCAAAAGCACCAAAACCTGGTTCAATGACCGTGCGATTACTGTGCTTGATTGGCCAGCAAACTCGCCTGACCTGAACCCCATCGAGAATCTATGGGGCATTGCCAAGAGAAAGATGAGAGACATGAGACCGAACAATGCAGAAGAGCTGAAGGCCACTATTGAAGCATCCTGGTCTTCCATAACACCTCAGCAATGCCATAGGCTTCCATGCCACACTGCATTGAGGCAGTAATTGCTGCAAAAGGGGCCCAAACCAAGTACTGAGTACATATGCATGCTTATACTTTTCAGAGGTGCGATATTGTTCTATGTACAATCCTTGTTTTATTGATTGCATGTAATATTCTAATTTTCTGAGATTGTGGATTTGGGGTTTTCATGAGCTGTACATGGCGTAATTATGACAAATCACAGCTTGAACTATCTTGCTTTGCATGTAATGAGTCTTATCTCATATATTAGTTTCACGTTTTAAGTTGCATTACTGAAATAAATGAACTTTTGCACGATATTCTAATTTTTCAAGCTTCACCTGCATAGTCCTTCTAAGGGGATCTTCTGGTTCCAAGGATTCCAGAAACTAAGAAGCAGAAAGAGGAAACTAGGCTCTTCCTGTCCCTAAGGTCAGTCTTTACAGATAGGTAACTGATTCAGGAGAATCATCCTACTGCTATAAAATCCTACGATGGGACAACTTGACTGGGTGTGAACAAACCGTTAAGGGGCTACTTGCAGAAAAGATTACACAGTGTGAGAAAGAAGCTCAAAACACCTGCCCCCCTTCTCTGTAGAAGGAGTGGCAGAACCTGAGGGCAGAGTTAAAAGGGGGATCAGCCTAGAATTCCTACAAAGTCACAAATAAAGCCCAATCCCCTTGATTTCCATTGACCTTATCTAACTTCAGTCAGATGTTAATTATTAATTAAGAAGATTCATGTGGATAGACTATGCAACAATAAATAAGTTTAATTACCGATTAACCAATTACCTTGGTTTACCGAAGAGCTGAGGGTGATGAAACGCCGCAAGAGATGCCTAGAGAGAAGATGGAGGTCTACCCGATTTGAATCTGACCGGACACAGGTAAGAGCCCATTTACGGACTTACATTGTGGCGCTGAGAGTGGCCAAACGTCATCATTGTGCTACTCTCATAGCATCCGCAGACAACCGCCCTGCCGCCCTGTTTAGGGTGACCCGCTCCCTCCTTCAACAGAGGGTGCGGGAAGCCCCGTTACAGGGTAGAGCAGAGGAATTTGTGATTTTTCTGCAGGAGAAAACCGCTCAGATACAGAACGAGCTAGCCCCCACTGATGGCCCAGTGGGATGCCACGAGACAGATCTTGTTTGGGAGGAGTTTGACTCCGTTACTTCCGAGGATATGGACAGGTTACGTGGGCGACTGCGAGCCACCACATGTTTATTGGACCCGTGTCCCTCCTGGCTTGTACTGGCATCCTGGGAGGTGACACGAGGCTGGCTCCAAGAGGTTGTCAACGCATCCTTAAGTGAGGGTTCCTTGCCTGCTTCCCTAAAAGAGGCTATGGTGAAGCCCCTCCTTAAGAAGCCCTCTTTGGATCCAGCTCTCTTAAACAACTATCGTCCAGTCTCCAACCTTCCCTTTTTGGCGAAGGTTGTTGAGAGTGTGGTGGCACAACAGTTTCCCCGTCACCTGGAGGAAGTTGATTATCTAGACCCGCGCCAGTCCGGCTTTCGGCCCGGGCATAGCACCGAGACGGCATTGGTCGCGTTGGTCGATGATCTCTGGAGGGCCAGAGATGGGGGTTGTTCCTCCATCCTGGTCCTATTAGACCTCTCGGCGGCTTTCGATACCATCGACCATGGTATCCTATTGCATCGGCTGGGGGGGTTGGGGGTGGGAGGCACTGTTTTACGGTGGTTCTCCTCCTACCTCTCTGGCCGATTGCAATTTGTGTTGGCAGGAGAGCAGAGGTCGACCTCGAGACCCCTCACATGTGGAGTGCCTCAGGGGTCGGTCCTCTCGCCTCTCCTGTTCAACACATACATGAAGCCGCTGGGTGAGATCATCCGTGGTTTTGGGGTAGAGTACCATCTCTACGCTGATGATACTCAGCTGTATATATCTACCCCAAACCACCCCAACGATACCGTAGCGGTGATGTGCCAGTGCCTGGAAGCCGTGCGGATCTGGATGGGAAGTAACGGACTCAGGCTCAACCCGACCAAGACCGAGTGGCTGTGGTTTCCGGCCGCCCGATTCAACCAGCTCACTCCATCGCTGGCCATAGGGGGCGAACATCTTGCCCCTGTGGATGGGGCGCGCAATTTGGGTGTCCTCCTGGATGCCCGGCTGTCCATGGAAGATCAAGTAACAGCCGTGGCCAGGAGGGCGTTTTACCAGGTTTGCCTGGTTCGCCAGTTGCGCCCCCTATTGGATCGGGATGCCCTTTGCACAGTCACTCATGCTCTCGTGACATCCCGACTGGACTATTGTAACTCTCTCTACATGGGGCTCCCCTTGAGGTGCACCCGAAGACTTCAGCTGGTCCAGAATGCAGCCGCGCGAGCAATAATGGGGACCGCAAGGTACGCCCATATAACACCGCTCTTGCGCGAGCTGCACTGGCTGCCTGTCGTCTTTCGGGTGCGCTTCAAGGTGCTGGTTGTCATCTTTAAAACGCTCCATGGCTCGGGACCTAGCTATCTGTGGGATCGGATCCTGCCCCATACATCCTCACGGCCGATCCGCTCCCACAGAGAGGGACTTCTCCGGGTGCCGTCCACTAGACTGTGTCAGCGGGCGACGCCCAGGGGAAGGGCCTTCTCTGTGGCGGGCCCAGCCCTCTGGAACGACCTTCCCCCCGACATTAGAACAACTACGGACCTCCGCTCCTTCCGTCGAAAACTGAAAACACACTTTTTCTGTCTGGCCGGCCTTGGTTAGTCTCTACCCCTGGGGTGTTTAGGGAATTTAGTTTTAATGGGGTTTTTAGCGCAGGGACGATCAATTTAATCTGCTTTTATTTATTGTATTTATTGTTTGTATATATTTTTATATGTTTTAATTTCCCTGTGCACCGCTCCGAGTCCCCTTGGGGAGAGGACGCGGTATACAAAATTAAATATTATTTTATTATTATTATTATTATTATTATTATTATTATTATTATTATTATTATTATTATTATTATTATTATTATTATTATTATTATTATTATTATTATTATTTAGACTGTGGACCTGGTCTTTTGCCCTTGACATTCCCTTTGATACTGTTTAGAATAAAGATGGACCAAGAAGAAAGCTGGTTTGGCTTTTAAGAGTCTGTTACCAATAAAGAGAGCATTCCTATAAACCTGCCATACCCCTTCTGATCGGTCAACTTCAACTACTTTGATATTACCTGGCTCCCCGCTACGTATCAGCAGCCCTGCCTGAGCTCCTCGAGATGATTGCCGAGATGGCAGTTGAGACCCCCAGACTGTTAACCTGCCATCTGTAGGTGAGACTTCCGAGGTAGCTCGGGAGTTCATGGCCTCCATGATGGCCATGGACCTGACCCAAGTAATTCAGGGCCCCACACACGAGGGTGGACACACACTGGATCTCATTTTTGTCTCTGGCCAATGGATGAGTGATCTGGGAGTTGGGGATTTAGTCATCGCACCCCTGTCATGGTCAGATCACTCACTTCTCCGGCTCGAATTTCCCACCGCTACACCACACTGTGGGGTGGCGGAACCGGAATATCCAAGATGGTTCCGCCCCAGGCGCCTGATGGAACCCGAAAGGTTCCAGACGGAGCTTGGGCCATTACCTGTAGCTCTGATCCGCGCCCGGATGGAGGACCTAGTGCAATAGGTTACCATGGTCGATGGTATCAAAAGCCGCCGAGAGGTCTAATAGGACCAGGATGGAGGAAGAACCCCCATCTCTGGCCCTCCAGAGATCATCCACCAACGCGACCAATGCCATCTCAGTGCTGTGACCAGGCCGGAAGCCAGACTGGCGTGGGTCCAGATAATCAATTTCCTCCAGATGACGTTGAAACTGTTGTGCCACCACACTCTCTACAACCTTCGCCACAAAGTGAAGGTTGGAGACCGGATGATAATTTACCAACAATGCTGGGTCCAGGGAAGGCTTCTTGAGGAGAGGTCTCACCACCGCCTCTTTCAAGATGGTAGGCAAGAACCCCTCACTCAAAGAAGCGTTCACTATTTCCTGGAGCCAGCCTCGTGAAACCTCCCAGGATGCCAGTACAAGCCAGGAGGGACATGGGTCCAATAAACATGTGGTGGCTCTCAGTTGCCCACGTAACCTGTCCATATCTTCGGAAGTAACAGAGTCAAACTCCTCCCAGGGATGGAACTCAAGACCTGCCTCCGGCATTCCCTCTAGACCACTTTCAATGGAGACCATCTCGCTCCGAATCTGAGCGATTTTATCCAGCAGATACTCTCCAAATTCCTCTGCTCTGCCCTGCAGAGGGGCTTCCCATGGCCTCTGTTGAAGGAGGGAGCGGGTCACCCCGAACAGGGCGGCAGGGTGGTTATCTGCGGAAGCTATAAGAGTGGCACAATAATGACGTTTGGCCACTCTTATCGCCACAAGGTAAGTCTTCAAATGGGCTCTTACCTGTGTTCGGTCAGATTCAGACCGTGTGGATCTCCATCTACTCTCTAGGCGTCTCTTACGCCGTTTCATCTCCCTCAGCCCCTCGGTAAACCAAGGGGCCTGGGTGACTCGGCACCGTATGAGAGGCCGCAAGGGCGTGACCCGATCCAAGGCACCCGTGGCCGCAATGTTCCATGCAGCCACTAGGTCCTCCATCAGGGCACGGGTCAGGGCCACAGGTAATGGCCCAAGCTCCGTCTGGAACCTATCAGGTTCCATCAGGCGCCTGGGGCGGAACCCTCTAGATTCTGGTTCCGCCTCCCCGCGGTGGGGTGTAGTGGTAGGAAAGTCAAGCCGGAGAAGTGAGTGATCTGTCCATGACAGGGGCATGATGGCTAAATCCCCTATACCCAGATCACTCATCCACTGACCAGAGACAAAAATTAAATCCAGCGTGTGTCCTCCCACGTGTGTGGGGCCCTGAATTACCTGGGTCAGGTCCATGGCCATCATGGAGGCCATGAACTCCCGGGCTACCTCGGATGATTCGCCCTCCCTACGACCGTTCTGATTGGAAGACCCTCTGTAAAACCAACCTGTGTTCTCCCCCCCCCCCCATATAGGACCCACCCGCTTCCTTCCTATCTCTGCCAGCTGGCCTGTCCATATTCCTAGCCGTATATTGCCTAATCCCTCCCACTTTCCTGGAACCCCCTAAAAGCCGAATCAAATAATTTGTTAAAAAAACCCTCAATCTACGTTTCGCCCACTTCTCTTGACTAATCAGTCCATCCTCAAAGTGGGCCCTCAATAACATAGAGGGCCAGCCCTGCGAGAGGGGGGACTCCCGCAGAGCGATGAGGTCTGCCCTAGAGTACATTGCGGAAATGGTTGGTTTCAGAGGGCCATATTGGCTCTTATCAGATGTTATCCAGCTCTTATCAGATCTATCTATCTATCTATCTATCTATCTATCTATCTATCTATCTATCTATCTATCTATCTATCTATCTATCATCTATCTATCTATCTAACTATCTATCTAGATCTATGCAACCAATACAACTACATACAAAATAAAAGGTTTTGTCATGACCCTTCTTTAGAAAGATCGCTAAATCTACTCAAGCAACTTTGAAGGTCACCTACTTCAGAATCTCATGCTGGTAACATTCAAGTTTCTTTTTTAAATTCCTGCCATTTTACCTCTCTAAGATTAGACATCAACCTCAACCGCTTGGCCACTTGGCTCCCTTCACCTTGAAAGTTGCAACCTCTTTGTCTTTGCCACCTTGTTGCACAACTGCGTGAAATTGATTTTTCCGCACTTTATAATTCAACGTGGCAAATTACATATTCATGAGAAAAACCCTGCAATTTTGCTGTCAGCGAAGCAGAGCAAATTACAGCCATGTATGTGTAAAGTAGAATCAGTTCTTATGCATCATTTGAATTGTCAATTTGGTGTGATTCTGAATACTGCATAGAAATGAGAGCTTTTGGGTTGCTTGGGTTTTCTGCATCATCAATCAAGAGTCTCCTTGCGGTAAGTGAACATAACTTACAGTAGAGTTGTAAAAAGAAATTTTCAAAATGGTTTCAGGAAAAGCACATTTTTAAAAAATTTATGTTTGGGCTTAAATTTTGCTAGACATAGTAAACATATTTCTACGTTACAAACAGTGGGCAGGAAGCAGTTTCTTTTTCCTAATTTGCTTCTAAAAGATGTTTCCAGTTTTTCCTGACATCTAAGGTCCCTTTCACATGTCAGCCCTTTTGGGTATACAGCTACAAGAAACACCAAAAACTATAAATAATTCCTTCATCCTCTTCTGTGAAGCTGCCCTAACGCACTGGCTGTTCACCTTTCATAAAACTCCACCACAAAATATTTAATCACTGCTGTTTCCCAACAATAATCTGTTAAAGCAGATTCATGGAATCACTCTGTTGAGGTTCCTTGCTGCTTGCTTTTCTTTCATAAGACCATTGATCATATAACCTGTGAAAAATGTACTCAATTTAGTAATCTTGACAGTAAATAAGTAGGGTTAGGATGATAGAGACTCTGATGATATACTTGTAGCACTATGAGTAATACAGACTTAAATGCTTCCTATTTCTACCGATACCATACCAAAGGCTCTCGTGTTAGATATTCTCTTTGACTTGAGTGATACTGGTAACTGATAAAAGCAGATTGGGGACTATTATGGGATTGCTTCCTGTTAAACAATACAATAATACAATACAATAATACAATAGCAGAGTTGGAAGGGACCTTGTAGGTCTTCTAGTCCAACCCCCTGCGTGGGCAGGAACCTTATACCATTTCAGACAAGTGGCTATCTAACATCTTTTTAAAGACTTCCAGGGTTGGGGCATTCACAACTTCTGGAGGCAAGCTGTTCCAGAGGTTAATTGTTCTTACTGTCAGGAAATTTCTCCTTAGTTCCAAGTTGCTTCTCTCCTTGATTAGTTTCCACCCATTGCTTCTTGTCCTGCCCCCAGGTGCCTTGGAGAATAGTTTGGCTCCCTCTTCTCTGTGACACCCCCTGAGATATCGGAACACTGCTATCATGTCTCCCCTGGTCCTTCTCTTCATCAAACTAGACATACCCAGCTCCTGCAACCGTTCTTCATATGTTTTAGTCTCCAGTTCCCTAAATAAGCAGCAAGTTAAGCATTATTGGATTTTTGGTGCAGGAGGTGTAATAAGAATTGGATAGGATAGGATAATGGTTTACAGCTATCCTTCAACATGTCAGAAAATCAGGTTATATTTACTTATTTTGAAGAGGCTGCAATTGCAAACTAGCTTTTAGTGCCATTGACATAGAAATGAATTATAAATAAATGAGATAAATACTCTGGCTATTCTACTGACAGCCGTGATATATAGCCTGTATTTATTTATCCCTAATAAACAACATTTACAAGCTATTTGAATAACATGTTGCTTATATTAGGAGTTCAGGCAGAAGCTAATCTTCCACATGACACATTTACTGTGAACATAGTCTTCCAGTGGAAGATTCATAGAAAAAAGGATTGCATTTTATTTAGCTATTGTGTTGTATATTTTAAGTTTGTTCCACCTAATCAGGAATATTTTCTGTGTGAAGTACATTATAAAACATCCATCTCCCAATGAAATGCAGAGTGGAACACAATAAACTCCAGCAATATAGCTCTAAAACAAGCTGTGCAGAACACATTAGTATTTCATTCTGGCCATTAGACTGTCTACATAAAATTAAACAATCTAATTTCTCACATGTTGCCATATTACCAATTGTGTTTGAAGGCACATTGAAATAGGGGGGGGGGGGGGAAGCTTCCCAAAAATGCCTTCAGGGTACAAGCTGCATCCTTGATCTCGGCTTGAGAAACTTTGACTGGATACCTTAGAGCAGGGGTCTCCAACCTTTGCAACTTTAAGTCTGAAGGACTTCAGCTCCCAGACTTCTCCAGCCAGCTTTGCTGACTGGAGAATTCTGGGAGCTGAAGTCCTTCAGACTTAAAGTTGCAAAGGTTGGAGACCCCTGCCTTAGAGAATATTTTCACATGTGACTTTTTGTTCAGTATGGGCCAAACTACTTCTACCTAAAGAGACATTACCGTTTATTCAATATTAACTACACTTATTCAGAACATGCCAACTTTCACTCTCAGCAATTTTGAGAAAGATGGCACAATTAAAACAAAAACAAAAACTATGCATCAGCCAGGTCAGAAGGCATTCAATTCATAAACCCCCAAAACATGACATTTTTCATCTTTGAACTTTCAGATTTAAAATTACCTACAAGAGGGAATAAAGGAAGGGGGGGGGGGGAATCCAATCAGTGTAGAAGCTTTTTTTAACTCACATCTAACTCTCCCCACAGAAGGACTCACACACATTTGCAAGGTTCTTAGCCTGCCAAATTAAACAGCAGACTCTGGGTGTGTAGCATATTAGTAATGGTGGCCTTGGCCAGTAATGAATTCCTTGAGCACAAGATATTAAACATTATAAATGCATTTTCTGAGCACCGGTGGGATAGTCTCTAAGGAGGGCCAACTGCTGCACTACTTCAGAGTTGGCAGGGCTTGTAAATTTAGTCATTCACCTTTAACATTAGAGAGCTATTGCTATTCTCTGGTGACCTATTTAATTTTAAGAAAATCAATGGCCATATTGCAGACAAGAGACACCCACTGTTTTGTGGAAGAAGAGACTCTCGCACATAATAAGAGTTCGCTAGTCCTCTACCATAACTGCAACCAGCTTATTAAATTAAAACATATTTACTTTCAAACTTTTTTTTTTTTAAAAAGGTCTTTTTATTAGGCAATGAGTACAGATCTAGACACCTTTGGGGAAATGCCTTGTTTGGTATGCATTTCCAGTAGTCGCTGCATGCATTTAATTAATTTAGAAGAGTGGCAAAAGGCTGATGAGAGAATTGGGAAACGCAAAACTTTGGCAGTTGTCTCCATCGGTAGTTCGACCATGCCATAATGCAAATTGCTAATTCTCAAAAAACTGACATTTTATAGTGATGTGTATAATTGAGGAAGAGTTCTTGGAATGGCTACTTCAGCTTGTTTACTTTTAAATTTTTATTTTGTATTTAGGCAATGCCCAAATTATTCTGGGTGGCTCTGGCATGCAACCTGGCTGTGGCATGCAGTACTAGGATTTTGTTCTGATCAGGGCTTCCCAAGAGCATGAAGCTGACTCCTTGTCCCGACAAAAACCCCTTTTATTAATTTACTGTGAATTCTGCTCATTCACATCCAGCCAAGCCTTTCAAGGGAGGATTTACCGTCACAGACCTTATCTGGCTTGGAGAGCTGACAAGCCGATATCTGCAAAACTTGTCAAAGAGTCTCGGAGAGTCACGAACCAATTAAGCAAACTAATTGTCTCCTGCAAACTCCACTCCCCCTTCGCTCCTCTTTTATTTCTTCATCATCCACCTGTGGCCTTACTCCCAAGTCGACCCCTGTTCTTCAGCTGTTCCTTTTGTCTGACAATTCTGCACATGCGAACACTGGGAACAGGTTCCACCTCTTTGTCTGCCTCACTGATGTCTGACTCTGAAGGCAGCTGATAACTGGCATACAGCTCTGGCCCCTCTGTGCCTCTGACCAGAGCCCTCATCAGAGCCTTCCCCAAACTCCAGGACTGGCCCATGTTCCTTCCTAACTGCCTCACTGTCCGAATCTGCTCCACTGGCTACTGGCAGGCCATAACAGATTCTACTTCTCTCTGTTCTCAATAAGGGTGGAGATAGCATCCATGTATGTCTCCCGCATTGGCGGGCTGAGTGATGACTCAGGCTGGAGTGGGGCCCGTGCGGCATACTGCGACGCATCTCTCAGGGGGCCCTCATCCCGGGATTTACTGACAGGCATGTGTGATTCCGACTTCCGCCCTTCCGACCCCGAGACGGGGTCTGGCCGCCTGCGCCCATGCCCGATTATCACTTCAGGGCTCGGGTTCGGGGGCCTCCCCTCATACGGGCCTTCTCCTGTTGGGGGCGCCATTGGTACGGGGATCGGCCGGCAAGGCTATACCGTTACCCTTTTGTTCCCCGACCGGGAGACCGTGTCCCCAGGGCCATTCGTTGGGAGTGTTCTCACTCGACTGAGGGGCTCCGCCCACCGCTGCCTAGGGCCTCTCCTTGTTCACGGGGTGAGTCTTGTCCGTGCTACTGTTGCTTAGGCCCTGGCTCCTTTGTCCATGGCTCCTTTGTCCATGGCTCCGGGCCCAGGGACTTGACGGGGTTTTCCCGGATGGGAACCGTGGTTCGGTCTCCTCCATCGGGGGGGGGGGGGTCTGTTCCACTTTCACGTCTTCCGTAGGTACCGGATTTCCTGTTTTCCCTGGTCTTATCAAGCGGTCTTCGGGGGCGGACTACCTGTCCTCTATTTTCCTTACGGACCTCGGGTTTGCAGATCCCTGCTATCCCGGCTCTCCGCCGGGGGCTAGTTTCCATCACGATCGGAGCATTATCTCCGACAGGGTTGGTTTGATCTGTCGTCATTGTCCAGGTGTTGATTGATGAGCCTCGGGACACGGGACTTACGTTCCTTTCTGGTCAGTAGGCATGGCATTATTAGGATACGACTAACCTAGGACTCTTTCCGCTCGCACCGTGGCCCGCTCTCAGGGGCCACCATCGCCATCTTGCCGCACCCGGCGGCCTTCACATTGAGTCGGATCCCCGACTCGACTAGGCGGTCGCAGGAGGTGGCTTTGGAGGTTTGACCCGCTCGGACGTTTCCTCCACAGCTCGGGCGCCAGGAGGTCTCGATGATCTGTATTGTTCCCAGGGTGCAAGCACATGTCTGTTTTTGGGGCCAGCTATCTCTCCTCTCGCAGAAAGGAGCATTCTGGAGTTGACCCTCTGACACCACAGCTGGCTTCGTTGGTGCGCTAATGGCTTCTGGCTGTTCAGCTTGTATGGTATTGGTTCGTCATTGCCGGGACATGGGGCCCCACGCCGGAGGTCCCGGCTCGCGCTCTGGGGGTAGGACCCAGGTCCTAGCCTTTGTCCCTCTAGGCTGACCGCTGCTCAGTGGCTGACTTCGCACGGGCGGTTACGCTCGGCTAGGCTGGGGTGGATCTGACCGCTAGAGGATTTCTTTCCTCGTGGGTTCAAGGACTCCCTCTTCCTCTCTCTCTATTTCTTGACCTCTCGGTCATTTTGCCTCACCTGCAGGGACCCGGCTATTTGCGAGTACCGGAGTCCTGCGTCATTTCCCTCCCCTCCTCCTTGGTCTCTCCCCGTTCTGTCCCCCCTTTTGGGTACCTTTCGGCAGGAATGGTGCAGGGGTTGGGTTGTGCTTCGCCTTAGGTGCCACCTTCGGGCACTCTGAGTGCTCCTTCGGGGGTTGTTGGGGAGCTTGGAGACACGGTGATTTCTGTGGTCCTTTCGGCATTTACCGATTGCGCTAAGGGATGGTCGTCTCCGCGGTCCCAACCTACGGGATATCGCCCTTAGTTTCCGGACTGGGCATAAGGTTCCCTGATTCAGGCCTGTATTTGCCCTTTGTGGCCTTTGCCAGGCCATCTCTGTTCGTTTTGGCGCCAGTCCTCCGGCTAGTCCCCACCTGGCCAGTGGTGTCCTTCGGGGCGATGGGACAACACACCTCTCTAGGGGCCTCGGTCTCGGTAAGGGGGTCAGCCACATGGGTTGTCTGGCACGGTTGGGATTTCCCCCTGGTTTCTCGCGGGGCCTTACGGGACCCTCGGGGAGCCCTGATTCTTGTGGGTCTGGCGTCGCCTTCTTGAGTGCCTTCTTGGACGTTCGGCTCCTTTCCTCCGTTCTGTCATGGCCTCTCTTCAACCGCTTTCCCTTGCTCTGAGGGTTCTCCGCGGCGGCGTGAGTTCTTGGTTCCGGTGAGGGCATCAGGAGACCCTATGCAGTCTGTCGGACTGATGCTGTCCACGGCGGTTCTGCACTCGCGCATACGGCTGCTGTTTCGACCCGTATTAAGGTGGGTTCCCGTTCGGGGCTCGGTATGGAGGTGGCATGGTCCTCACCTCTGCCATCCCCGTTGGCGTACTCGGCGTTCCAGGCTTGTCTGGCGGCTGGATTGAGTGGATGAGTCCGGCGTGCTGTCCACTCTGCGCCCGAGTCGGCTGGTCCGTACTCGATCCCTCCCTGTGAGGCGTTAGGGCTTTGGTATGTCCCATACATGGATGCTATCTCCACCCTTATTGAGAAAGGGCATTGGTACTTACCTGATACGCCTCTTCTAATAAGGGGGGAGATAGCATCCGGCCCGTCCCTTATCTCGTCCTGACCAGCTTGGTGAATTTGGTTGTATTATGCTTTGTTTTTTTGCGAGATAATAATAATAATAATAATAATAATAATAATAATAATAATAATAATAATAATAATAATAATAATAATAATAATAATAATAATAATAATAATAATAATAATAATAATATTTTATTTTTTATTTTTTTTATATTGAAAAAGTTTTATTGGTTTTACATTTTTCCTGTAGGGTAGGGTAAGGGATACAAAGAAATTTTGAGAGCATTCACGTCAGAGTCGTCGGCCCTTCCGAGACCTCAAAATACACAATAAAAAAATAACAAAAAAAACACCATTTTTCATAACACTACAAGGTAAAAGCAAGTACATATACCTAAATTCTCAGTTCCATGCTGTCAGACATTTACAAAAAAATCCAGATACAAATATTATGCAAAATTGTTCAGAAAAATCAAGGCAAAGTTATTTTTTCGATCTAAGTCTCTTGGCTATTGTATCTTCTTTTTCTCCTCCCTGGCCCCCAGCGGGCGGGGCCATGGCCCCCTCTGTCCCCCCTGGATCTTCCCCCAGGGCAGAGGAATGTTTTTTAAGAAAGGCTTCCGCCTCTACAACTGTTTTAATCCTCACTCTTCCTCCTTCCCAGAACACCAGCATCCCTTCAGGTATCACCAATAATATTTTATTTTTATATACCGCGTCCTCTCCCAAAGGGGACTCGGAGCGGTGCACAGGGAAAAATTAAAACACATAAAATATATATACAAAAATAGATACAGTAAAGTAAAAACAAATTAAATTTAATTGTCCCTGCACTAAAATCCCCATATTAAAACTAATGTTCCCTAAACCCTAAAAGGTAGAGACTAACCTAGGCCGGCCAAGCAGAAAAAGTACGTTTTTAATTTCTGACGGAAGGAGCGGAGGTCCATGGTTGTTCTAATGTCGGGGGGAAGGTCGTTCCAGAGGGCTGGGCCCGCCACAGAGAAGGCCCTTCCCCTGGGCGTCGCCCGCTGACAAAGTCTAGTGGACGGCACCCGGAGAAGTCCCTCTCTGTGGGAGCGAATCGGCCGTGAGGATGTATGGGGCAGGATCCGATCCCGCAGATAGCTAGGTCCCGAGCCATGGAGCGCTTTAAAGATGATAACTAGCACCTTGAAGCGCACCTGAAAGACGACAGGTAGCCAGTGCAGCTCGCGCAAGAGAGGTGTTATATGGGTGTACCTTGCGGTCCCCATTATTGCTCGCGCGGCTGCATTCTGGACCAGCTGAAGTCTTCGGGTGCACCTCAAGGGGAGCCCCATGTAGAGAGAGTTACAATAGTCCAGTCGGGATGTCACGAGGGCATGAGTGACTGTGCACAGGGCATCCCGATCCAATAGGGGGCGCAACTGGCGTACCAGGCGTACCTGGTAAAACGCCCTCCTGGCCACGGCCGTCACTTGATCTTCCATGGACAGCCGGGTATCCAGGAGGACACCCAAGTTGCACACCCCATCCACAGGGGCAAGATGTTCGTCCCCTATGGCCAGTGATGGAGTCAACTGGTTGAATCGGGCGGCCGGAAACCACAGCCACTCGGTCTTGGCCGGGTTGAGCCTGGGTCTGTTACTTCCCACCGATGATACCGGTGAGTCTGATTATACTTTCCTTCCTCGAAAACTGGGTGGAGTCTACTCCTGAGGGGGTTATATAGCAACCTTAATTAATTATTAATCTGACTCAGTCCAATCAGAGTGCGGATAGGTCATACGAGAAGGCCCGTATGAGGGGAGGCCCCCGAACCCGAGCCCTGAAGTGACAATCGGGCATGGGCGCAGGCGGCCAGACCCCGTCTCGGGGTCGGAAGGGTGGAAGTCGGAATCACACATGCCCGTCAGTAAATCCCGGGATGAGGGCCCCCTGAGAGACGCGTCGCAGTATGCCGCGCGGGCCCCACTCCAGCCTGAGTCATCACTCAGCCCGCCAATGCGGGAGACATACATGGATGCTATCTCCCCCCTTATTAGAAGAGGCGTATCAGGTAAGTACCAACGCCCTTTCTCCAACAAAAAGTTGAGATGCTTGCTACTCTGTTGGGCAAAACTGCAGGAGCTATGCATTTGACTAATAATATAACCAGTCATCTATATAAATAAAAATGTAAAATAGTTTGTACGAATCCACTAATCTCAAAAACTACTGGGCCGATTTAAACGAAACTTTCAGACAACGTAGCCAAGGACTTCCGATAATAGAATAGCTAATCATTTTGTGCCTAGCACACATGTGTTGTGTACAAATTACACACAAAAAAATGTACTCACTGAAATGTGATTTAACATCCCTGTAGCCATGCCCATCAAACTGCTTTTCAACTGTGAGTGTTGGAAAAGGCCTCATACGGTGGCCTCTTGGGGCCAAAAAGGCACAGAGGATAGCAAACTCCCAGGTGGCCCATAGAGGGGGGGGGAGAAATTCTGCTCAGGACTGTTCTCTGAGGTAAAAAAAAACGGAGGCAGGCAGATACTTTAAACTGTTTAATATGGACTGAACCAAACTGTAACAAAGAATCACCCATCTGACAGCAAATACAGTTTAATAAAAGAGGGACTATGGGAGACATGATAGCAGCCTTCCAATATCTCAGAGGGTGCCCCAAAGAAGAGGGAGTCAAGCTATTCACCAAGGAACCTGAGGGCAGAACAAGAAGCAATGGGTGGAAACTAATCAAGGAGAGAAGCAACCTAGAACCGAGGGCAAATTTCATGGCAGTGAGAACTATTAACCAGTGGAACATCTTGCCACCAGAAGTTATGGATGCCCCAACACTGGATGTGTTTTTAAGAAGAGACTGGAAAACCATTTGTCTGAAATGGCATAGGGTCTCCTGCTTGAGCAGCGGGGTTGGACTAGATGACCTCCAAGGTCCCTTCCAACTCTGCTATTGTATTATTGTATTACAGTAGATAGGGGAATAGAGAGACAGGGAGAAATACAGTTTAATAAAAGAGGGACTAGGGAAGACATGATAGCAGCCTTCCAATATCTCAGGGGTTGCCCCAAAGAAGAGGGAGTCAAACTATTCACCAAGGCACCTGAGGGCAGAACAAGAAGCAATGGGTGGAAACTAATCAAGGAGAGAAGCAACCTAGAACTGAGGGCAAATTTCCTGGCAGTGAGAACTATTAACCAGTGGAACATCTTGCCACCAGAAGTTATGGATGCCCCAACACTGAAGAGAGAAGAGACTGGAAAACCATTTGTCTGAAACGGCATAGGGTCTTCTGCTTGAGCAGCGGGGTTGGACTAGATGACCTCCAAGGTCCCTTCCAACTCTGCTATTGTATTATTGTATTACAGTAGGTAGGTAGATAGGGGAATAGAGAGACAGGGAGAAATACAGTTTAATAAAAGAGGGACTAGGGGAGACAGGATAGCAGCCTTCCAATATCTCAGGGGTTGCCACAAAGAAGAGGGAGTCAAGCTATTCTCCAAGGCACCTGAGGGCAGGACAAGAAGCAATGGGTGGAAACTAATCAAGGAGAGAAGCAACTTAGAACTGAGGAGAAATTTCCTGACAGTTAGAACAATTAATCAGTGAAACAGCTTGCCTCCAGAAGTTGTGAATGCCCCAACACTGGAAGTCTTCAAGAAGATGTTGGATAGCCATTAGTCTGAAATGGTATAGGGCAGTGATGGCTAACCTTTTTTGGCTCACGTGCCAATAGCAGGGGGAGTGCAGGGGCGATGTGCACAGGTGTGTCACATCCATAATGCTATGTGCATGACCACCTGCATTTGGCATGCTTTTTACGTCATCACCAGGCTCCAGAGGGTTTATAGGAGCCTGGGGAGGGTGAAAACAGCTTTCCCCCACCTCCAGAGGACAAAAAATGGCCTCAAAAGAAGGCCTAAATCAGCTGGCCAGGGCACACATACAAACTGAAGCTGACAGGGCAATGCCTCGAGTGGCCTAAGAAATGGTTCCGTGTGCCACCTGTGGCACCCGTGCCATAGGTTCACCATCATGGGTATAGGGCTTCCTGCCTAGCAGGGAGTTGGACTAGATGACCCCCAAGGGATAGATAGAGAGGCAGAAATAAGGTAGGTATGTAGGTAGGTATGTAGGTAGGTAGGTGGATAGATGGATAGATGGATAGATAGATAGATAGATAGATAGATAGATAGATAGATAGATAGATAGATACAAAGAAAGAAAGAAAGAAAGAAAGAAAGAAAGAAAGAAAGAAAGAAAGAAAGAAAGAAAGAAAGAAAGAGACAGTAGGTAGGTAGGTAGGTAGGTAGGTAGGTAGGTAGGTAGGTAGGTAGGTAGGTAGAGGGAGAAAGGAAGAAATATAGTAGGTAGGTAGGTAGGTAGGTAGGTAGGTAGGTAGGTACATAGGTAGGGGGATGGATAGATAGATAGGGAGAAATACAGTAGATAGGTAGGTAGAGGGATAGACAGAGAGGGAGAAATACAGTAGGTAGGCAGGTAGGTGGATAGGGGGATAGATAGAGAGGGAGAAATACAGTAGGTAGGTAGGTGGAGGGAGAAAGCAAGAAATACAATAGGTAGGTAAGTAGAGGGATAGACAGAGAGGGAGAAATACGGTAGGTAGGTAGGTGTATCGATAGCGAGAAATACGGTAGGTAGGTAGGTAGGTAGAGGGATAGAGGGGGGGAAATACAGTAGGTAGGTAGGTAGATAGAGGGAAAAAGAAAGAAATACAGTAGATAGGTAGGTAGAGGTATAGAGAGAGGGAGAAATACAGTAGGTAGGTAGGTAGAGGGATAGAGGGGGGAAATACAGTAGGTAGGTAGGTAGAGGGATAGAGGGGGGAAATACAGTAGGTAGGTAGGTAGGTAGAGGGAAAAAGAGAAATACAGTAGGTAGGTAGGTAGAGGGATAGACAGAGGGAGAAATACAGTAGGTAGGCAGGTATGTAGATAGGGGGATAGATAGAGAGGGAGAAATATAGTAGGTAGGTATGTAGGTAGGTAGGTATGTAGAGGGTTAGAGAGGGGGAAATACAATAGGTAGGTAGGTAGGTAGGTAGGTAGAGGGAGAAAGAAATAAATACAGTAGGTAGGTAGGTAGATGGATAGATAGATAGAGAGAGAGAGAGAGAAAAATACAGTAGGTAGGTAGGTTGGGGCTTATATGGTGGTTGGGTGTATGTGTGCAGGTGTAGATCTACACACAGATTGGTTGGCCATTTAACCAGACTGGGCCAAAGCAACGCGTGGCCGGGTATAGCTAGTATTATATATAATTGGCATATATTATCAGAATTCTTCATTTCTCTTGCTCTCTAAATTCTTCAGTCACCTGCAGCAATGAAACACAGGCTTTTTTCAATGTAAACGCACTAGCTGATGGGTTTCTAGATTCACTCTGTAACCGTTCCTGATCCACTGCTTAAAATAGGTATATCATTCAACATTGTAGCAGGCTAACCCTGATGTTAAGATTTGGCCCATAGTTATATTCCTTTGGAATACACTTTAAAAACCTGCATTGATGTCCCCTGATTACAGATAGTCTCATGCGAAGGGGCAAGCTCTAATACAGGTTCAGAAGACGGGTGGTATTTCATCCAAATATCAGGTTACATATTGCATCGAAATATCAACTGTTTTTGTCTCTATATAATCTATTCTGGAGAGAGAACGTATTGCATGCTTTTTGTTATTCTTAAAATTAAAACCAAATTATCCATTTGAAAATAGAAAGTGCTGTCCTACCTTTTCAGAAAAATTGCTCACTGCTGTACATCTTTCAGGATTGATTCAATTTTCTCTAGCTTAGGCTCAAACATTTGAATTTGATCTCTTTCTTTCTCTCTCCCTTCCTTCCTCCCTCTTCCTCCCCCCTCTCTTCAATGGGGAGATGAATTCTATTCACCGTTAATATTTTTTTTTTCAACGCCTCCATTTCCATTTCAATATGGCTTTCAGGCAGGGGTTTAGTAATAAGATTGTCTTGGTTATTTATTCTTGTAGGTCGGTCAACCTTTTCAGCTTTGCGGACTGGTGGCGGCAATGGCAGCAACAATGGGGCGGGGGAGTGATGGGATGGTTTTGCACAAGCTGCGGACATACATGTTGTGTGCGCAGTTCACACAAGTGGCACTTGTTTGACCCGGTCACAGCCTGGTAATATTGCCCACATATTTGACTAGACTGACTTTCATGTATCCATGTATTGTTTCATTTTTGCCCACAATTATTCTCTCCTATACAGGTAGGTAGTCCAGAACTTATAACCATACTTGAGCCCAAAATTTATGTTGTTAAATGAGACATTTGCAAAGTGAGTTTTGTCCCATTTTATGACCTTTCTTGCCACAGTGGTGAATCGCTGCGTTTGTTAATTTGCTAACATGGTTGTTAAGTCAATCAGGCGTCCCCATTGCCGTTGCTTGGCAGAAGGTCACAAAAAATAATCACATGACCTTGGGACGCAGCAATGGTCATATATCTGAGTCAGTTGCCAAGTGTCTGAACTTTTATCATCATGGGAGTATAAGTGTGAAAAATTGACATAAGTCCCTTTTTTAGTGGTATTATAACAGTCACTAAATAAACCATTGTTAAGTAGAGGACTACGTATACTTCAGACAAGGGACGGCTGCTATGGGTTTGCCTGGGTTCTGGAGAACCCATAGCTAATGTTATGGCCAGTTCGGAGAACCTCTAAATCCCATCTCATCCCTGGTTGGCCCCTCCCATAAGGCCCCACAAGACTGCAAACTGAACAGGTTTGGCGGAGAATTTTGGGGAATTTTGGTTCTAACATTACAGCAGAAGAGGGCCAAGCTAGGGAAACCTATTTTAAAGTCACCTTCTTTCCAATTTTGAAACAAAATGATTTTATCCACCATTTTGGCACTTCAGGCATTCCCCAATTCTGTCAAGAGATACGCTTCTCCTTTCTGAAATATTAGTTTGAATTCACAACACATCGGTATGTTCAAGTAGTTCTGATTGTTCCATTCATTGTAGTCTGCCAATTTACCATGCACTTATCTAAATTGAATTTCATCTACTATTGTGTTGAGTGGTAATCAGGCTGTGTGTGTGTGTGTGTGTGTGTGTGTGTTTGAAGTGTTTCATACACTTTCCATATTCAATCTTGAAAAGCATAACAAATGCTAGGCACATATTTTATCCATGTGCTGTCACCTAGCAATTCTCTTTACTTGGAAGCCCACGATGTAGCAGTGACATGGATGGCATTCCTTCTTATTGTGAACCCTTCCCTCTGTTGACAACCTCTATTTCATTCAGCGGTGGGCTTCAAAAATTTCAGCAACGGATTCTCTGCCCGGTTGCTAGGTTGGTATGGCATGGTGGGCGTGGCCTAGCTGGTCTCTTACACCATGGGGGGGGGAGGGCGAGGGGCATCTTCACTTTCCCGAGGCTCCAGAAACTTTCCTTGAGCCTCTGGGAGGGCAAAAACTGCTTCCCCCAGGCTCCGGAGGCACTTTGGAGGAACTTCTAGAAGGTCCATTCCGCCCCCTCCCTGAGCCTCCAGAGCCCTGCATTTACCTTGCATCCAAAATGGGCCACATGGAGACTCTTGGGAGGGGAGGGTTGGAAGGGGAGGGGTGGGATAGATGGGATTTGTATAAGGTGACCAGACATCCCACTTTTGGTGGGACAGTCCCAATTTTTAACAATTTGTCCTGCCTCCTGCAGCGTTTTTAAAAAGTCCCGATTTTTGAAGAATGCACGACAAGCTAGGGAACGGCAGGAGAACGGGAAGGGAATATACGTTGGGTGACCAGTCACACTTGGCTAAGCAGCCCTTAAACTCAGTTCTGTTAGCTGGGTTCTGCAGCGAGCCGCCGCATCGCTAGAGGGCGCTGCTGAGTTCGAACTCTCCCCGACATCACTCAGCGCCTTAGCGTGGGGGCCCAGCCCATTGCTATGCAAACCGCTGCAGGGAGGGTCGTGCAGAGCCTGGCTGGGACCTGTTTCAACCTTGCCGGGATGTTCAGGGACGCGTCGACCGGCACCCTGGACTTGGAGTCGGTATGGAGGAGGGACCAAGGAACGCGATGCGAGGAAGTGGGGGCCACTCTGCCCTGCGGGGTGTGGGACTACAGGCCCCATCCTCCCCAGCAGCGGCCCCATTGGCATTCCAATCCCATAGTGCACAGCAGTGCAGGGAGGGAGGGTGGGAGGATGGTCGGCCTCCCTTTTGCATTACAAAATGCCAAAGGTGACCCTTCCCATCACTCTCGACTTGCCTTGGGTTGTGGATGATGGGCTATGGCATATAGACCAAATTTTTAATCAAGAACCCCCCCCCCCGGTCAATGGTGTCCCGCTTTATCAATGTTAAAATCTGGTCACCTTAGATTTGAAGGTTCTCCAAACTGGCCATAATGTTAATAATAATAATAATAATTTAATTTTATATCCCGCTCTCTCTCCCCGAGGGGACTCGAGGCGGGGCACAGGCAATTAAAAATACAAATAAAACCACAGACAAATACAAAATACAAAGTTAAAAATAAATTAAATTGATCCTGCGCTAAAACCCATAAACTAAACTAAAAATTACCCCTAAAAACCCCTAACCTAAAAAGAGACTACCCAAGGCCGGCCAGACGAAAAAAGTGCGTCTTTAATTTTAAGCGGAAGGAGCGGAGGTCCGTGGTTGTCCTGATATCGGGGGGAAGGTCATTCCAGAGGGCTGGGCCCGCCACAGAGAAGGCCCTTCCCCTGGGCGCCGCCCGCTGACAAAGTCTAGTGGACGGCACCCGGAGAAGTCCCTCTCTGTGGGAGCGAATCGGCCGTGAGGATGTATGGGGCAGGATCCGATCCCGCAGGTAGCTAGGTCCCGAGCCATGGAGCGCTTTGAAGATGGTAATTAACACCTTGAAGCGCACCCGGAAGACGACAGGTAGCCAGTGCAGCTCGCGCAAGAGCGGTGTTACGTGGGCAAACCTAGACGTGCCCATAATTGCTCGCGCGGCTGCATTCTGGACCAACTGAAGCCTCCGGGTACACCTCAAGGGGAGCCCCATGTAGAGAGAGTTGCAATAATCCAGTCGGGATGTCACGAGAGCATGAGTGACTGTGCGAAGGGCGTCCCGATCCAATAGGGGGCGCAACTGGCGTACCAGGCGAACCTGGTAAAACGCCCTCCTGGCCACGGCTGTCACTTGATCTTCCATGGACAGCCGGGTATCCAGGAGGACACCCAAGTTGCGCGCCCCATCCACAGGGGCAAGATGTTCGCCCCCTATGGCCAGCGTTGGAGAGAGCTGGTTGAATCGGGCAGCCGGAAACCACAGCCACTCGGTCTTGGTCGGGTTGAGCCTAAGTCCGTTACTTCCCATCCAGATCCGCACGGCTTCCAGGCACTGGCACATCACCGCTACGGCATCGTTGGGGTGGTTTGGGGTAGATATGTACAGCTGGGTGTCATCAGCGTACAGGTGGTACTCTACCCCAAAACCACGGATGATCTCACCCAGCGGCTTCATGTATGCGTTAAACAGGAGAGGCGAGAGGACCGACCCCTGAGGCACCCCGCATGTGAGGGGTCTCGGGGTCGACCTCTGCTCTCCTGCCCGCACAAATTGCGATCGGCCAGAGAGGTAGGAGGAGAACCACCGTAAAACGGTGCCTCCCACCCCCAACCCCCCCAGCCGATGCAATAGGATACCATGGTCGATGGTATCGAAAGCCGCCGAGAGGTCTAATAGGACCAGGATGGAGGAACATCCCCCATCTCTGGCCCTCCAGAGATCATCTACCAACGCGACCAATGCCGTCTCGGTGCTATGCCCGGGCCGAAAGCCGGACTGGCGCGGATCTAGATAGTCAACTTCCTCCAGGTGACAGGGAAACTGTTGTTAGCTACAGGTTCTCCCGAATCTGGCCAAACTCATAGCAGCCCATCCCTGATCTCATTGCTTCCTTATTTTTGAGCCATTTCAAATCTCTGACAGTACTTAACCTCTAAGTATATTTTAGTCATTGTATCCTTAATAAGCCTTTTCAAAGATTCAA
Organism: Rhabdophis nuchalis; assembly: GCA_039707465.1. Taxonomy (NCBI): domain Eukaryota; kingdom Metazoa; phylum Chordata; class Lepidosauria; order Squamata; family Natricidae; genus Rhabdophis; species Rhabdophis nuchalis. The sequence goes on along the minus strand of CM077644.1, from coordinate 148,205,271 downwards.
ATCAGGAGCCTTTGCAATTCTAAATAAAATAGTGAATGGGCACTTTTTCTGCATCTATTGTTTGGCGAACCCTTTCAATGAATAAAAAGAAACTGTAGAGGAAAATAGAGTTATTTACTTATATTCACTAGTAATCATGCTGTTTGATCAATCTGACTTTAATGCTTTTCTCACATCTTATTTTCCGGTCTGAATAGTGAAATGTCTGCTTTGCATACATACATTTATATGCTGAGAAAAAGTCTATCTGGCTGTTACTTTTTCTGCTCTTTTACTTATTTTTTTTTAAAAAAAACATTTACGGAAATTAAGTGGAAATAGTGAATGTTGGATTCGTGACGTTATGGACAGCTGAAGGAAAGTAGTATTGCACAGATCAAAGGTTTGGCTACCTGTTGTCTCCAGAGAGTAGAATAATGGAAAGGCAAAAGTGATAAAAGGAAAAAGTGATTATTTATACCGTAGATTGATGGGATTATTTGCATGAGTTTTTCTTCTTTTTTTCAAAAAGGCACTCTCTGTAACTTCTCTGCTGAAGCTCTTGGTTCAGTCTCACTGAACCAAGATGTGCGGGATTTTTTCTCTGATAAATGAACCACAATACCACACTCATCATAATTGCAGTAGGATCTGTTTTGTCCCACATCCAATTGTCCAATAAAAAATTTTCTCTGCATACTGTATTCACAATTTTATAATGTAAATTTTTAAACCCCCTTCCCCTTAATAGAGTCTATTTGCAACTGTGGCTAAAGTCAGCGCTCCAGAAATATTAATGAAATTCAACCCTGTTTAAGTATGTATTCAACTTATAGAACTTAAATACTAATGCAGGGTTGAAAAAATGCAATCATTTAAATCATTACTTTGCCAAACCCTAAGCCATCTCATCTATATATATAAAAGGCAAATACCACTCAAACATCATGAAACCTCCAGAACCATAAAGCCTACAAATTTTGAAATTTGGCACGTATGTTCCTTTTGGCTTCTAGGTTCTTGCTAAGAAAGGGTTTTTTTTTTTAATGACCATGAGATCATTAGCATTTCTTATACAGAATTTAACACACTCTGATGCTAAAGAGTTATAAGAGGGGTATAAATTCGAAATTAAATTAAAAATTAAATTAAAAATTCTACTCCCCCTTCTCACCTGAAAAGAGCTCTGTTCCAACTGCCAGTTGCCTTGTATTAACACGTTCTGATGCTAAGACGTAAGAGAGTCTACTCCCCCTCCCCCCTGAAGAGAACTCTGTTCCAAATGCCAGTTGCCTCACATTCTACTACCTCAGTTCAAACTGGCAGACGTTCCACTCCTTCACTCAGGAGCTGTCTGGGGCTCCTTACAATACTAAACATCAGTATCCTACCAAAATGTCTATGCTTTCCACCTATGGAATTGCTTCCAGACTCAAGGCAGCAGGATCAATATTCCCTTATGTGTTTCAATCACTGACCACCACTGAGCCAACGGATTGTGAATCGAATTTCTCCTGCATAGCCCAATCTCATAGTTTCATCGTGAAGCATAGGTATTCAGCTAGTTATGGATATAGACCATCGAGTGAAACATTCACAATTCTTTTAGGTTTCCTGATAAACACAGAAAGCATTCCCTTTTGGGGAATGGCTCTTAGACACATACACATCCCAACTCTCTATTTTGGGAAGAGCAGATTTGACTTCTTTAAAAAGATAATGGTAGAATTGGAGAAAAAGACTGCCAACTGAGCATCCAAAACCATGGGGCCAAGATCATTCCATATAGCCTCTGGTCAGAATTTAGGTTTGCCAGCAAATTGGGGTGTGTCTGTCGGTCCAGAGGATTGCATTTTTCTTCTATAATCTCTTCAACATTTTAGTTTTTTAATCATTTATGCTTTATTCTTTTATTCTTTTTCTGTTTGTGTTTGTTTACATATTTTTTGAAAAATAGTATAAATCTGATATTATTTCTTTTAAGCATAATTAGGAATTTTCATGTTTCTGGTGACCTTAGCACTTTGAATGCTACTTTTAAGCGGAGGAAGAATATAATGATTTTATTTAAACTCTTCTGCTAGGCTGTAATCTTAATTTGCAACTTCCCTCAAGGAAAAAATGATAAATTTATATTTATAATAGCCCAGGACTATTTTTTTTAGGAATGCTATCTTATTTTGTAATTTTCAGGAGGTTTTTTAAAAACACCTTAACTTCTTTTTTAAAATAAAAAATGATTTTGTTTATCCCTGGATTTTCTCCCAAAGGCACCTATAATGCCTTTATGCTATGCAACAAGAAGAAAGCACGACTGATTTCTATTTTGCTTTTGGACCTTTTAATAACCAAAAAGACAATAGAGATTATGAAACCTTATTTCTCTTACACACCCCAGAGGTAAAGGGAGGAACCCCAAGTGAAATGCCACCTGGAAGATAGAGAAAGGCAGCAGAAATGACACCTCACTGACCCACAGTCAGAGTGCTAGGATATAACCTTTCATTGCCCAGGCTCAGCCATTTCTGCAGCACACAAGAAAACCTGTCACAATTTTGTGTGACCAAAGATCTATAAATTGAGAATCTGATGTGGAAAAAAGCAAAGAATTCAAATCCCTGTTTAATTGTGAAGCTCAACAAACAAACTTTTCACTCTCCCGATAAACTTCATAGGATTACTGTGAAGGCAAGACTATTCACATCTCTTTAGAGAAAAGAGACTAATATAATAAATATATAAAGAAAGAAACATTCTGTTTGGTAGATGCAGCTTCAAATACTTTCCTAAATAGGCTGCCTCTTGTCATGCTGAGGAAAGCATGATTGCATCCTTGCTTCCATAACACTTAAAATTAACAGGGCTATTTGTACAAATAATTACCTGATTAATTCTATCAAAAAAAAAAAAAGCCAGATTGGAAAAATCACCCTCTGTCTACCCATATCCTTCTCCCTCCTTTCTATGCTGTTTATGAAGTGAGTATTCATATAAAATCTTAAACTTATTTATATTTTATCCCTTTACTATTTGTATAAATGACAAATGATAGGGAACACACCTAATACCTCTTCCTCCTCCTATTTTCCCCACAAGAACAAGTGAGGGGAGTCGGGCTGAAAAACAATGACTGACTTAAAGTCATCCACTTGGCTTTCACACTAAAGCAGGACTGGAACTCACAGAATCCTGGTTTCTAGTCTGGTGCTTTAACCACTAGACCAAACTGACTCTCCCAGTCACCCTCTGTTCTGACCTAGTCTGTCAGTTTGTGAAGCATCTCTATGACTACTATCAAACTGCCATAGAGAGAGGAGAATTCCAAACATACCTGTGGTCAAAAAGGAATCTCAAGCTGGCCTGTGAATGCGCATGTCTAAACTACCATCTCTCATTGGCTGTGATTTATGACAAAGGCTGAAGGGAGGACAGTAATGCGGACAAAGTTCAGAAGCAGACAAAGAAAGCAAAAAAGATGACTGCAAACAAGAAATGCCTAATGAGGAATGCCTAATTAAGCTGTTAATAAATCACTGCTTTTTGTATTATAGTATCGGTCGCTTATTATGAAGCAGGCATTGTTAGGGTACTTGACAGAGGCTTCCCCAGCAGCACGAAGCCAAGTCCTCATCCCGATAAACCCCTTTTATTTAATTTACAGTGAATTCTTCTCCAGCAAAGTCCCGGCCCACAGTCTTTCAAGATAGTTCACAATGACCAACCTTTATCAGGCTTGGAGAGTGGCCAGGCCGATATCTTTCAGATGCCGCAATAGTTGCAAGAATGCAGGAATGAACTAAATGTCTCCTGCAAACACCTCTCCCCTTTTGCTCCTCTTTTATTCCCTATGGGAGGGGCCATTCACTGCCCACCTGTGGCTTTACCAAGTTGACCCTTGTTCCTTAGCTGTTCCCTTCGTCTGGCAACTCTGTGCATGCGCACACTGGGAACAGGCTCCAGTTGTTCTTCTGCCTCATTGATGTCTGACTCTAACGGCAGCTGATAACTGTCAGACGACCCAGGCCCCATCTCTGCCTCTGATGCAGGGCACTTGTCAGAGGCTTCCCCAGACTCCAGGACTGGCCCATGTTCCTCCCCAACCTCCTCACTGTCCGAATCTGCTGTTAGCTCCTCTGGCGGGCCACAACATCCTCTATCCCAGGACTTCTCACCCCTCCAATGATACGTACCAACGTAGAACTGAATTGTAAGATTTTTTTCCTCATGTGAGAAACCATAAAATGAATAATTCAAAGCAACAAAGGTTGTAAACCTATAATGAGGAGGAATCGGCAAGCATTAGCCTTTAGCCTGTCTATGACTTCAATCCATTTTTGTCCATATTTCCTCTAATGTGCATTTAAAACAAGGGCTTTTTGGATTCTTATGTTTGCCGGATAATAGTCTGGGTTTTCCTGCATTACGAGGCTAATGATTTATTTCTAAATTGGAATGATAACACATTGGGCACACATAAAGAATAATGCTGGGAAAAGTGGAAGGAAAGAGAACAAGGTGACTGTGGACTTGATTATAACAGTGATGGGCTGGGAACAGATCATCCTAAAGAAAGTCTATGTGACTGCTAAGAATACCAACTTGGTGACACACAGTCAATAAATCACATATATATATGTAAAGCTCTCCCTCCCTCCCACCCACCCATCCACCTCCCCCTCTCTCTCCACATGTGCACACATGCACACAAACACCTACACACCCACAAAATATTAATAAAGAAAGGTAAATATTTTCCCATTCCAGTTTAAAAGGAAAAATCAACTTGAAACTCTTTGACTTTCACCTCTCTTGTGGTCCTATCAGGATTCTGCCTCATTTCCTTATTTTCATCATACTATTATTTTATATATATGTGGTACCAAGACAATGGTGGGTTGCAGGCGGTACGCCCCTGTACGGGCGTACTGGAGCCTGCCTGGAGCACCGGATACTGTTCTGGTACGGTGCTCCGGAGGGCCCACCTGCCTGCCCTCGCTCCTTACCTGTGCTTTAAGCTCTTGGCACTTCCGTGCATGTGCATGGCACGTACAGTGCCTGTGTGACACTCCGCCGAGCAGCTGGAGCGTTGCAGAAGCTTGCGTAAGCATCGCAGGTAGGTACAATATGCACTGTGCCCATATGTGTGCGTGTGCGCCATGCACGCCCATGTGGGTGACACCGGCCCATTCCATCCGTACCAGTTGGAATGGGATCTGGAACCCATCACTGTACCAAAACAATAGAAAACTCTTCCATGTGGGTATCGCATCAGTTTCTCATTCTATTTCCTAAAAATCAGCTGCATGTTCATCTGTTCATTGTATGGATCAGTGGCAGTGGTGGGTTTCTGCAGGTTCGCACCTACTCGCGAGAGCCGGATGGTGACATTTAGAGAGCCGGTGAGAGGATGTTCCACCAGCGGACCCGGAAGTAAGTCTGCCATGCCGCTGCCGGTGACCTAACAAGAAGGAAAGGAAAGGAAAGGAAAGAAAGAAAGAAAGAAAGAAAGAAAGAAAGAAAGAAAGAAAGAAAGAAAGAAAGAAAGAAAGAAAGAAAGAAAGAAAGAATTAATTAATTTATTATCACAACTGAGACCAAAATTTTGGTTGCTAAGCAAGAGTGTTGTTAAATGAGTTTCACCACATTTTACAAGTTGGCCACTCCCACCCAGTCACATGACTGCCAAGCCATGCCCACAAAATAGGCCACACCTACAGAGTAGGCTCTAAAAAATTTTGAAACCCACCACTGATCAGTGGGCTAGTAAAACCTGTGGATGCAATTATTTTTTTAACTTCACTTTTTTTTTAAAAAAAAAAACCAAAGGTAATTTAACCCAATTCATATATTTTCTTATTATGATGTGCAAAGATAGGGAAATTCTTTCTTCCCCAGCTTTTTCTAAAGGAGGCCGTGCTTCCCTCTTTTCCTACAGAAGCTGTCATTTTGCATATACTTATTTTTGGCAGAATATTAAGAACAGTTTTTAAATATTTATTTCAGTTTAACTTTTTTAATTTCCCTATAGGATCTAAAACTAATTTCTTGTCCCTTCCTTCTATACTTGCTGAAAGGATAGTTTCAACAGATTTCCGCCAAAAATCATTTATATTAGGCCTATATTAAAAGTAGACTTATTCTTTCTTTGTCAACCTTTCTCTCAAAGAATATTGAGTTTTGTAATATGTAGGTTGCTAAAAATTCCACATCAAACATTGCTTTCCCTCTCTCTTGCTCAGTGAACTATACTTCCTAAAATCCTCAAGGGAAAAGGGCTGTTAAGCCAATTTATATCTATAAAGTAGGTACATCTGGAGCAATTTTAACTCAGCAGTCCTCTAAAACCAATTGATAAGAAGAAATCTACCCACAGTAAAAGATTTCAATGCTAAAACTGACCATTGTGAAGCAGAATGTATAGCTTTCAATGTACTTGGAACTATCACAAAGCAAATCAGCTTACTGCCAGCTTGAAGGTATTGTCTGTACCTTTATCTAGAAGCTTATGAGCTTTATAGATTTATGTGGCACGAAGGGGGCAATTTATTTATAACAGTGTGGACAATGTGCAATCCAAGGGGGTTTTCAGGCCTGATCTTAAAGTCTTCCAGCCTTATTTCAAAGCTGCTTGTGAGAAAACTGGGTCTGTTTTTTCTAAGGCAACCCTGAGGAAATGTGGCACTTGATGGACAAAAACCAAACCAAACAAGGTTACTCACTTCAGATTTACAGGATTCTTTTTTTATTTTTCAGAATTGGGCCATTAGCAGTATTTTGGAGAGAGCCAAGACTCCAGATAAAAAGAGCATCATCCCTGCTGATCATGCGCTAAAATGGACCAGAAGCTATTACAACAATATTAGGTAGGCTTCATATCTGCCCAAGAAGCAAACTCAACTTTTCCTCTACATGCAGTTAAGAAATCACTGGATTCTTTCCACGTTATGCAATGGCATAAATCATAGTGGTGGGATCATTTAATAGTCAAGGGCTCATTTCATGTCCTGCATAGATTTGCCAGCATGTTCAGAGTATTCTGACAGTTCTTTTAGTGTAGACAAGATATATTTCCAGAGACCAATCTAAACCCCCAAGTATTGAACTAACTGCAGTTTTGGAATTGTCTTTGGGAGCAGCCTCACATGCAACAGATATTGCAAGATGTTGAAAATTACCATACTGTGGATAACTTTCCATTGGATAAGAATAGTTCCTTGTTAAAAGGTGAGATTGTTGATTTGTTTACTCCAGCCTTTTTAAAAGTCCCATCGTATCCCCAAGAAACTTCTAGTAGTTTGCAATATCATATAACATTAATAAAACCAGTAAACCATATTAAACCATAAAACTATGAATACACTCAAAAGTGCATTATCCAGCAACTAATTCTACAATTAAAATTAAAGATTAAAAGCTCTAAAAAAACGTTTTGTCTTCATCAGTTTTCTAACTCCCCTCAGGGAGAAGGCCAACTAGACATCTTTAAAGCGCTCCATGGCAGTGGGCCTGGTTACTTGCAGGACCGCCTACTACAACATACCTCCATTCGACCCGTCCGCTCCCACAGGGAGGGCCTCCTTAGGGTGCCATCCGCCGGACAATGCCGGCTGGCGACGCCCAGGGGAAGAGCCTTCTCTGTGGCAAGCCCTGCCTTCTGGAATGACCTCGCCCCTGACCTTCGCACTATCACCAACCTTCGCCTCTTCCGCCGGACACTGAAAACATATTTCTTCCATATGGCCGGCCTGGCATAGCTGCTACAGCTATGATATTTTTAGGGTTGGGTTTTAAATTAATATTGGTCGTTTAGCATGGGCTAAATTATTTAATTGTAGTTTTAACGTTTGTAGAATTTTGTATTGTTTGTATTTTTAGATTTTTAAATTCCTGTGCGCTGCCCTGAGTCCCATTTTGGGAGATAGGGTGGGATAGAAATCTAATAAAGTAAGTAAGTAAGTAAGACTGTGGGCACCTTCAAGTCGGTGTTGATTCCTGGCAACTGTCTGGACTACTCCCTGCAAAGTTTGTTTTTGACAAAGGGTGTCACTGTCTCTTTCTTAGGGCTAAGAGAGATTGGCCAGTCCAGGGTCACCCAATTAGCTTCATGTAAGACACCGAGCTTGTCAATCAGAAAGGTCGGCAGTTCAATGGTTCGAATCCCTAGCACTGCGTAATGGAGTGAGCTCCCATTACCTGTCCCAGCTTCTGCCAGCCTAGCAGTTCAAAAGCACATAAATATGCAAGTAGAAAAATAGGGACCACCTTTGGTGGGAAGGAAGGTAATCAGTGTTCTTTGTACCTTTGGCATTTAGTCATGCTGGACACATGACTATGGAGACATCTTTGGACAGTGCTGGCTCTTGGGCTTAAAAACGGAGATGAGCTAGAGTCAGAAATGACTAGCAGACACGTGCAGGAGAACCTGAACCTTTACCTTAAGACAGGACTAGAATTCATGGTCAGCCATTTCTAGCATAGTGCCTTAACCACTATGCCAAACTGGCTCTCTCACAACAGGTCATTCTAGGAATAAAGATATGACAGAAATATTGTTTCTTCTTCCCCAACTCTCATACATAAGGGCAGGAAGATATTTTTTTGGGCTACTCATTCATTCAATATTAATCAAGTATGACTCTGTCTATTTTTTTTTTTTTTACATCAGCCAAGGTCAGCTAGATATGAAGAATGCGAAATTGTATGCTAAATTTTCATCCACTGCAGCATTAAATAAATGATTAAGCATTGATTATTAAAAATCCATTTAATGTATACCGTTAAAAATTATTGAACCACTTTTCTTCAGTGGGAGTATCAAATATTTTAATATAGAACTTTCTAGGAATCAGCAATGTCACATAGTCTTATGAAATACCTCCATTGTGAGTGGTATATTATCTATATTTATTATTTTAAATTTTCAGAGAATAACTTACATCTTTATAGATTTGAAAAACGGTAGGAGATGGTGTCCTATCTGGGAAGCTATTTGTTTTAAAACCATACCTATTCCAAAAACAAGCCTCATAATTTTTCACCTTACTCTCAAAATCTGCTATTGCATTTTTTCCCCAGATGTGCGTAGGAAATGTATATTTGGTTTCAAAAGCTTAAATCAGATTTTTAAAAACCTAATATATCAGGACTCTCCTAAAACAAAAGGGAATGGGGAAAAAAAGATTAGCTAAAAGAAATGTGTTTATAATTTAGGTCACCATACCACATCTGATTGCAGGACTATAAATCTCTACTGGATTCCTCAAAATAAATCCACTAAATTCAATGTTTCTTGAAAGGCATGTAAGATATACCGTTAAAGCTTTAAAAAATTATATTCATCATAGTCCTACCTTTTGGAACATCATATCTGCCAAGATGAGATCCGCAACACCCCTCCTGACCTTTTCCAAGGATCTGAAACCAGAGGTAGTATTCTGCTGGTTCTGACTGGCTCACCCAAACTGATAGCAGAAATCGCGGGTGGTGCTGTCCACCTGCCCCAGCCCTACGGCATCCCATTTAGGACCTTTTTAAAAGCAAAGCACATGCGCAGAAAGCCGTATGCATGCACGCCCACATTTGCGAACCGGTAGGAAAGGTAAGTAGAATACCACTCCTGTCGGAAACCCTTCTTCTGCCAATTAGCCTCGGGCCCCAACAGAGGTGCAACTTTCTGGGGGTGTCTAGCCCACAACTCTCCCCATGTATTTGGTGTTCCCCTCTTCCCCATTTTTTAACTGCACTTATTTTATTATTGTTATTTATTACTTTATCCTTTTAATGTCTACTGGTTTGAACGTCTGTAAGCTGCCCAGAGCCCCTTCTAGAAGACATATGTGGCACATAAATCAAACAAATAAATTAATAAATATATAAATAAATATATAACTTTAAAAATGCTTGTCTAATACATGAACACCTGCTTTTTCATATTAAAAAGTCATGAGAAAAAATGCCTTACTTCTGAAGTCGAACATTAACTACCAGTATAGACATAGGATTCATATATAAGTTATATGAAGACACTTACATTCAACTATGGATAAACCAAAGCAGCTCCATAACAAAGCAGAGTAAAACTACAAAAGATGTCCGCCAGGGTTGTATATTGCTACCCTTCCTTTTTAATTTTTATATAAACAACATTGTGGAAGAGCTTAATAATCCATTTCTTTTCATGCTCTGCCAGTTGGAAGTAGAAAGACCCCTATATTACTGTAAGAAGTCAACATAGTATTCTCAATGTTAATTGGAAGCAGAAGAATCCTGGCAGAATTTAGAATTTACTCTAGGAAGGAATGGTTATAGATTAATTATTATAAAGGGAGTAGTAAAATCAAGGGAGTAGTATTTTCTAAAAGACCAAAGAGATATAGATGATTCCAAATGTAAGGAGATAGAACAAGTGAGGTCATTTAAGTATTCAAGTTTTCTGAGACATTATCACAGAAAACACACCTAAGCATCAACAAGAACCACAGCCATGAAATCAAAGAGAAGCTTCTTGGATGAGAAGCAAACCATCTTCAAAGAAAAACCAGAAAGTCCAGTTGCCTCTTGAAAAAGCACTTTTTGGACAACCATGACCTGGATGACTGAGAATCTCCATAGACACCAGTTTGCTAACTTAAACTAAAAGATTCCATATCTTGAAAAATCACCCGTCAGAGTGAATGTTCTTGCACTTATGATAGCAAGATGATCTCACATAACATCTCTGGGTAGAACTTATAAAAGCTAGAAATTGGGGGAGACTCCTGAAATGTTTCTCATGTACCATTTCTAGCTTTTTATTCTGTCTAGGTCATAGTATGGAATCTAGGAGTTGGAAGGAACCATAAAGGTCATGAAGTCCAATGCTTTTTTCAACACAGGAATCCAATTTCAAGTGTACAATCTCTGAACAAATCCAATGACAAGAACCTTCATCATCTCTCTAGGAAATTGGTTCTACTCTTAAATTGCTCTTACGTCAGGAAGTTTTTCTTAATAACAGACACAATTTGTTTTCCTGCAACTTAAGATCAGTATTTCAAATCTTTCAGTCTCCGGGGAATAAAGAATGGGTCCTGACCTTTTTCTATTTAATATCCTTTGTGTATTTGAAGAGCGGTGTTATATTTTTTCTCAAGTCTTCTCAAGTCTTCAACCATTTTCTCAATCTCTCATCAGTTTTACATCAAAGACTCTTGAGGCTCCATAGAGAGCAATAAATCTAAGGTGCCACCACAAAAGTCTTTGTTGTTTTTGCTGTATTTATTTACATCCCACTTCTGTACAGAAACAAGCATTAAGATGGCTAAAGTGGATAAAGTAGGAAAAATAGGAAAAAAGTTCAGTAACGTCAGTTAAAATCAAGTCTGAAATTAATCAGGAATTAAAAACCTAGCAAAAGAAATGTAACTTGACATATCTTTCTAAATGTGGAGTGGAGGCTAATTTCCACCCCTATAAAAAAAGACTGCTATTCTGGAAACTGTTTATATAAGATTTAACTTCCCAATGCTTTTAAAGTCTTGTTGCTACATTTGTTTAACAATCTTTCTTAAAGTATGGAGTCCTGTGTTGAATATATTGTGCAGCAGGGAATGGAATAAACACAGACTACAGCAGAATTATTATTTTCTGTGTTTTGAATAGTTTTATATAGGGGTGGGCTTCAAAAATTTCAGCAACAGTTTCTCTGCCTGGTTGCTGGGTGGGTATGGCCTACTCGACCTCCTGTACCATAGTGGGGGAGGGGCATTTTCCTGTACCATGGTGGGGGAGGGGCATTTCCCCCTTCCCTGGGCTCCAGATGCTTTCCTGAAGCATCTGGGAGAGTAAAAACTGCCTCCCCCGGGATCCGGAGACCCTCCAGAGGCTGGAGACCAGTGGTGGGTTTCTGCAGGCTCGCACCTACCCGCGAGAGCCGGTTGGTGAAATTTAGAGAACCGGTGAGAGGGGGTTCCACCGGCGTACCTGGAAGTAAATCTGGCCCGCTGCTGCCAGTGACCCAACGGGAAGGAAAGGAAAGGAAAGGAAAGGAAAGAAGGAAGGAAGGAAGGAAGGAAGGAAGGAAGGAAGAAAGAAAGAAAGAAAGAAAGAAAGAAAGAAAGAAAGAAAGAAAGAAAGAAAGAAAGAAAGAAAGAAAGAAAGAAACAAAAAAAGAATTTATCATCACAATAGAGTCCAAAATTTTGGTTGCTAAGCAAGAGCGTTGTTAAATGAATTTCATCACATTTTAAAAGGTGGCCACTCCCACCCTATCACATGACTGCCAAACCACGCCCACAAAATAGGCCACACCTACAGAGTAGGTTCTAAAAAATTTGAAACCCACCACTGCTGGAGACCTTCTGAAACTTCCAGCAGGACTGTTTTCCCCCCTCCCTGAGCCTCTGCATGGACCCTGCACTTCCCTTGCACCCAAAACAGGCTGCATGGAGATTCCTGGGTGAGGTGGGAGTGGCGGGGCAGGTTGAGGTGGGAGTGGTGGGGTGTGGTGGGCAGAGCCAGGGGTGGGATTTGGAGGTTCTCCAAACTGGCCATAACGTTAGCTATGGGTTCTCCTGAACCCGTGCAAATCTGTAGCAGCCCACCCCTGGTTTTATTAATACAACCTAAATTGTTTTTGTAGTAATATAAATACAAAATATATAATAATATCTCTGCATAAATATAATATCTCTGCATAAATATAATATCTCTGCATAAATAATAGCTATCTCACACGACAGACGTATATTCAGCTTGTGGTCAACCATAATTCCAAAACCCTCCTATAAATACTGTTGCCAAGCCTTGTATGTCCCAATCTCTCCCTGTACCTCAGTTTCATTTTCTTAAATAAAAAAGTGTAAATTTCCCTCTATAAAATGTGATATTATAATCTCCATCCCATTTCCTCAATTGCTCAGGATGATTTTTAATAATGTTTCTGTCTTCAAAGTTTTGGTGGGTATTAGCTTATGCACTACATGTTATGTTATCTCCTAATTTGATAAGAGTGTCATTATCATCTCACCCAAGAAAATTATGGAAACCCTGTAGCAGTCAATCCACAGATTTAAGATTAGAAAAAGATAGGCGCTACCTGTAAATGGCAAAATGCCTTAATCTTCACAGCAATTGCACTCTAAACAGAATCTGTGCTCCGCAATGCAAGCTTTGTCATCCTGCCTACTTACAATGGGAATGTCCCTCACCAAAGAGCTCCCCCATTATGATCAATACAATACAATTCAGAACTACTTGATGGTGGCTACATCACATTTGGATTTTCAATTTTGTTGACAAATAACATGTATGGCTAATCTAGGAGCTGTAGGGGCACAGTCGTTAGAATGCGATATTACAGTCAAAATCTGTCCACAGCCTGGAGTTAGACCCTGACTGAGCTAGAGGTTGACTCAACCTTTCATCTTTTTGAGGTCGATAAATTGAAGACCCAGGTTATTGGGAACACTATGCTAACATTGTAAACTGTCCAAAGAGTGCTGTAAAGCACTATGGAGCTGTATATAAGTCAGAGGTGGTATTCAGTCAGTTCTGACCGGTTCTGGAGAACTGGTAGCAGAAATTTTGAGTAGTTCAGAGAACCGGTAAATAAATACCACCTCTGACTGGCCCTGCCCCCATCTATTCTCTGCCTCCCAAGTCCCAGCTGATTGGGAGGAAATGGGGATTTTGCTGTAACCCTCCCCTGCAGTGGGGAGGGAATGGAGATATTACGGTATCCTTCCCCTGCCACGCCCACCAAGCAATGCCCCCCAAGCCACACCACGTCCACCAAGCCACTTCCACCAAGCCACGCTCACAGAACCAGTAGTAAATTTTTTTGAATCCCACCACTGATATAAATCTAAGTGATATTGTTGCTATTATAGAAAAGAAACTTTTCAGCAAAACAAGCTCATCACTGGTTAATTGAACATTAAACACAGGTGCAAAGTTTAAAACTTCTCCAACACAACTAGTTGTTTACCCCCACCCTTCTTATGGAAAAAAAGTGGAAGCTTGACAATGAATTAGTTTGAAGACTTAAAGCAGGATTTTATAATCCAAAATCTGTTTTCTTTGTAGAATGATTGCTACAACAAGCACAGTCTTATCTTTTATCTAATCCCAGAAGATCACAGGGGCGGGGGGAGTAGAAAAAAAGCTCTTTCTGGTATCTCAATTACCCCTTTTATCCCTTTGCTTCCTTTCCTTCATAGAAGATTGGTATTTCGGCAACCCTTTAGAAGTCCAAATCCAAATATCAAGACACAAAGCCAATATTTCAAGAGCCAACACTTTGGGAATGTGCATCATCCAGCACTTAAACAACCTGCAGTTTTTGAAGCTTAATGACCAGCATAGTATATTTATTAGATTGAGTGGAAAAACAAAGATGAACATCAATGTTTAATGAAGACACTGATTGAAACCACACCCTAAATGCTGATTGCTCTTTTCTGCTCAGGAAGTACAAAACTGCCTTCATCTTCTTTGAGAAGCCAATGAGCTAATCAATAGGATTTATTGCATTTCTCAGCAAATAGCTGTGTTTAAGCAAACTAAAAATACTGAATGCATTTGTCTTACCATAATGGATTTGCCATTTCGATCCCTATTGTGCTTTATGACGAGATAATTTTGCTGTACCTCAGGTCAGTTAAGCAAGAAGAATTTAACTGAAGTCAAGGGGCTATAGTTCAGCCGCATGTTTAATTATTTTATTTAAAATATTTCATTCCATTGTTCTATTTTTAAAAGATTCAAGTTGACGAAGGATACATATTGTGCCAAACCGAGGGTTAGTAAAGTTAGACTTTTAAGTGCCTAAAGTTTAGCTGGAGTTGATACAAGTTATCGACCATTAATCAATCATAATGCTTGGATGTGCACCATTATGCCTGGTCCAGAAATTAGCAAACTTATATTATTGTTTGGATAGATGTATGAACCTAGCTAAATATGATTTGGAAGTTGTTTTTTAGCAGTACCTGAAAGAATGGAATTAAACTTTGTCTGTCTTGTAATAGATTTGTGTGTTCCATATTCTGTCCAATCAGTTGGGCATAGACTACAGGTTGTGTTAGTTTAGGGGCAGTTCCTATTTATTCTATGAAAATCATCATGTGGTAAGCATTACTAATCTGACTTTAAGGATCAATCACGATTACTAGCATCTCTGATGAATAGTTGAAATATTGAAGTTTATCTTTTAATTTTACTTATCAAGTAAAGTCCAGGGTTGCCAAAGGATTTGAACTCTTGAGACACCCTGACTGAATGACTCCAGGAAGTCATTCAGCCAGGGTGGCCTCAAGTAGCAATCCAGTAACAGAATCCAGGATCTCATGCAGGGAAGATGTTACACAGCACACAGGGCACCGCAAGAGCAACATTCCTATCTGTTTCCTACAACCCAAGTCTTACATCCAAGAGAATGATGACAGGGCAACATTGACCTTTTTTCTCTCACTCCCTTCTCCAGGCTAAACTTTATCCAACAGCTTTTACATACCCTCTTCAATGTCTTCTCTATCCTTTTTTTTTACAAGTATGAAATGGCATTCATATTTTATAAAGTTGGTTTATGGTTTTGTAAAGTTATGGTGTATTCAACAAACTAATCATGGCAGCAGTGCAAAATATTTTTTAAAAGGGGAAGAAAATGGAGATATTCAGAGAAGTGATTTATTCTCCCCATCAACCTGCAATCAGGAAAGAAAGAAAGATAGATGGAAAGAAAGAAAGAAAGAGAAAGGAAGGAAGGAAGAGAGAAAGAGAAGAAAGAAAGAAAGAAAGAAAAAAAGAAAGAAAGGAAGGAAAAGAGAGAGAGAAAAGAAAGAAATAAGAAAGAAAGAAAGAAAGAGAAGGAAGAAAGAGAGGAAGAGAGAAGAAAGAAATAAGAAAGAAAGAAAGAAAGAAAGGGAAGAAAGAGAGAAATAAGAAATAAGAAAGAAAGGGAAGAAAGAGAGAAAGGGAGAAGAAAGAAATAAGAAAGAAAGAAAGGAGGAAAGGGAAGAAAGAGAGAAGAAAGAAATAAGGAAGAAAGAGAAGGAAGAAAGAGAGAAAGAGAAAGAAAGAAGAAAGTAAAAGAAAGAAGGAAAGAAAGAAAGAGAAGGAAGAAAGAGAGAAAGAGAAGAAAGAAATAAGAAAGAAAGGAAGGAAGAAAAAAGAGGAAAAAAGAGAGGGAAAGAAAAAGAAAGAATGAGACAGATTTTGTTTGTTCTGCCATCAGAAGGAAGGAAGGAAAGAAGGAAGGAAGGAAGGAAGGAAGGAAGGAAGGAAGGAAGGAAGGAAGGAAGGAAGGAAGGGTACCCAAGGTGATCACAAGTTATACTACTGAGTCTCCATGGAGTAGCTACTGTTTGTATAGGCTCATGTTTTAAATGTTCACCTATTTATCTCAGCTGGCATCCATTTAAAGAGGTGTAAAGCACTTCAAGGAATTCCAGCTAGGTAGATCCATCCAAATGCCTTGCTACAGATTATTAAAGTAAAACTAAGAGGATTTTACTGCAGTTTATGGCCAGTCTGCTGACAGTAAACATCCCACTGTTTGGAGGCAACTGTGAATTATATTATAGCACTTTCCTGTACTTGGCAGAAACACCCACAGCAAAATTGCTGCATCTTGTGGCAACCATAACCTACACTAAGTGCTATTTTATGTGACTACAGAGTTGCATTAGGAATGCTTTTACCATACGGATCACTGATGGAGAGGACAATAACTCATGATAAGAAGATTACTAAAAATCAAAAGGCTTGCACTAATATGAAATTTGGGGAGATTATTTAGAGCATTGTTAACATCAGTACAATTCAGTAAAATGTTGGACACTTCTGTACCTATCAAAGCTGCTTAATCTTTTGGGTAGTGGGAATATAGCATCCTAGTTCATACATTACAAAAAACTATGTTATGTTCAACCATGGTTAACTATGGGTTCAACCATGGATAAACAGGGTTGAATTAAAGTTTTCATCATCATTTCATACCCTAGAAGAAAAAACAAGTCATCTACAATATACAGGGTAATGGCTGCAACAGTCACTATGTAAGATAAACAGGCAGAAGACTGGTAGAACACTTTTCTGAACACCTACGAGCAAGCAGAAGACATAATGAAAGCTCTTTAACTTGCGGGACTGTCTCCTGCCATATACCTCCCTTCGTCCAATATGCTCCCGCACAGAGGGCCTACTAAGGATGCCAACCGCCGGTCAATGCCGGCTAGCGGTGCCCAGGGGTAGGGCCTTCTCTGTGGCAGAGCCGGCCCTCTGGAATGACCTACCCCCCGAACTTCGCACTATCACGGACCTTCCCCTCTTTCGCCGTTCACTCAAGACATATTTTTTCCAGCAAGCTGGTCTAGCTTAGCATTTAGATCTTATTGTGATATAGCTCCTGCCAATTCGCAAATGACGTTGGGTTTTTCTTAGGAATTTTAGCACAGACTTCTAATTTAATTCTTTTTAACGATATTTATTGTATTGTCTATTATTTATTGGTTTTAATTTCCTGTGCACCGCCCTGGGTCCATCTCGATGGAGACAGCGCGGTATATAAATCGAAATAAATAAATAAATAAATAAATAAATAAATAAATAAATAAATAAATAAATAAAAATTTCACAACATATGGACAGATTTAACCCTAGTTTCAGTTGGGAAACTACGACCATCCGAGACCAAGCCAAATCCAAAAATGCTAGGGAATTTCTAGAAGGCTGGCACTTTGACAAATCAGCCATCAACAGACACATAGACATAAACTATATCTATGTACTACACGAAAGACGCAGTCAACAAACCAAAAGGGGACCAAAAAGACCAAAACATCTCCCCACCAACAATCAGCATTCAGATTAAGCACGGTGGGGACAGTGCTGTGTGACTGAAAACTGTGGTGAACCTTCTCATGGTACTCCTTCAGTCTGAGCTATGTGGAAGAATTGCTCCTTTAGAGCATGAATGTTCCTATTTTGTGTTCATAGGTTCATACTTCATACGTTTCTCACCAGTATTGTATTAACTGAGCTTGTAAAACCACTTGGCTTCTTTTCTCAATAGTTATGAAACCCTGCTTTAGAATTCCTGTTCAATCCAGTTCATTCGTTATTTGGATGTGTGCTTATATAACTCCTACTTCACAGCTGACAGATCTGAGGGCAATGCCATCTTTGTTTGGAGTAATACTCAGATTACACCAGAATATAGGAAAAGGAGAATTCTTATGCAGTATTTGCCTTTCCGTATAAAAGAGATAAAGCATTTTAGAAGGTGGGTGCTGTTTATTGGATTGTTGTATTTCAGATTTGGAAAAAGAGAGACAGCGTGTTGAGCCCTTATACAGTATGAGACAACAAAATGTATTGAATTGGCTCCTGCAAAGTTTTGACACAAACGCTGTCCAGTGCTGGCTCATATTCCAAAATAACTTCAAACAAATTAAAGGCAACCCTTGCTTTAACACTACTGGGAATCCTGGGAGATTTCTTAATTTTTCCTCTCTTGTACTACCATTTCAGTTCCATGAAAACTGAGCCCTGCCCTCCATCCCTAAATAAGCTGGAGCTAGCATGGACTGCAATTTACATTTGCATTTATCAGAAATGGTGTAGGGCCTCCTGCTTGAGCAGGGGGTTGGACTAGATGACCTATAAGGTCCCTTCCAACTCTGTTAATTTGTTACAGTTTTACAACAGGAATACTTCAAGGGCAAAGGACACTGGATAAGATCCTTATCTAAATTCCATACTGACAATGTTCTCAGTCTTGTCCTCAATTAGCAATGCCATAATGTCTCTATGAAAGGGACGCAATGGCTTAGTGGCTAAGACACTGAGCTTGTCGATCAGAAAGGTCGGCAGTTCAGAGGTTTGAATCCCTAGTGTAGTGTAATGGAGTGAGCTCTCGTTACTTGTACCAGCTTCTGCCAACCTTGCAGTTTGAAAGCATGTAAAAATGCAAGTAGAAAAATAGGGACCACCTTTGGTGGGAAGGGAACAGCATTCCATACATCTTTGGCGTTTAGTCATGCTGGCCAAGTGACCAAGGAGATGTCTTTGGACAGCAATGGCTTTCGGCTTTGAAATAGAGATGAGCCTGCCCCCTATGGGAACAACTAGCACATATGTGTGAGGGGAACCTTTACCTTTAATGTCTCTTATGATAGTGGAGTTCAAGTTATATTATATACCAGTTTGCTGCCCAAGCTGATTCCTACCAAATGTGTTCAACCTCCTAGTTCCAAAATTACCAACCCATTTGATAAAGTCCATGCTTGAGAGAAATTCTGGGAATTGAGTTCCAGATCTTTGAGTCTAGGAAAGTTGAGGCATACTATAAGCATTTGTAGAATGAAGAACAAAATTAACAAAATAGAGCTCAAAGAAATAATAGTTTTGCTTCACCCAGAGCTGTAGCCTCCTATTCAATTAAGCCAACCATAGTTCTTATTTCTGCATGAGAATTTCAGAGAGTGAACAATAGGAAGTAATACCAGATAATGGGAAAATCCATCATGAAATTGAAATGTAGGGAAGTCATGAATGGAAAAGATTTGGCAACCCCATAGCCCAAAACAACCTTTTGAATTGCTCAAAGTAAAAAGAATTCTAATTCATATTCTCCCTGTGTAGTTTCACAAATATGAACTGGGTTTTGAATATTAATGCAAACCCTATTGTCAATACTCACTCTGTGTGTAATCCTGACATTTGAGAATCACATTATTATTAAAGATTTCACAATTAATTAACAGCTTGTCTCATGCCAGAGAAGAGTCTTGAATACACAGACAGCTTCTGTGAGTTGAGTTCAATAGTAGTTCTCACATTGCATTTTAAGATGAAGTCTATTGCAAACAAGTGGGGAAGGTGGGATATAATAAAGAGCTTCTTCTACCTTTATTTCTGTGATCCAGGCTGACCCAAGCAGGAGAATGGGTGTGAATTAGAGGCACTTTGGTTTCCTATGGGAGTCAGCATTGGTGTCTTGCTGTTATATCTTTTATTTCTTTTACAACCATGTCATTTGTAGACATTCTTTTGTGGTATTACTCTACTTTCAAGAGACAGTTCTTACAATGTCCATAGAGTAGAACCTCTGGTCGCAACCATAATTCTCTCCATAACTTTGGTCGCAACTCAATTTGGTCGTGACATGAACCTAATTTTGGAAACTTGGTGCTTACAAAAACACCGAAGGGTTTTTGGTGCTGAAGGGTAAATCGGCTGTGGGGGGAAAAAAATTTTTTGGTCGGAACCCGATTTGATCCTGGTCAGAAGCATTCATGACCAGAGGTTCTACTGTACATAGCAGAATATACATCACATCTCAAAAAACAAGTCTCCTTCCCATCTATGGAAGTTCTTAGTCATCCAGGTCATGAATGTCCCAAAAAAGAAAAAGCACCATTGGTATATTCTCCAAAGCACTAGAGGGCAGAACAAGAAGCAATGGGTGGAAACTAATCAAGGAGAGAAGCAACTTAGAACTGAGGAGAAATTTCCTGACAGTTAGAGCAATTAATCAGTGGAACAGCTTGTCTCCAGAAGTTGTGAATGCTCCAACCCTGGAAGTCTTTAAGAAGATGTTGGATAGCCATTTGTCTGAAATGGTATAGGGCTTCCTGCCTAGGCAGGGGGTTGGACTAGAAGACATCCAAGGTCCCTTCCAAACTCTGCTATTGTATTGTATATCTTCCACTCCCACAAATTAAACTAATTAAAATAATATAGCAATTTTTTAAACAATAAATATTGATAGCTCATAAGAGAGGCTCATCCTGTTGCCCAACTAAATAGTCTCCAGTGAAATGATATTTTATAAATCTTTATATGAGAACCTTCAAAAATAAGGTTGTGTCCCTGCTCTAGTCATTCTAGCTATTACACAATTTGATTTCTGCTAACGTTTTTTACTTAAAGTAAATCGCCAACTCTATTGACTTTCTAAGTAGTAATTATTTCTAAAGCAAACTGAAGTAACGGAAGAAATTTATTTGAACATCTTAAGATAGTAACAATAACAAATCACCAGATCCCAATTGTATACCTCCCCCAATCATTTTTTTAAAAATGTGAGCTTGCTGACTTCCTAGCAAAAATATGTAATTTGTGTATTAAATTAGAATGCTTGCCAGAGGTTTGTTAAGACCATTTTTTTAAAAAGGAATCTGAAGAGAGACAAGAAATTGTAGTCAATGTCTGTTTCAGGCAACTTGGTAGAAACAGTAATCAATAAAAAAATAAATAACCCTGGAGCAGAAGAAAACTTGCAGAAGAAAAAATTCTGCTGGATCTTATTTAAATTGTTAAACAGGCATGTACCGTATTTCCTTGAAAATATGACCTACCCTCAAAACAAGCTCTAGTCTGATTTTCACGCCTGCTCCTAATATAAGCCCTATTCCCTAAAATAAGCCTATTAAGCCTCGCTCACTGTCTGGTTGTATGAGGTGGAGTGAGGCGCCAAAACCAAGCTGGGGTGGGCTTTGGAGGTGCCGCATGCAACCAGGACTCAACACCTTAGGACCACTGCTGCCAGGTCTCCCACACTCCAATACCTGTTGCGCCACTGCCTGACTTCTTGTGCAGCTGCTTGTGGCCTCTTGTGGCGAGACACTACGAGGTTCGTAACACCAGTGGAGCCACTCACATGCGTAATGGCACACCACTACAAGGGCACATCCTTTTTTCTTTTTTTTTTAAACTGCTATCTGATTAAAAACCTAAAAACAAAAAGTGGAAATAAATAGGAAATTTTCTCAATGGAGAGAAATAAGAACCCCTAAGGATATGTCCTGGGATCAGTGATTTCCAATTCGTTCATAAATTAATCTAATATGGGCTAAGCAGATAGGTGGCAAGGTTTGTGGAAGATACCAAATTATTCAGGATGCTTGCAACGAAATACTGTTGTGAAGACCTACAGAAAAATATATTTAAGTGAATGGTCAAATAAACGTCAAAATAGGCCCGTTTAAGTAATATAAAATGATGTTGTGTTGGAACAAATAATCCTAACATCACAGATGCGCTGATGTGGTATAAACTGTCCATAACTAACCAATGAGAAGATCTTTGAGTCATAGTGGACAGCTCAATAAAGATATCAATTCAGTTTGGGGCAGCTGCATAAACAGTAAATGTCCTGATGGTTCTCATTTAAGCAGGGGTCTCCAACCTTTGCAACTTTAAGTCTGAAGGACTTCAGCTCCCAGAATTCAGCAAAGCTGGCTGGAGAATTCTGGGAGCTGAAGTCCTTCAGACTTAAAGTTGCAAAGGTTGGAGACCCCTGCATTTAAGGACAAGGGTTGAAAATAAATCGGCTAACTTCACACAATGTAATCATCTGGATTGCAGCACAGAGTTCTGGTTGCCACATTTGGAAAGAAAGAAAGGTTGAAAAACATTCAGAAGAGCGCAATCAAATGGCCAATCAGTCTTCCTTAAAGAGAAAGGCTAAAACATTTCAGGCATTTTACCTTGGAAGAAAGACAACGAGAGGGAATATGATCAAGACGCATACAATCATGTGTGGCATGGTGAAAAAGGGGCAGGTACGGTGTCTCAGAACTGAGAGGTCATCCAATGAAGCTGATTAGAATAATATTTAGAAGAAAAAAGTGCTTTTTCACTAACACTTAATTAACCTGGGGAGTTCATAACTAAGATTTGGTAATGGCACAACACGGATGGCTTTAAAAAGAATCTAATAAAATCATGGAAGATAGTGTTATCAGGCTCTATTGGTACTGAAGCCTCAGTGTTACAAATTGGGAGAAGATCCTACAAATACCAGTTGTAAGGGAATAATGGCAGGAGAGAGTTATGTCTCTGTCTTCTGCTTGTGGTCATCCTAATATAGGGGTCTCCAACCCCTTGGCCATGGAAAGGTGTTGATCCACAGACTGTTAGGGACCGGGCTGAATTTTTCTTCTGAAACCAGTCCCAGGTGCCAGAAATTTTGGGCACCCATTGCACCTACTGGATCACCACTATGAAAATTAAGGTACGCTTGCTATGATTTAGCAAGGTTATGATTGCATGATGCTCTCCTTCTGCTCTGGCCAGGCCAATTGTCTTTGACCAGATCCAGGGTGCCATCACCTTTGTTTTTCTAGAACTGGCATCAAAGAACTACCCATTATTCTTAAATCCCAGAATGTGCAACGTAATCTAATATTTACAACATCTGTTAGTGATTACTGCCATTTTCCCCAACTTGATGGTCTTTAGGTGCTTTTGGAACTGTAACTTTCAAAATTTCCATTCACATATCAAAAATGAGAAAGCTGGATTAATATATTTAACAGCCTAAAGCTTATTTTAAACTATAGATTTTATGACCGCTGTAACTGGATTAAAAAAACAAAACCTTCAATGTTTTCTCCTCCATCCTCTGTTTTTTGAATCAGGTTACCTGATTAAGTCTGGTCTAGATGTTCTTGTGGCATTTGGGTTGATCTATTAAAGGATTAATGGATTGCCTTGCTGTGCAGTTTTTATTCCCATGAATAACAAAAGTCTCTTTAAAAAACAACGACACAGACATTGCTCATTCAGAAAGTTTTACCCGTTTACCAGTCATTTTACAAATGGGAACTGTTATTGCTTGTTTGAAATCACGTGCTTTAGGATACAATTCTGAATTGATTTTCTTGGAGTTAAGCCCTACTGAACTCAATAAGACTCATTATTGAGTAAATGTGCATAGAATTGTGTTTAAAGATTGCACTTCCCAGCATTTCTGGCTAGTTTTCAAAGGCACTGAATAAAGGTCCGCTGACACAACAGGGTAGCATCTCATCTATCAAAAACTGTTGGGTACTAAATCCTACTGTCAGATAGTATATATGGCCAGCTACTAAACACTTTTGCCAATTATAGGGTTAGCTACTATATACCATTATGTATCATTGAATTCTGGAAAGTAAAAATGCCATTGTATGTCAGCTACAAATGAGTCTGAAATGGTAAATAGTACGTGTCATTGGCCAAATCTTGTCAGCTAATGGATATATTTAAGGAATGGAAAGTGAAACAGATTTGAAAAACAACACATCATTTAGCACACACATTGATGTCAGCACCCAAAGATACCGGTACTTTTTCAGGAGACAACAAAACTTTTTGTGTTTTCTTTGAAGACATTTCACTTCTCATCCAAGAAGCTTCTTCAGCTCTGACAGGATAATGGGGAATGTAAGGATTTATATTCCTTGCAGACAGCTGGCAGACAGCATCCTTTTAAGAGCAGGGGTGTCAAACTTGCAGCTGGATGCATCATGCACTGGCCACGCCCACCCCCATTTTAGCAAAGGGGGAAAGTTGTGATATGTCACATGATGATTTGTCCTTTCAAGTTTGACACCCCTGTTTTAGAGGGTCGTTGAAGCACTTGGAGATTTATCTGTGTCCTCAGGGACACCATGGGAATAAAAACTGCTCCTGGTTCCTGTAGTATGCAGTTTTTTCTCTGGAAATCCATTCCTATTCCCACACTATTCAAAGGGTAATCATCTCAAATTGTATAGCTAAAAGTCTGTAGAGATTCTCAGCCATCCAGGTCAGGATTGTCCCAAAAGTGTTTTTTTCAGGAGGCAACTGGACTTTGTTTTTTCTTTGAAGATGTTTCACTTCTCATTCAAGAAGCTTCTTCAGCTCTGTTAGGATAGTGAGGAATGGAAGGATGTATATTCCTTGCGGACAGCTGGTCATTTGCATCCTTTTAGGGTCATTGAAGCCAGTGGTAGGTTTCAATTTATTTTACTACTGGTTCACATGTGCAACGCTTCTGCACATGCAGAAGCATCCGGGTGAGTGGGCGGAGCCTTCCACCACCGCCACTACCAGTTCACCTAATCTGGGATGAACTGGCAGAAACCCATCTCTGGTTGAAGCATTTGCACACTATCACATTATCCTGTCAATGCTGAAGAAGCTTCTTGGATGAGAAGCAAAACGTCTTCAAAGAAAAAACAAAGTCCAGTTGCCTCATGAAAAAGCACCTTTGGGACAACCATGATCTGGGTGACTAAGAATCTCTACAGACAATTGATGTCAGCATTGCCTTAAAGCAGGGGTCTCCAACCTTTGCAACTTTAAGTCTGAAGGACTTCAGCTCCCAGACTTCTCCAGCCAGTTTTGCTGGCTGGAGAATTCTGGGAGCTCGAATCGAATCGAATCAAATCGAATCGAATCGAATTTTATTTATAACCCGCTCTCTCTCCCCGAAGGGACTCGAGGCGGGGCACAGGGAATTAAAAACAGTTAAAAAATACAAAATTTAAAACAATAAACGTACATAAATACTAACTAAAAGGCATATTAAACAGAAAACCCTGCGCTAAAATTCCCAAATATTTACTAAAAATCCCTAAACAATCAGAAGAGACTATCCTAGGCCGGCCAAGTGAAAAAGATGTGTTTTTAATTTCAGACGGAAGGAGCGGAGGTCCGTGGTAGTTCTAATATCGGGGGGAAGGTCGTTCCAGAGGGCTGGGCCCGCCACAGAGAAGGCCCTTCCCCTGGGCGTCGCCCGCTGACAAAGTCTAGTGGACGGCACCCGGAGAAGTCCCTCTCTGTGGGAGCGAATCGGCCGCGAGGATGTATGGGGCAGGATCCGATCCCGCAGGTAGCTGAAGTCCTTCAGACTTAAAGTTGCAAAGGTTGGAGACCCCTGCCTTAAAGGAACTGCATTCATTCAACAGTCTCATTACTGTTATTTTCGGTGAGCCACACCAGTCTTGGAACTGTAAAACTGAATTTGTGACATGTGTTAGGGCAAGGGAGAAATAGATTTGCTCAGGTTGAGTATTTAGTTTGCTCCCATTATCCCATCTCATCTCTTTTTTTTGTGTGTGTGTTTGATTCTTGGAGTCTGCCTGGACAAGTCCCTGAAGGTTTTCCAGAAGAGATTTGCCATTGCCTCCTCCTAGGCTGAGAGAAAGTGACTGCCTCAAGGTCACCCAGCTATCTTAAGCCTAAGGTGGGTCTAGAACTCACAGTTTCCAGCTTCTAGTCTGATGCCTTCACCACTGCAACCGAACTGGCTCTCATCTCTTATCCAGTCATAAAAATACTGAGTTTTAGTTTAACATATTTATATCAACCAACCAGAATGATTAGGGGGCTGGAACACTTTCCTTACCATCTGAGGCTGCAACGGCTGGGCCTCTTCACTCTAGAACGACGGCGCCTGAGAGGTGACCTGATTGAAGTCTATAAAATCAAGTAGAAAAGGAAAAACTGTTTTCCCTATCATACAACACTAGAACTAGGGGGCACTCCATGAAATTTTTGATAGCTAGACCTCAAACAAATAAGAGGAAGTACTTTTTCACCCAGAGGATCACTGGTCTATGGAACTCCCTGCCAGAAGAAGTGGTGACAGTTGTCAGCCTCGACACCTTTAAGAAAGGATTAGACGAGTTCATGGAGAACAAGGGTATCCATGGCTATCATTATGGATGCCTAAGGACACCCTCCAGGTTGGAGAGATAGGCAGGATATCTCTCAATGCCATTTGCAGGGAATCATAAGCAGGTGAAGACATCTGCTGGGGAATACTCCGAAGCAAATGGTGAGCCACTGTGTGAGACAGAATGCTGGACTGGATGGGCTGTGGCCTGTTCCAGCAAGGCTGTTCTTATGTCCTTATCTGCAGCATCTGAACAAAAAGAGGCTGGTGGAACTCACTGGAAGCTTGCAGGGCTCCATATGTCCAGAGGTCAAACATGCTATCAAATGGATCCTCACTGTTGAAAAAGATGATGAATTTAACTTTCTTTTTCCTGGGATGAACTGAAAGAGAAAGATTACCATCTGCTGTGACGTGCAACTGATCCAAAAAAACCCACCAAAACTCTCTATTTCAGACCCATTTGTTGATTTTATAACATGGAGTGTTTTTAAAAATAACTCTGAGGTAAAGGCAAAAAAAAAAAGCAGTAGAAGCACTGCCCACCAGAAATATGGATTTGAGTAGCTGAATAGAATGAAATCATGGATTTGACAGCATCTCTTCTTAGAATTGATTCAACCATCTGGGATTCAACCACTTAGCACACTTTTTATGGCCCTACCTTTGTTTAACACAGCAATTTTCTGTCTATGGGAAGATTTGACTCCTCCTAATCTAATACCCAAAATGGGGGGGGGGGGGGGGGGAGATTATTCATTAAATGTATGGGCTGCCCACCTTGTCCAAATTATCATGTGATCAAAATGATAACTCACTCCCAAATCCATTTGTCATTGTCTTCCAGTCCCATTTCTTTTATCTTTCATCAATATACATAGTTCAGAGTTGAACCACAGTCCCCATTTGTGCTCTCTGAGCTTAGTGGTTTGCTTTCAGATATTTTGTTACCTGATGAAGAAACATCTTTTGGGCTAGATCCGTGATGGCGAACCTATGGCACAGGTGCCACAGGTGGCATGTGAAGCCATTTGTTAGGGCACCCGAGGAGTTGCCCTGTCAGCTCCAGCACACATGTGTAGCTGACTTCAGATTTCTTTTGAGACCGTTTTTCACCCTTCGGAGGCTTCCCTGAAGGCCATACAATCAAACCAGAGGGGGATGTGTGATATGCCCGTGCAGGACACGTCCCCCCCTGCATTCCCCCCGCTTTTGGCATGCGAGCCAAAAAAGGTTCACATCACTGGGCTAAATGTTATCCAGTTCAGCAATGAAATATTTGCAAGCAAAAGAAGAAGTTCAGAGAACACCAAGGATCCCACAAATATTCCATACTGCATAAAATGGAACATATTTGATCTATTTGCTTATATAGATCAGAGAGAGGGAAAGTTAAAATACAGAGCACAAAAGGTGGAATAAAATTCCTCTCGCCTCATGCAATTCCAAAATGTCGAATTAAGGGTATGTGTATGCCCAGCCCCTTGAGGTTTTCCCCAATTAATGTTGGAAATTCTGTCTAAGAAGGATTTTGCCACCTGCCAAATGGCTTAAACTAGTCCTGAAAAGTCAGACTGCAGTTCCCAATTTTGTTACTTAACTGAGATGAAGTAAAATGCCACTAAGCCATCCAACTAACATTTTAGGGTTACTTCTAAATAAGGAAAGAGGACATCTTGAGCATTATGCTATACTTCCTTTAGAAACCAACATTGTTATACCAGCAGCAGGGGGTGGGTGGTGGTGGTGGATAACCTATTAAACCTCCGGCTTATTATCAAAGCCCTGTGCAATTAATTAGTTCTGGGGAAGAGAAACTATCAACCACTTCAGGAAAGAGGGAGAGAAGACAATGCAGGAATAACAGAGATGGAAGGGACCTTGGAGGTCTTCTAGTCCAAGGGTGTGAAACTCGATTTCATTAACGGACGCATCAGGGTTGTGCTTGATCTTGGGGGGCCAGGGTGGGTGTGCCAGGGTGTGCGTCACCATCTTGTGTCAGGGGTGCCTGTTGTGGCCCAAGCGCTCTGTGAACATAGCCTCCTGAGCTCCCTTTTTGGTTGAGATGGCTTCTTGCAACCCTCTGCCAGTGAAAACACAGCTCGAAAGGGGTCGAAAGGCCCTCCCAAGCTCTGTTTTTGCTGGCAGAGGCACCGCAAGCTGATCTTTTGCTGTTTCCAGGGTGGCCCCACGGGCCAGATCTAAGCACCACGTGGGCCGGATCTGGCCCCTGGGCCTTGAGTCCAACCCCCTGCTCGGGCCCCTATACCATTTCAAACAAATGGTTGTCCAATCTCTTCTTTAGAACTTCCAGTGTTGGAGAATTCACCACTTCTGGAGGCAATTAATTCCACTGATTAATTGTTCTGTCAGGAAATTTCTTCTTAATTCTAGGCTGCTTCTCTCCTTGATTAATATCCATCCATTGCTTCTTGTCCTGTTTTCAGGTGCTTTGGAGAATAGCTTGACTCTCTCTTCTTTGTGGCAATCCCTGAGATATTGGAACACTGCTATCATGTCACCCCTAGTCCTTTTTTTCAGGAGAATCCATATCCCCTCTTGGTTTAGTGTGGTTGAGATAGACATACATACATACATACATGCATACATGCATGCATGCATGCATACATACATACACCTATAAATATACACACACAAAATTATGTATTTCCTCTAAGTATATGTATCTGTAGAAGAACAGCAGAATCCATATGAATAATGATCAAACATACTCCCAGAAAATTCTGCTACAATTCTCACACTCTGATTCCATTTTCCTGCCTTAATGAATCTCCCTATAATTATTATTGCTACTAACTTCCTTTACCTGGTGCTCTCCTATGTACATTTTGTATGAAAGACCTATAGGGCTCTCACAGCATATGGCCTTACTAAAAAGTAATTCAGTTAAAAATGAAGTAAACTATACCACCTGTAATATGAGGCAGGTGTAAAAACTTATTTTCACCTTTAAGTAATCACATGCAAAATCAAGGTTGGAATGAAACATATGGCACTGCTACAATTGCAAACTTCATGTACTATTTCCTATAGCAAGCTAGAAAGGAGACCAATGGCCAGATGGGCTAGATTTGCTAATAATGCGAAAGATCTTGCTGTGCAGATATCCTAAGTTGCATCAAATTTACATGAATAGAGCTGGAACAAATAAAATCAGAGACCGTATAAGTACACAAAGAAGTCAACTTTAGTTGAATCCTGAATACAGTCTGTAATATTATATTTATTCAATTTATACCCCGCCCTTCTCCAAACGGACCCAGGGCGGCGCACAGGAAAATTAAAATACATACAAAACATCATATAAAATTTAAAAAACTAATTCAATAGAACCTGTGCTAAAACCAGATTAAAATCCCCAAATTTAAAAACTATCTAAAAGTCAGTATAGGAGGCTACGCTAGGCCGGCTAGATGGAACAAATGTGTCTTAAGACACTTGCGGAAGAGGCGGAGGTCAGAGATGGTGCGAAGTTCAGGGGGTAAGTCGTTCCAAAGGGCTGGACCTGCCACAGAGAAGGCTCTCCCCCTGGGTGTCGCCAGTCGGCATTGTCCGGCCGACGGCACCCTGAGGAGGCCCTCTCTGTGGGAGCGTATTGGTCTGAGGGATGTATGGGGCAGGAGGCGGTCTCGCATATAACTAGGCCCCGAGCCATGGAGCGCTTTAAAGATGGTCGTCAGAACCTTGAAGCGCACCCGAAAGACCACAGGAAGCCAGTGCAGCTCGCGCAGGATAGGTGTTATGTGGGAGTGTCTAGGCGCTCCCGTAATCACCCGCGCGGCTGCATTCTGGACTAACTGCAGCTTTCGAGTGCACCTCAAGGGAAGCCCCATGTAGAGAGCATTACAGTAGTCGAGTCGAGAGGTCACGAGGGCCTAAGTGACTGTGCGAAGGGCAGCCCGGTCCAGTAAGGGCCGCAATTGGCGCATCAGGCGTACCTGATGGAAAGCCCCCCTGGCCACGGCCGTCACATGGTCCTCCATGGACAGCCGGGAATCCAGGAGGACACCCAAATTGCGCGCCCTCTCCACGGGGGCCGGTGTTTTGCCCCCAATGGCCAGAGTTGGAATAATCTGGCTGAACCGGGGTGCCGGAAGCCACAGCCACTCAGTCTTGGACGGGTTGAGCCTGAGTTTGTTACTACCCATCCAGATCCGTACGGCCTCCAAACACCGGGACATGACCTCGACGGCATCATTGGGGTGGTCTGGGGTGGATATGTACAACTGAGTATCATCAGCGTACAGATGATATCCCACCCCAAAACCACGGATGATCTCGCCCAGCGGCTTCATGTATGTGTTGAACAGTAGGGGCGAGAGGACCGACCCTTGAGGTACCCCACATACGAGGGGCCTCGAGGCCGACCTCTGCCCCCCTGCCAACACATATTGCGACCGACCAGAGAGGTAGGAAGAGAACCACTGTAGAACGGTGCCTCCCAGCCCCAACCCCCCCAGTCGGCACAATAGGATACCATGGTCGATGGTATCAAAAGCCGCTGAGAGGTCTAATAGGACTAGGATAGAGGAATATCCTCTATCCCGCGCCCTCCAGAGATCATCAACCAACGCGACCAATGCCGTCTCGGTGCTATGCTTGTACAGACTTAACAGTCTGTACAAGTAACAATTCCATTGATTGTATATGGAGATTCTCAGTCATCCAGGTCATGGTTGTCTCAAAGGTGTTTTTTTCAAAAAGCAACTGGACTCTTTTTTCCCTATAAAGACGTTTCCCTTCTTATCCAAGAAGCTTCTTCAGTTCTGACTGAATGACTCACCATTCAATCAGAACTAAAGAAGCTTCTTGGGTGAGAAGCAAAACATCTTCCTTAAGGAAAAAAAAAACATAGTCCAGTTTGCCTTTTGAAAAAAGCACCTTTGAGACAATTGCATTGAATCAGAAATTATAATTTGATTTGACCTGTACTTTTTTTTTGTTTCGTTTTCTGGAACATTTGAGGTTAAATCCAGGGCTTAGGGGATGGTCTCAAAGATTTTTTCTTCCTTTTCACCCCAGAATCTCAAACATTTTGCCTTGACATGGAGAGTGTGAGAGAGGAATCCCTGCCTACCTGGGCAAGGCCATGACATACTTGAGATTATCCTGCTGTGGGTTAGAGGCAATGTCCATTGACTGGGATAAGAACAGAATTCCTGGAGCATAGTGAAAACAGTAAAAACTTTATAAAGTGGGTGTTTGCCTACTCATTCATTACATCAGCCTTCTAAAACAGGAAGAGTATTTTCTACAACATTTTCAGGATTTTGCCTACTGAAACCAACTTCCACATATTTTTTCCAGATCTCTGTCCTGAACAAAAATTTTACTTACCGATGTGTTACTTTACCATCTGTTAGATATACTTCCCAATATTCCCCATATTTCTTCCTCTAGATGAGTTGGGTTATAACTGTCTTCATCCCAAGTCAGCATGGCCACCTTTCACAAATTTGTGACAACCATTACAATCAGAATCTCATGGAAAGTTAAAATTATATTGGATGTCCAGTTAAAAAAAAACCCTGATAATTAGCGAGAAGAGTTTAAATAATGGAATTTGTTCGTGAGGAGGCAAGAGGGCACATCTGTTCATATTAATGTCAATTTTCTAATTCCATACTTGAAAAAAAAGGAATTGCCGTGTAAGAAAATGCACTACTGTAAATGGTTTAACAGCCACCTATTTAATTTGTCACTAATAATTTAAATAAATTAAATTGACGCTAATCAGCACTTTTCTGGGTTAAAAGAAAAGAGGGGAAGCCAGGCAAAAGAGAAGGCAGGCCTTCTTATCAAAGTAGGCATTTGACGTGGTTAACAGCATGTTGACTAAAACTAAGTCATCGTGTATTTCTGGCTTAGCATGCTGCATGATCCAGATGTAAACTATGCTTTCTAGCACATACATGTATTTAGATATTGTGTGAATCCAGGCTATTATGGCATAATCAGCAAGTCAAGGCTGAGCTGGCCATGTTAACCAAGTCAGAAAGTCACCTATTGAATCAATCCATTGCTGTTTGGACGAGTCTGCCTGCAAGAGAATCTCATAACCCAAAACTACCTCCCATCCATCTCACTTGGCCTTATCTATATTCTCTAGACTACAAGTTCACCCTGCAGGTGCCAAGAATTCAGCATGTAACGTTGATCCTAAGCTTTACTCCAATTTACAAATGGAGTATTTATGAATTGTTGCAGACCAAAGAATAAGAACACTCCCCGTGGCTCAAACATCTGGTTATTTGTACATGTAGGTGATTTCTCCTTTTTGTCTTTTTCCTTTCCTAGACTTACTTAATCTGTAACTGTATGGTCCAGAGCATCTTAAAATGGTCCAAAGCATCTGTATCTGCTGAGTGTCAAACCAGGAGAGTGTTTTTAATGGATATGCAATTTTGGTACTGTCACAGATTCTTTTACATAAACCCCAGTTGGTGAGCTCCAAAACCCATGAGTGTCAAGACACATCCAGGTGCTCAGAGACTGGTATTACTCACTGCTCTATTCTTTCTACTTCTACTACATCTCTTCCTAACACACCTCCAAATATTATTCCTTGCGCCTTCTACTGCTGCAGAACCATATCTTTTTGCAGATGCTTTAGTCTGCTTCACAAACACACACACTCCCTTCCTTTTCTTCCATATACCAACACCCGCAACAGGAAACAGTTGCTATGGTGGCTAGGCAGAGGACTTGGGCAGGACAGCAGCAGTTCAGGTGCTGACAATTTTGTAAGCAGTCTAATCTCACAGATGCATAAATACACTTTTGATGTAAAATATATTTATGCACTGTGATGATGGGCTGCTTACAAAATTGTCACCACCTGATTCTATAACACACAAATCAGATTTTGGAGTTAAAAGTTGATTGTATTTGTCCATGTAGATTTAAGTAGAAATGATAATGTTGATGACTGCAGCTGTAGAAAGGATCTTTACCATCTTTAGTGTCATGTTGCGTGAAAAAATAGTCTTATGTGAATCGATCCATTGAAATAGTGCTTAAGAGTGTCTTGAACCACAGAAACATTCAGAGAAGCAATCAGGAAGTACATTCACTGAAACATGCTATTTATGTTCAACTTATTATAGAACAGGGGTGTCAAACTCACAGCCCACAGGCCAGATGCGTCACACACTGGCCACGCCCACCCAAGTCAAGAGGGGGAAGTTGCGATATGTCACGTGATGACGATGTGACAACACAAGTTTGACACCCCTGTTATAGAAGGATCCTATTAATTTGGATTCACTTTGTATACTGAAATGTAGCATTTTGAGTAGAATGGAAATAATATTTTGTGACATAGTTGGACCATGAAGCGAAATGGCTATAAAAAGCTTTCATATAAGAATCTAAGATATTATTTTAAAGCATGTCTGAATGGCTTCCTACTCTCCTGATGCCTAAAGAGGTAACATTTGAGTTTCACTCCTACACACTTCTTTGGAAGTAAATTCATTGGGTATAATGCATACTTTGCTCCCATGCTTATACAATTTAGTTTTCTTCCAGCTTCAAGAGATTCCAATAATTGGCCAATGAGGAGAAATTTGTGAATACTAAACATAAAGGAGTTCAGAAACTGTAGGATTCTGCAATAATTTAAATAACAAGCAGCTTTTCATAATGGGCTGTAACTGTAAGTCTTTGTCTACATCTTTATGCTATTCCCTTCCTTGCAAATAGAATAGCCACAAGCTTTCTCTGACTACATTAAATAATAATGCAAGGTATATGATTCAAAATCATCATTTTTCTTCAAAGAAAGAATGAACTACTTTTGTAACTTCCATTCTTCTGAACTCACTACATCCTTCCCTGTTATCACTTGTCAAATATTTCTTCCACAACAGCTAGCTGTGGGTAGAATTGGGATCAAATCTTCTGCTGTAAGAAAATCACCAAGTAAATTGGGCCCTTCCCCCAATATTAATGCTGGATTTCATCTATTATAAACTCCAACATAAAAAAAATAGGGGATTAGCCTCTGGGAGCAAGAGAAAATTCAGGTAAGCAACAGAAGATATAGGTGGAAAACTGCACAATAGTATTCCCAGAGGAAATAGACTGCACAATTGAATATCTTTTGAGTAAAGAATTACATTTGCAATATTAGGGCAAGCATGAAAGCCAAGGAGAATTGTCTTCATGCTGTGCATTAAACAAGGAAATGTAAATCAGGGGTTTTTTTTTGTTTTTTGTTTTTCAAATTTATACCCCGCCCTTCTCCTTGTTAGGACCCAGGGCGGCGCACAGGCATTATTAAAAACCATAACAAAATGACAAAATACATTATTAAAAACAATTAAATTAAGTCCCGTGCTAAAAAACCCATTTAAAACCCTGAGAATTAAAATTTATAGATAAAAGTCAGAAACGGGGCGCTATGCTAGGCCGACTTGTTGGAATAAATACATCTTAAGATGCTGGCGGAAGAGGCGGAGGTCCGAGGTGGTGCGTAGGTTGGGGGGTAGGTCGTTCCAGAGGGCTGGGCCCACCACAGAGAAGGCCCTTCCCCTGGGCATCGCCAACCGGCATTGCCTGGCCGACGGTACCCGGAGAAGACCCTCTCTGTGGGAGCGGATCGGACAAAGGGATGTATGGGGCAGAAGGCGGTCTCGTATATAGGTTCACTGATTCACTTAAAAATATACATCAAATTAAATCCATCAGCTTTACAAACTCTAGGAGTTTGGCTATCAGTGGCAAAGTGTGCTAGAAAACAAAAAAAAGTGTGGAATCTTTGATGCCCTCTCAGCTTGGTTATTTGCTTGCAGACATTTCATTACCCAATTAAGTAACAGCATCAGTACTAGTGAGTATAGGGTTTGCTCCTTTAATATAGAAGTAGTTTGTCCTGGCAGTCCGTCCCTTGATTAGCATATTGATTTCTGCTCCATTGTTTCTCTGGGGTTAATCCCTGCTTATCTGGTTGTTGACTGCAGGAGAGGATATGTTCTGGTTCTTTTTGTTTCCTTCTTACTTTTTTATTGACTCTTTTGGATGTTGTGTAAATTGTATACCATTCAAAAGAGACACTAAAAAGTAAGAAGGAAACTAAAAGACCCGAAGACATCCCTCCAGGAGCTAACACTCTAATAAGCAGGGATTAACATCAGACAAACAATCAAGCATGGAGATTGCAGTTGCCTAACCTGGTGAACTTGAGTGAATCTACACAAGCCTAGAGCTTAGAGCTTCAGGTCAGTGCTGGGTGGTGGGTGCTGAAGGGCAAATTTTTCTGGGGATACAAAATAAAGTGATAGAGGGTGGGAACATTCTTGAAATAAAAGGATAATAATTAAGGTTACATTATGGTTTTGATCATAGGACAAGAAGATAAATTTGAATGCAAATAGGTATAGTTATCTGTATCACTACCAGAGGTTCCCAAACTTGGCAACTTTAAGACTTGTGAACTTCAACTCCCAGAATTCTCCAGCCAGCAGAGCTGGCTGGAGATTTCTGGGAGTTGAAGTCCACAAGTCTTAAAGTTGCCAAGTTTGGGAACCTCTGCACTATACCAAGTTACCGGGGCTAATTGGAACATGGATTGGTAGTACAGCGCTGTGGGTTTCCTGAAGGGTTGTAGAGTGATAATAGTGGTTATTATTTAACCACTATTATTTATTTATTATTAGATAGAAGAAATTCAACTGTGCTTGAGAAGAGGCCAAAGAGTTTCCAAGAAACTTCTGGGACACAGATGTTTTGAAAGAAGACGGGGAGCTGGAATTCTACTAGAATCTCCCACTTTAAGAGTTTGCCTCAAAGAATGATTCACAAATAGGATGAATATTTGTGATGAATTTCTGTGATGCTTACTAAAGTAAACCAAAGAACAAAAGCAAAGATTTGTCTTCTAAATCAATGTAGAATTTGTGTGAATAAATCAGAAAATTCAGTGATGAAGGTTGCTATGAAGCTAAGGTCAAAGCAGAGGCGTAGCGTGGGGGGTGCAGGGGGGCCGGCCGCACCGGCCGCAACATCTGGGGGGGCGCGCTCCAGAGACCCGACTCGGAAGCTCTCCTCCGCGGGTCTCTGGAGTTGGCGGCGGCGGCGCCTGGGCGCTCCTGGGCCGGCGAGAGTCGGGGAGCGAACAGCGGCCAGTAGGGGCCAAACCCTCCCGGGCCATCCCCCGGCTGAGGCCAGCGCCGGCTCCTCGCACCAGCCAGCGCCACCCGAGGGGGCCAGGCGAGACTTAAAGGTGCAGGTCTTTCGAAGCAATGGACGTGCGGAGACCCTGGAAGACTCCTCCGTTCCGAGCCAGCCAGAGGAGCGGCGACCTGGGCCCCGCGGCGGCCCGGGAAGAACCTCTTGCCCCGGCTTTCGGGCCGTCGCCCTCCATAGAAAGGAGCGTCGGGTGTCCCAGGCCCGCACCACGCAAAGGGCGCCCGCTTCTCCCCAAGGCGAGGCAACGAGTGTCAGACCCGGATGGCCGAGCCCTTTGGGCAGCGGCTGCCCGCCGGATCCTCGCGGGAGGTGCGTGGGCTCGACACCACAAGAAGAGCTGCCTCCCCCGAGTGCTAAAATCCATGGGTTAGGGGGCGCAAATTACTTGCCTTGCCCCAGGTGCTGACAACCCACGCTACGCCACTGGGTCAAAGCATGTTGCCTGTTAAAGAGAACCTTCTTTATTTTTGGTTTCATTTTTTAAAATTTTATCCAGAAAGTTAAAATATAAACTCCAAAGGGAGGAGGGGAATCTTACAAAAACAAAACTAAAGCTAAACAAAACATTTAAGAAGTGCATTAGAAAAAAAAACAAAGACATGTATACATACATTGTCTCCCTCTAGTTCAGGAGTGTCCAAACTTCAGAACTTTAAGACTTGTGGACTTCAACTCCCAGAATACCCCAGCCAGCATGGCTGGCTGGGGAATTCTGGGAGTTGAAGTCCACAAGTCTTAAAGTTCCCAAGTTTGGACACCCCTGCTCTCGTTGAATGCTGATAAGTATATTGCAGCAATAATAATTTAATAATTCTCCATTAAGGAGAACCTTCTAGGCCCCTGTTTTATCGCTTCCTAATTCAAAACCTAGACTTGGATTGTGCAGGCTTTCAAATAAAGTTCTGCCTTCTGTAAAATAGTATATTTGCCCATACTACTTGCATTACATGCTTATGACATATTTTCTCTTACAAGAAAAATACCCTTTGGAGGAAGAGAAAGAAACAAATGTCCCTTCACATACCACCGTGCCCCAACAGAGTTGAAGACTCTTGGGACAGCTATGAAATATTTGAAAACTATTGTGGCCCGCTGGGAGCCAGCAGGGGTGGCAGCAGAGTCAGAATGTGAGGAGGTTGGGGAGGAACATGGGCCAGTCCTAGGGGCTGAGGAAAGCTCAGAAAGAGGCAGAGAGGGAGATAGACAGCAGTGAGGCAGAGGAACAGCTGGAGCCTATTTCCAGTGTGCACATGCATAGAGCTGTCAGAAGACAAGAACAACTAAGGAAGTAGGGTCGATTTAGGAGTAAAACTACACCTTGGAGGTGATTGGCTCCTCCCATAGGAAATAAAAGAGGAGTGAATGGGGAGTGGGCTTTTACAGAGAACTATTCATTCATTTGATTGTTTCAAGAGTGGAAAGTTCTGTTTGTGACTATAAGAGACTCTGGGCCAAGTTTTGCCTTGCCGTGCGTTTGAAAACTAGTTATTTGGCAGCTTGCCAAATGAGATAAGGTTCATGTTGATAAACATTCCTCTGAAAGACTGTGTGTTAACTCTTGCAGACTGTGAATGAAAAGAATTCACAGTTGTGTGAATAAAAGAGGTTTTGCCAGGACCAAGATTTCTTGCTTTTTAAGGAAGCCTGGGTCAGAACAAAAACAAGACCTTCTCCTGACAGGTGTATTAAAAACTTCCCTTCAAATCAGCAGGTATGAAATTTATATCTACTTATTTCATTAATAGAAACTCAAAGCAATGAGTATAATTTGTCCATGTGGGCAAACCTTTGGCCTCATGCATGTTTAGATCCAACATGTTCTTTTTGTGCATCACCAGGATATAGTTTAATTTACTGTAAATTAAAATTTTACATCGAGCTTGATGCCTAGCAACTTCATGTCCGTGTCGATGCCTTCTTTCAAGATATTTTCAAGCTTCCAATCTAATCAATAGCATTTGTTGAAGGTCCCCATCCAAGTTCTAAGTCCAAACCTGCTTCTATTCTGAACTAGAGGAAGGTATCTAGATGCCACAACCTGTTTGGATAGTTTAGTTTACGCCTTGAGCAAATAGTCAGTTACCACAGCAAATGCCTTATAAATAAATTACATATCCACACAATCAAATTGTTTCTGTCGCTCCCTCATCTTATTTGTCCCACCCACTAAGATCTATTAATACACAAAGATTAGGTAAATGTAAATTTAATACCATCACATTAACAGAACATACCATTTGGGCCTCTGTGCCCTTCTATGTGTGTTCCTTGAACCTGTCTATAATTTTTGTTTTGTGTAGGTGGCTGAGTGGGTGTGTGGAATAATAGATCTCCATTTTCTCAAGTGCACTTATCACTTTGACTAAATTTCAATGCTTCCAGAAAGCTAAAAAGATGTGTAACCCAGTTGGTAGTAGTACAGTTGCAATGTCAGTGCAGGAATTCAGATAAATGGCTATCCAACATCTTCTTAAAGACTTCCAGTGTTGGGGCATTTACAACTTCTGGAGGCAAGCTGTTCCACTGATTAATTGTCCTAACTGTCAGGAAATTTCTCCTCAGTTCTAAGTTGCTTCTCTCCTTGATTAGTTTCCACCCATTGCTTCTTGTTCTACCTTCAGGTGCCTTGGTGAATAGCTTGACTCCCTCTTCTTTGTGGCAACCCCTGAGATATTGGAAGGCTGCTATCCTGTCTTCCCTGGTCATTCTTTTCATTAAACTAGACATACCCAGTTCCTGTAACCGTTCTTCATATGTTTTAGTCTCCAGTCCCCTAATCATCTTGGTTGCTCTTCTCTGCACTCTTTCCAGAGTCTCCATGTCTTTTCTACATCTTGGCGACCAAAACTGAATGCAGTGTTCCAAGTGTGGCCTTACCAAGGGATTATAAAGTGGTATTAACACTTCTTGTGATCTTGATTCTATCCCTCTGTTTATGCAGCCTAGAACTGTGTTGGCTTTTTTGGCAGCTGCTGCACACTGCTGGCTCATATTTAAATGATTGTCCACTAGGACTCCAAGATCCCTCTCACAATTGCTACTATTGAGAAAGGTACCACCTATACTGTACCTGTGCATTTTGTTTTTCTTGTCTAAATGTAGAACCTTATTTTTTTCACCATTAAATTTCATTTTGTTAGATAATGTCCAATGTTCAAGTTTGTCAATTAAAGCTTAATATTAACTGGTGGGAGAATATGAGGAGATGTAAGGAAGTTGGGTGCTAAGAAACTGCTGGCGTGGCAAAGGTCTACAACTGGACCAGGTACTTATTTCCTCAGAGAGAATAAGATCCTCAGAGGAGTTAAGGTAAATAAAAGTGGAAACTCAAAGAGAAATCAAGCTTTGGTCCCATTGCACCACGTGCTGGCCCCGTCCCCGTGAAATTTAGCAAAAGGGAGGGGGGAAGTCCCAATACGTCACTTGATGCTGCTGTGATGATGCTAGTTTGACACCCATGATTTAGAGTCAACGAATGACGGATGACATCTGTCCCAAAGAGTAGAGAAACAACAAATGAAACTCAAGACAAGTTGGGAAAACTATCAAAATATGTGAAGCTGTGGGTATAAAATACAGATAGGCAGACAAGGCATAAGGACAAGGATATAATAATAAAGTTAGCTTAGAAAAAGGCAAAGAAAAAAAGA
Organism: Rhabdophis nuchalis; assembly: GCA_039707465.1. Lineage (NCBI taxonomy): Eukaryota > Metazoa > Chordata > Lepidosauria > Squamata > Natricidae > Rhabdophis > Rhabdophis nuchalis. The sequence goes on along the minus strand of CM077644.1, from coordinate 148,165,020 downwards.
AATTGTACTGTGAAGCTCTGTTCTTTAACTCCCTTTTTTAAGTTAAGAGAGAAAGACTACTCATAAATAAGGCAATGGAGTATTTTTTTGTAGCTGATACACTATTTCTTGCAGCCAACAAGGAGACAAGTACAGTTAAAGAAATGCAAAAGAACTTGGGAGAAAAGGTTAGCCAGTCTGAATAATATGGAAAGAGAAAGACAAGCAGTTTCGTTCACCAAGGAAGCGAATTAACAAATTGGCCTGGAGAAGACTGCGGTATGAAAAACCGAAAAGCGATCCAAACCAGGAGGAAAGAATGTACGAGGGAGAAATATCACCGGGACAATTGTTGCTATGAGCATTTTGTACAGGAAGGGGGAGAATGGATTTGTTTAAACATGTACCATGCCTTAGAAATATACTTCACCATTAAGGAGACAGCTCAGTCTATTGTGTATCAACCTCTATAGGGCTGAGTACAATACCTCAAGGTTGTGTGAAGTTATTTGGGTACCTTTGTGATATTGTATCTCTCATAGTAGGACTGCTATTCTTCTACAGCAAGTAGTAGCGTTGTTCTTGTCTGTTCAAACTGAAACAATAAATGGATATTTTTGGGATACTCCAGGAAGAAGGGGAAAAATGACCAGGGGTGAAATTCAGTAGGTTCTGAGGTTCTAGAGAACTGGTAGCAGAAATTTTGAGTAGTTCAGAGAACCGGCAAATGCTACTTCTGGCTGGCCCCAGGAGTGAGGAGGGAATGGGGATGTTGTGGTATCCTTCCTCTGCCAGGACTACCAACCCATGCCCATAGAACCAGTAGTTTAAAAAAATTGAATTTCACCACTGGAAATGACCACATATAGACCCTGATCCCAGAGATTGGGAAATCTCACTTGCTTAAAGTGAACTGCAATGGAGCTGGAAGAGATAGATGGCTCTTCAAAGTAGACCAGGTCCATTGCTGAACAGAGATTCAGATGATTCAGTTGCAAAGCATCAGATCATTTATGCTACTTGTTCATTTCCAGCATGTTATTAAAGATGTCTAAAATTATCTTCAGAGATAGCAATAGCCCTTAGACTTATATACTGCTTCTCAGTGCTTTACTGCCCTCTCTAAGCAGTTTACAGAGTCAGCACATTGCCCCCAACAATCTGGGTCCTCATTTTATCCACTTTGGAAGGATAGAAGGCTGAGTCAATCTTGAGCTGGTCAGGATCGAACTGCCAAATTGCAGCCAGCCGGCAGTCAGTAGAAGTAGCCTGAAGTACTGCATTCTAACCACTATGCCCCAGTGGCTCTTAAGAGAATAGAATACAATTTTATAGCATAAAAACATATGCACCCCGAAAAAGAGCTAATCTCCTTTGCTGTTAGTCATTTCTTGCTTCTTTCCTACAGAGAAATGGAAGGTCTCTAGCTTTAGTCAACATTAATTTGTTTTATCACCATGTTACTAGTATAAACTTCTGCCCATCTGCACAAAGAATGGAGGGTTAGGATTAAAATTGTGACTGAGAAAAACAGAGAACTTTATTATTCTGTAATGTCTGTAGCTCTTTTAATGGGAACTGATAATGAATGCATGTTAGTAGCAGGGCTGTGGCATGCCTTCGTTCCAATGTTTTATTTTGCAGGCTTAACATTTGTATGTATACATATGATTGCACACAACCGTATTGTGTATTTATGCAACATTTTTTTTAAAAAGCTCCAGAATGTATTGTTTTATATTAATGTTTATCCTGCCTTCCTATTTAGCTCTGAGGCTGCTGTTTACCATTCTCGATGATGATGTTTTGCATTTTCATGGCTAGCACTATATCCACTGACAAACGCATCTGAATTCACAAAAGTACATTGTATAAAATGAAATCCATTGTTGAAGAATTCTCAGCTTTAAAAATAAATAAATACTAGTTTGGGGGGAAATGTAGCACCCCCTTTCCTTCCACTTAACAACGCTGGCCAAAATATCCAAGAAGGTTAAATAAATCTGCATTTGTTAACTCACCCACCCCTCCTTTCCTTTCCAATCCATTGAATTCACCTTCTGCTAAAGGCTAAAGCAGAATACTGCTACACATATATCCCTTCTGTAGAATGATGCTCCCAGCAACACAGGTGAGAGCACAGATCCAGCAAAAGCTTTTTATAGTTCGCATTTCAAAATAGCTCAGAGAACCACCCATTACCAAAGCAATCGGGAGCTATTTTCTACACCTCCAGAAAATGAATATGCAGATAAGATACTGTAAATGCAAACTGCCAGCACCTGTAAAGCAAATGATACTATAAGACTACATGCTGCTTCTAGAACTCCAGCTAAATATTGTATTCCATCTCTTTTTCTTACACGGATACTGGATTAGGGTGGTCGCTTATTTTTTTTTATGCTAGTCCAACAGGTATAGAAGATGTGCTGGTTTCTCATTGCCAAGTGACAGGAAGCTTTAACGGCACTCGATAATTAGCTTTCTTGATTGGAAGAGAATATTGGAAATGCGTTTGTTTGTTTTTCTAGTGTACCTACTCATTATTGCTTATGCAGAGCCATCAGGTGACATTTTGCAAGGCACAGCAATATATTAAGAAAAGAGAGACCGGAGTTCCTAACCCAAGGGCTTACTTTTTAAATTGGAGTGGAAAGCAAGAGAGAGAGAAAGAAATATGCACAAAGACTTCTCTTATGCTCAGATTGCTTTCGGGAGTGAAGTGGTGGGACTTGTTGGTTTGTTTTTGCAAATGCATTGGTAGACTAGGGAAAGAAAGCAGGCAGCGCCAGTTTGAAAATAACATGGGGAAAATGGCCTCACGACCCCATAGCTATTTCCAGTTCTGTATTGCTTTTCAAAAGAAAAGCTTGCTCAAAAAGAAAAGCCTCTTGTGAGAGAAAGTCAACACAAAAGAGAAAGATTTGTCACTCCCTCAAACCCCCCCCCCCTTGCATTCTGATTACTGTTAAGTCTGTAAGCTGCAATACCATTATGTTGTCTCAGGGGAGATGGGACTATAAGTAAGTACTATTCAGATAGCCCTTGACTTATGAAAGAGGTGGTATTCAGCCAGTTTTGTCCGGTTCGGATGAACCGGTAGCGGTGGCTGTGGGAGGCTCCCCTCACCTGCCCCGACTTAATGTGTGAGCACTGCGCATGCACAGAAGGTGGTGCGCATGTACAGACGAGGCACGTGCAAGCGAAGTGAGCGTGCTCACATTTGCGAACCGGTAGGGAAGGTAAGAGAATCCCACCTCTGACTTAAGACCAATGGCTTAGTGACTGTTCAACGTTATGGCAGACCTACCAGAGTCAATCATAATTGGATCTCAAGTTCTGAACGCTGCCCCACCCCTGTAGTCACATGATCACACTTTGGGTGTTTGGCAATAGGCCCACATTCAACTGTGTGCAGAATCCTGCAGTAAGGTGATCATATTTACAGTATTTATTTATTTCTGGCTAAAAAATGCCCATTATGGACAATGGATATACTTAACAACGGCAGCATTTGCTTAACAATTGTGGTGATTCATTTAATGACTGTCACAAAAAAGTTGTAAATCAGGTGTAGACATATGGTGACCTATTTAATGACCAGCAGAGCTGATAACTACAAATCCAGGTTCAATCATGGTCATAAATCAAAGATTCCTATATACCCTGTTTCCCAAAAAATAAGACCTCCCCGGATAAGAAGCCCAATCAGACGTTTGGGTGCATGCACTAAAATAAGCCCTCCCTGAAAATAAGCCCTCCCCTAAAATATTTAAACTCATGTGCAGCCGGTTCCCACCACTTCCTGGGGGGGGGGGGTTTAGGGGGGAAACTTGCCCCATGTGCCCCACATGCACCTGCCATCCATGCAGAACAGTCTCGTGGAGACCGCTCCTGCAAATCCTAGCTACCGCGCCCCTTCTCTTAGTGGCAGTTGCAAAAAGTGACAGGCCCAGCAATGCTAGAGTATGCCAGAAACAAAGATAGAACTTCCAGCCCTCTGTAGATCAGCTGATCCACAGGTTGTGGGACGAGGCTAAGGGGCCTCTTGCACTTCAAAAATAATAATACGTCCCCAAAAATAAGGCCAAGCGCTTATTTTGGGGGTCAAAAGAAAATAAGACCCTGTCTTATTTTCTGGAAAACATTGTAGGTTTCCCTCTTTGATGAGCTATCACAGCATTGTGGGGGAAAGCATTTGCATTTAGCTGTGAGAATCTGCATTCAATATAGACGGTACCTTCATGTGTGTTAAAAGGCAGATGCAGTGAAGAGTTCAAGCAATAATTATTGCTCCAGTTGGGTTGAGCGGCAAATATGGAATTTTACAAAATAGAAAAAAAGAAATTACTGCTGCTAGAATTTATTAGATCCCATCATCCTAACTCATATCCATTGTCATGATTTTGCAGGGCAATCAGATTATATATAAGAACCCTTAACAGCGTTAGTATTTCTGCAGACAGTAATCTCTAGTAGATATGCACCATTGTGCATGTTAAACCTCAGCTCTAATACCATCATATGAAAAAGCAACTAAAATTCATTTGGCAAAAGTCACAGAAGCAGCAAAACAGTGCAAGGTGAAAATGTGGTATTTTACAAAAAATGGAGGAAGAAAAGATCCTACATGAGAAGAATAGAACATAGAACCATATTGTTAGCTAGGAATTGTGGGACTTCCCCGCATATCAGGTACAGTAGTCACCAGGTTGGAGAAGATAAACAGAAGTAAAGTTCTAGAACACGGATGACAAACTTGTGGCATCACATTGCCATCATGTGATATTTCATGACGTTTTTACCCTTCTCGGAGCTGAGGTGGGTGTGGCCTGTGCCCAACACATCCAGCCTGCAGACCGACAATTTGACACCCTTGTTCTAGAAAGTGAAAACTAGTGAAATCAGTAGAACCTCAAGACCTAGGACTACAGCTTGACTAAATGAGCATCCATTAGGAAACTAGAATCCTCACCATAAACATTGAAGATAGGCCTTTAAGTCTCTGCTCTTGACCAACAATATGAAGACATTGATGTAGACTTGCTTAGTAAGAACTCTAGGCTCTTAGCTTCCCTACGGAAGCTGCAGTTATCCAGGGCTACAGCATTGGAGGTTACTTAACTCTATTCTACCATAGTTTAGGGATATAGTCAATGCCAGCCTTACCATTACACAAACTGAGTCAATTGCCTCAAGTGACAGATGATGAAAGATGCAGAAGAAACCTATATGCCCTGTGGTCTACTTCAAGTCTCAACTGGAGTTGAAGGTCCAATTGTTCCTGTTCATTGAAAAGAAAAAAGGCACCATTTGGTTCTTCTGCAGCTCCCTCACATCCGGGACCTAAACTGTTTCAGCTCGTTCCCTTCGGATGACATTATAGGGCACTGTATGCCAAAACAACTGGACACAGGGACAGGTTTTTTCCTCCTTGTGCCATCACTTTGCTGAACACCTAATTCTCTCAGTGCTGTAAATGTCTATGTGTATTAACTCAAGTAGTGCCGCTGTAGTATTATTTAACCTTCTACTATCTTCTTTACTCCCTCCTTTTGTTGTTGTTGCTGTTTTTGTTAATCTGTTGTTTTGTATTTATACTGAGCGCTTCTGTATTGGAGACAAATTCCTTGGGTGCCACACTTGACTAAAATATATTTCAAGTCCCAGTCTGTGTAGGAAAACTGCATGTTTATTTATTTTTATTTTTTTCGAATTTATATCCCGCCCTTCTCCAGAAGGACCCAGGGCGGCGCACAGGAATTAAAAACATATAAATATAACAATATAAAATTTAAAAAGATATTAAACTCCCACCCTGTGCTAAAATCAATTAAAATCCCCAATTTAAAACTGTCTAAAAGCAGTCACAGTGGAAGGTTACGCTAAATATGTTAAATTCATCCCACACTCAGGCTTTTCCGATATCAGGATTTCATTCCTCTTTTTTCAAGGTTCATTCAGATCAGCACCAGTATGCTTTGGCCTCATTTTGGCTGCATTCTGAATTCCAAATTTTAAGACAAGGAAAATATCTTATAAGCAATTAGTAAACATTGGAGGGGGGAGAATGAATGCCCCACAGCTAGATGTAGGTGAAGAAATTACCAAAGAAACCCAAGGGCCAGATTTCTTCATCCTGCAGGCGGTTGCTTAGCAAATGAGCAAGGAATCCAGAAATCAAGAAAGGAAAGATAAAATGGAATATTATAGCGCACCTTGTACAAGGTGCTGTTGCAGCATTCTTGTTAGCCCTGGCACAGACATTCAGGCACACAAGAGACCAACAATATCCTCAATACAAAAAAAAAGTGGCTATGTGCTGAGAATGGCATGAACAACAACAACAGCAAAAATAAAAACCTGTATCCGCACAAGTTGTTTAAAATACTGCTTCTTCCACACTTGCTCTATTTCAGTCAATGGATTCTCACGTGCCTCAGGGCACAGGCTTAAATGTGTGGGCAGCAGAGAATCCACTTTAGATGTTAAAATGCAGGGCCTGAAAGAGAGCAGGCAAGCCATATGGATTTTCTATTTCTCCCCTCAGACTCCTGAAATGCTCATGTACATTTCTCTTTGATTTCTCTCAATATAAAGACAAAGTTCATATGTTAGGTGGAAGCTAATCCAGGTTTCTTATTGATATGTATGTGTCCTCACATGTATATCTGTATGCATGTTTTATTTCAGGTATATAATTAGAATAGCCTCCACCAGCGTGTTGACCATACTACCTGCAAATTCTGCAATTTCCCATTTGATTGCTGGTTTTTTTAATAGTTAAATTATATTACCAAAACGAATTTTAGAAAGCAAACTTTAGAATTAATCTAATGTCTATGTGTATTTACCTATGTAGTATCACTGTAGTATTATTTATCCTTCTTATTATCTTCTTTACTACCCCCATTATTGGTATGAGGATGATAAAGATGAAGATGATGATGATTTTGTTCCTTTCATGAAAGGAACTGAACACTTCTGCACTAGAGACAAATTCCTTGTTTGTCTAATCACATTTGGTCAAATAAAATATACTGTCCTGTCCTATACTGTCCTATCTTGTCTTATCCTATCCTATCCTATCCTATCCCAGTCACAATATTAAATCGATATAAATCATCTGAATATATGGCTTCACAAGAATATATCAAATTTCACATAACTCTGTAAATATTATAAAAACTATCTCAAAGTACATTATGCCATTTTTTTAATTAGAAAAAATGGCTTTAAAAAAAATTAAAGTTATACCTTTCTTGAATCCAATCCCTAGTGTCTGGAATAAAAGTTTGGTTTCTCAGTATAATTCTCTTGTCTATTCCAACATTCAATATAATCAAGAACTGTCAATTACTACGATTTTGGAATCGAATTCAAAACAGCATTCGCATGTTTACCATAAAAAAAATTAACTCAAAATTAAATGTACTGTATGTGTGTTACAATATTATTCCAAGGTGGAACCCATAACACATACAAATATTTTACATAAAGAAAGAACAGACAATAAACGTCAAACATTGTATGTTTGACGTTTATTGTCTGTATGCATTATCAACTATAATAAGGAAGGCAACCAGTGAGGCAGGTTGAGTCAATATTAATGTGTCTTAAATATATCAGTTTCTTCCATTTTTTTCATAAAATACAGTACCAATGTACAAATAACAAGGAAAAGAGTTAGGACATGTAGTAAGGAAATGTCCTTCTGGGTTTGGCTCCAAGTGGGGAAGAAGACACTGGAGACATGGAGGCTGCTTGGAAAGATGGTTTAATGGTGGACAGGACCACATGGCTGGAGTCCTGACCAGAAAAGGTGCTTACATGCTTCAATGTTGGTGGACAGGAAGAGAAGGGCTGAGCAAGGGGCTTGCAGGGTTTTTTATCAACTGTTTGGCCCCACCTATCTGTTTCTTGTTCCTGTGTAAGAAGTGTACTCTGATTGGTTGCCAGGCTCACATGGGCTGAGTCCAGGTTTGGTAAGGCAAGTCTTACCTTAATCCCATGACTCTGGAGCTGAAGGGGAGAAGTCTTTATTATGTAAAGTGGACTAGCCCAGGCTGCTTAATGGCCCGTTGACAAAGGGGGGGGGGGAGGAAACTGCAGGAATCAAAACATGTTTCTTCCTTTTCACATCTGGGGTAGAATAGTATTCTGCCTTTTCAATATTTCCTAGTGCCTTTCATTTTTCTGAGAGAGAGATGGTTGTAACTTCCCACAGACAATTTACATTATTTTTGTTCCAGTTAAAATAGTTCAAAAGAACTTTGAAAAATAGGCACACTGCATAGTACAAGGCTTTTAGATTCTGAACAGATTTCTAATAAATTAAATTATACTTTTGTTGTCATAAAATTTGGCTCAAAAGTACCTCTTAAAATCTTAAGCAATCAGAGACAAATCAAGGTAAATTATTCATTTGTTAAAAGTGCATGTGATGTTCCTGGCCGTGAATTTATTCTTTTTCTGTTGCCATTCTTCATATCTCGTTAAACAATGTACAATATGCAATAAAAATAGTGGTACTGTTAGATGACTCTGCAATTCAAAATTACTTTGGTCTGATTTGGGTTTCTCAAAAGTGTTCTGTCTCTGAGCTGTCTTGAAATCAGCACTGATTATCTCATTTGTTGTAGGGAGGGGGAAAAACCTTTTGTGTACATAATGAAGAAATAATTATTTGAATCTGTGTTACAACAGGTTTCCTTTGCATTTCTTTGAAAGCAATTGAAACCTCTCTGTTTACTCCACGATGCTGTGGTGACTGGGAAGGAAGGCTTAACTCCCCTTTATTGCTCCAACTTTTCCCCAAAAGACCACTGTTCACTGCAAGTCCAGGAACAAAGCTCTAAACATGCACCTCCAATAGTTCCTGGCTGCTATTAGTCCAGAGGAGCAACACAGTTCTAAGAACAGCCACAGTTCATGGAATTTGGTTCCAAGGAGTCCTTGTCATAGGAAGAGTTCATTGGGACTGTAGCACAACTCGGAGCAGAACTGGGTCACTGCGAACTCGTACATAGCCAGGCCCAGCAAGCAAGGCGAACAGGGCAAAGCAAGCAAAGTATCCAGACATCAGTAACAGCATGTGAAGCTGGAAAAAGGCAACACTTGTTCCCAACAAGTGCCTCTCCCAACAATGTGGATGTCAGCCTCTGCTTTCCTGTTCGCTCTGACTGCCATATGAAACGGGGAGGGAGGGGCTTTGCATTGGGACTGTATGGTGCAGGAGGGTGAGTTGCTGAAGGAAGTACTCTGATGCCATCTACTGTTACCATCTACTTTGCATGCCAGTGGTTGGGTCATCTTATGGTCAAGGTCAACAGTCTTACATACCAACCTGATGATGCTTTTGAAGATGAAGCCACATGACACCTAGGGGCTTTACACATTGGACCATGGAAGGGGGTTATTCGGGGGAAGGGGATTGGACATATATTGATATGTATGCTTTCATGCCTAAATGCTTCTGACCTTGCTTAGCATCTATGCTATTCATTCCTTAACCAGTAAAAGTACTTTTAATTCCACTAAAAATGGAGCCGAGAGGTTTCTTTCTTGGTTATCGGTGAAGCAGACCTGACAGTGTCTTTAAATCTCATTCCCCAGGTGAGCCTTATGAAGAGGGGCAGGGTGCCTTCCTCCCAAACATTGGGTCACTCTGTGCTGATACAGCTTCCGCTCCATTCTCAATGCTCAGGGATCAAGGGGAAGGTAATTGCTCATCACTGGAGTTTCATCGCTCCTCTGCTCCACTGCCTATCCTCTCCTCCCCCTTTGCCTGGTCATCCTGCGCCCTCTCTCCTTCTCTGGTGACCCTTCCCAAGCCTGAGGGATCTGGGACTGCTTTGTCCTGTTCCTCCAGTCATCCCTCCATCAGCCCTAGCTCCGTCTCATTCTCCTCCTCGGACCCAAGCTCCAATGGGGCCATGACAGGTGCTATCCTTTAATCGAATCTAAATTTTGAATGTCTATAAAGGAAATACTCTAATACTCACCAATTTAAATGTGGTACCTTACCAACAAGTTCCATTTATAACTTGGTGCATAACATAGGTCTGAAAACAAAATGGAACTGCTTTCTTCATGATAACCAGGGAAAAATCAATAGGCACTTCTTTTGTCTGGCTTTTTAATGCTAAAAAATAAATAGACATTCTTTTGAAGAAATGTTCAAATATAAAGTTTACTTTTGTTACATTTAAATATCAAACAATGAAATCTCTGATCATTCCTCTCATGAAATCAATGTATGAAACATAAAATAAAAGCAAAAGTGTTGCCTTTCTGTAAACATTTTTAATGTGTAAAGCAAATTTCTGCTAAAATGCTGGCTAAGAAGTAGGGCAGTTGAAATTCACCAACATTTGAAGGGCACCAAGTTGCAAAAATATATATGCAAAAGTCACTCAAAGTCACCATTTTAACAGAATTTGTTCCATCATCAGATTTTGTGCCTGGGACTGGCTAACTAAAAATTAGATCAATGGGGTTACAGCTGAGAATTAAGATTCATACTAAGGGATCATACAAAGTTTCCTATGCTGGAAGTATGACTTCAAAGATACTGATACTTCAAAACTTTATAGTCTCCTGATCACATGGGATAGAGTTATGGATTTACCTGGATCTCCTCTGGCTGTTACTCTGCCTGCTGTTTATCTAAAAGTCTGTTAATCTCAGACTACTTCATTCCACAGAATTTGCCATGGGACAAGTTTAATTATTATTTAAAATAATTTAAATTATTTTAATTTTTGCATTCACATTTCATGTTGTCCTTCCTTTGGCATCCTTTCTTTAATTATTCTATTTCACTAGATTTTTTGATATTAGTGTAAGTCTTATCCCATGGCAATAAGTTGACCATGGCAAGTTGGCCATGGTGAGTTGGCCACTATGGTTTCCAAGGTGAATGTGACTTTCCTCTTGATAGCTTGGTGCTAGGCTTTCCTTATTTTTATAAGGTATTTCCTTATAACATTTCCTTTTATCAGTTATAGATATAAAACTGGATTTAGCAATTATTGCTCAGGTCAGATTCCTGCTCAGAAACACTGAAACAGAACACAGATTATTATTTTTTTAGCTCCACATGTCTAGAGCCTAGACACAAGCATTACCAATTCCTCCTTTTCTGAGCTACAAAACAGCAACTGGAGAGCATGCCACACTTAGCCATTGATGTAATGAAGTCTACTCCTCTGGGTATAAATCCCTATCACTCAAATGATGTCAGTGCATTGAGTACAAGTGCCTGTAGGAGAAAAACAGACATTTGAAAAGCTGCTGGAGATATTAACTCTTCTAAACTCTAATTTTTTTCAATTATCTATAGACGAAGATTGCCATTAATTCCCCAAACATTAGATTTCACCAAGGATTATAAATGCATTATTATCCACGTTGGATTATAAATCTGCAACATGTTTATTGAAGAAATAGTTGACCAGCCTCCATATGAATATACTTTCCCAGTTCTAGTTTTCTTGTTAAGGATGATCTAACATGAAAATAAGTTTAGAACATTTGCAGATGTCTTCTTGCGCAATTTGTCCTATTTTCTCAATTCCCTTGTTATTTCACAGCCCAATCCTCAAAGCCTTTTTGTCAGTGGAGGACTTGCCCTCCTCTGCCTGGATTTCAAAGTAGCAAAGCACTTGGAAGATTAGGCTGTTAATAGAAGTTTTAAGAAGTAGATTAGATCTAGCGGCTATGATTTCATCTTCTAGTGGCAGAGAATTGTGATTTTTTTTTAATAACGCATAAAGAAATAGGAAATTATGTTATGGAATGACATGAGGAAGATATGGCTGGTCTATTTCATGTTCAGATTTTACAGGAGGATCAAAGTGGAATTGAATGTCTGTTACATTTATTTTCAAACTTACCTATAATCGGAATTCATGAATCTGCTTTCCCCTCTTAACTCTCCTTTTAAATTGGATGGATTTAGATCAGATAAATAACCTATGGATACAGTTGCATAATGCCATGTGAATCTTTCCCCTTATACTTAGAAATAAAACAGAAAAAAAAACCAACTGCATATTTAGAATTAAAATAACTTTTTAACAGCAATGTCAAAGTTCTGTATGGTTTAATTTGTGTAATGTTAGCGTACTTTATGCCTACTGTTTAGTTTTATTAATTATAGGCTTAGGTATTTTTATTGTAGTATTCTCTGATTTAAGGGCTGTAATAAAGGTTCAGATTGTATGAATGTTGTCCTTTTCAAATAATGTTCATGGAAAAAAGAGGATTATTTTATGCAAACCATGCATTAAAAAGAAAACATCTCTCTCTCTCTCTCTCTCTCTCTCTCTCTCTCTCTCTCTCTCTCTCTCTCTCTCTCTCTCTCTCTCTCTCTCTCTGTGTGTGTGTGTGTGTGTGTGTGTGTTTTGCCCTGGCTATCTCACTGCATCTGATTCAACCCAGCCAACTCACCATGGGACAGTACTGTGCAGAATAACTCGATAGAGGGATAAGTTGAATTGATGCTTTTTCTTCCTTATTTTTGTAAACAGCTTCCTATCACCCACAATTCATGGAATCACATTTATACTTTTTTAACCTAACATCAAATATTTTCTGTGACATACGTAGCAATGTCTCTTTAGCATAAGTAACTACACTTGTGAAACTATTTTGCAAGTTTAGCTTTCCTTTAATTTTATCTTTTCCCTATTTTTGCCAAGCACTGGGTAAATCAGGAGGCGTGGTATGGTGGCCTATAGGTGACACTCTCACCTCACGATCAGGAAGCTGTGAGTTCAATTCTAGACAGAGACAGATATTTCTCTCTCTGGCCATGATGAGAATATATCTGCTGAATATAATTCCACATTGGCTACAGGAAGGGCATGTGGCCAATAAGACCCCCTTCCATTCAAGTCGACCAGACTCCAGCTCCGTTCAGCTCCATTCAGTTGCCCAGACTCCACCCCTCAAGGGATTATGGGGTCATTAAATGAGGATTATGACTGGGGAAATCAGGAGATTCAGGCAGTGCAAAGAAGTACAAAGATTTATTGCAAGCTCTCTACAAGAATCTGACCAACTAGCAGTCAAGAGAAATGAGCAGGAGATAAGAGGCTTTAAGGTGGACTGGACTTAGATCTCTTGCAGGCATGAAGGGACTCATGATTTATGACAGATTTGACTCTTTCCTTGAGCTCAGCCTGGTCATCTACATGTTTTTTAAAAAATCTATAAACATTTTAGCCGCTAGCTATAAATGTATTAAACACAGCACTGGGAAGAAAGATTTTTTTTTCAGTATAGCATCAAGGGATGTTGTAATACCAATTAGCATATGCCAATTCTCTCTGCCAAGTCTTTTATACAGTTGGTATGTACGCTAATTTAGTGTTTTAAACAAACTAGGCATCTATCAAACTCTCTTAGAAGTCTATCTCTAATATCCTTTACATGCATTACAGACAGTATTTAAGGACTGTGAAGATTCTGCTGATAATAAGGTAATTGTTTCCTTAATCAAATTTACTTACGTGTGATTTTTTTTCCTAGGCTTCATTTATTACTGAAAGCATACTGAGAGAAACCGGTGAAAAGAAAATCAATAGAACTCTGCTACCCAAGAGGTCAGCTAGCTGAGAAGTGATAGGGCATGATAGAAGTCCCATGAGACTTGTGAAACATAAGAAATGCCACCATTAAAATAAGATACTTTAAGAAAACATTTTAGATGTGCTGGCAGAGAATCTAAATTGGGAATGGAAATGTGGGTTTGGGAGAGACTACACAAATTCTATTTTATAAATCCATTTGCCAAGCCCCAGGGATAGGACAGATGGCATAATTTTCTTTCAGCCTTGGATATTTTAAAAAAAGACCTCCACTTGATACCTTCCAATGGGAGGGGAGCATCAAACAATAGATGTTTCCGCATCAAGCCAGGGTTCTGCCAATTTTGCTGTAAACAGATTGTGGGATTCAGTAACCCCATCTTCAGCCCCAATTTATCCCCACCACATATTTGCACAGCAACTTTCTTCACACAACATAAGAAGAGTGTCTTAAAGTTAAGCATGGCTAATCCTTCATCCAGTAAATGTGATTTAGCTGACTCACTAAAACAGAATCAGTCATGGCTTACCAGTCCCTCTCCATTTTTTTTGTTATGATCCAGATACCCTTTGTAGTAACTGGTGAGCTTGCAAATAGTAATAACTGAACCAGTTATTTCCTGTAACGAATAATTACCAAGCACCAGGCTCTAGCATCATGCAGTAATACTGTGTATTAGCTCCTATGCCTGGGATGTACTGTAAGGGTAGGCCTCTCTTTCCTAATCTCTCAAAACTGGGTTGTATTTGGATTTGAATCAGGGAAATCCAGAAAAACAAACATCTAGTCCACTTGACTAAGACTCCTACTATAATCCCTTTGATACTGCCAACCATACCTAGCTAGGTCATCATTGGGAAGACAAAGAGGCCATTAATTGTACAATTCCTGCGTGTTGCTTTGGCTCGCGGAAGACAGACTTGCTTTATAAAACTTATACAATTTCAGATAAGAGTCCCTTATCTGAAATTGAAAGGGATAATAATTTAATCTGGTTTTAAATTTTGTACATTGTTATGTTTTATGTGTTTTTAATTTCCTGTGCACCGCCCCGAGTCCCTTTTGGGAAAGGGAGTGGTCTATAAATTCAATAAAGTAAAGTAAGTATCTCCTCCATCCCCTTGACCCCTCGCTTTGATCCAAGATGTATTTCTGTCCCAATGTTGTCACAAACCTCATAGGATAGGGACTACCTACATTCCTTGCTCAGAGAAGTATGTGGTGCCCATTCTATTTTTTAGCATTTGGGTTCCAACACAATAATGTATAGAGACATTGTTGCTTAAAGCAGCCCCCCCCCCCCAACCTTTAGAACACCAGGGACTGGTTCTGTAGTGAGAGATATTTTTGCAGACCAGAGGGGCCGTTGTTTCATACGCTACCTGTATCTCACAGATGGGGCTTTTCTTGTTTGTGTGGCTCCATTTCTGACATGCTGTGGACTGGTGCTGGTCCAGGGACCAAGGGTTGGGGACCCTCGGTCTAAAGGGATGCCTTGGGATTAATGAGTACAGGGATGACTTGGGAGAATGGCACTTTTAAGAGCAATGTTGGCCCAGATGCAAAGTCCATCTACTTGAGAAGCCAAGTAGAAACAATTAGAGCCTCTGAAACTCACAAGCAGGGTGAATGATCCATCTCAATTGCAGTCAGTTCTCCCTACCAACCATTTCCAAAAAAGGTTCTCATGGAATCTTCTTTGAAAAGATGTATTGAGATGAAAGGGATAGAGTTGCAAGGGTTTCAGCAACTGAACTTGTACCCACTTTACAGCAGAGACTTTCTTAGTTTGTCTTTCACTTGAACTGGCAATGATATAGGAATGACTTAGAGGGATGCAGGGAAGAGAGATTGTATAGAGAACAATTAAATAAAACAGAAAGGAGCCCACAAATGCTTAACAGACAAAGAAACTAACAAAGGTTCCACCCTAATATATCAGACTGTTAAAAGTGATGGTTGGAGGTTTGCATTTTCACACTTGCAAGATTTTGTTTATATACCTTTACAATAAAGTAGAATTAGTTCATCTGGTCATGTTTCCTATCTGAAAAAAATGAAAGAAATTGGCTTTGTTCATGGTTACTTCATGGTTTTTCATGGAGTTTGTAGCTGATTGTCTACAAAATGACCTCTTAAAATCTGATCAATCTGTGAACTAAGTGCTGTGAATGCTGGAGGTATTTACTTAATTGTAGTCACCCTTTCTCTAGAGTTTAAGGCAAGAGCCATAGCAGGATATCCTCCCTGTAAGGTACAGTAGATTGGATTGACATTGAGTGCTTCAAAAACTTCCAGTAAGCTTCACAGCTCCTGGTATATATTTTTCTAAACTGATATTTATTTAATGGCCAGCCAACTCATAATGTATGACTTTGAGCAGCATATAACATTAATATTATAAAAACCAACCATACGTAACATAGCCAAGACTGAAAATAAAAAATGCTCTCTTGGAAAAGTTGGTGTCAAAGTTGGTAGTTTTAATCTTCTAGAATCCCCCTAATCCCCTTTTAAAAACATCTGTTTGGGTGGGTTTAATTTGGTTTAATTTTATGGATTAGTTTTGCATAGTGTGAGATGGGTGTAAGACCTTGGACATCTTCAAAGAGACAAGTGGCGTCACATGGATAATACATATGACAATACTGTGACTTCTACCGACTATCTAGATGTGAATGTCTGCCATTGGTTGACTTCATGTGGGGAGATGCATGAGAACTCTGACCTTGTATAGTTAATGATGGAAAAAGTAGAAGAACGTTAAGGGATTCTAGGCCAGAGTTGTCATTTCAATATAATTTTATATTTTCTCCTGATGTGTATAGGTTAGGACACCAGTCTTCCAGTGGAGAAATACCGTAGCATATCCTTTTCCACTCCACCAACCCTAATTAGAGCATATATTGCACTATAAAGAGCTGAATGACTTCGGTTTCCTAAATAATTAAAATTAGACTTTTCAATCTTAATAATTTAAGACTTCTAAGAACTTTAAATGGGCATATATTTTTAGATTGAAGGAACCCATTGGAAACTTCTTGATTTGATACCGTGCTTCTTTCCTCCAGATATTTCAAACAAGGAAACAAACACAGAGGGCTAACGGAATTAAGGTTACCTTTTACATCTCATCTGAATGCTGTTAAATATCTTTCTGGAGTTTGAGATGATGAATCATCCATCTCAGCTGCAATCAGCTCTTTCTACCAACCATGAAATTGCAATATAGAGAAAGTGTACTCACTTTTTCATAGGAATGCAAACGTTCTTGTGGCATTGCAGGAAATAGTTCCTTACTCTTCAATGACAGTTTATCTAAGGTGTGTCTCCTGTGCGTGTGTGTGTGTGTGTGTGTGTGAGAGAGAGAGAGAGAGAGAGAGAGAGAGAGAGAGAGAGAGAGAGAGAGAGAGAGAGAGAGAGAGAGAGAGAGAGAGAGAGAGAGAGAGAGAGAGAGAGAGCCTTCTCTCTTTCCTTAGTGCGGCATGCATGCTCTGGGTAAAATCCTGCATCTTGGACGGTTGAAAGCAAGTCTGCTTTGAACTAAGGAAAATGCAAAAGTGTTGGTATAACAAAAATGTTGTTGTTATGTCTATACTTAATAATTAAAACTCAGATTTCCAGAATGATTATCTAGTTTAGTCTAGCACAGTGGTGGGATTCACTTACCTTCACTACCTGTTCGCAAATGTGAGCGTGCTTGCACATGCGCTCGCAAAGGTCTCACATTACGTCAGGGTGAGTGGGCAGAGCCTACAGCCGCCACCGCTACCGGTTCACCTGAACCAGTAAGAATTGGCAGAACAACACCACTGGTCTAGTAATTATAGAGGTTATAAGTTTGGTGCTCAGGAACCTGTGAATTCGCATAGCCCTCTTTCTAGTCAGATACAGAGAATACATTGTATGGATACCATCTGTCAGGGACATATATTTGGTAGGTCCCAGGAGGCAGTCTTTCTCTGCTGTGGCACCTGCTTTATAGAACATTCTCTCCACTCTTCTACCTTTGAAGTCAGGCCAACTCTGATGATGTTATCTGTTCAGTTGAATCCAACTCTTGCAAATTCTATGGGCCAGGTCTCTCCACATCTTCCAATCTTGCACTATTTCTTTTAGTATTTTCTATGCTCTGGCTGGTGTCAACTTTAATAGTGTCCTGCCACCGTGCTCTTTGACAGCCGCTTTCCTTTTACTGCTAACTCTTCCAAACATAATTGCTTTCTCCAGTAAATAGGTTAACTCTATCCCTTCTATCATTTCAGAAGTCCCTTAAGACCTGGTTACGTCACCAGACCTAGGGATCCCAGAGAACCATTAAACATTCTGAAATGATTCCATTGTGTTTGATATTTTGCCCTCTCCACATGGTATTTTAAACAATGATAATGGTAAGTTTTAATAAAGATTTAATAAAGATTTAATAAAGATTTTTTTTTTGCGTTTTATAACAATCGGTTTTATGCATTTGTGGTCTTGTCTGTTTGTTGTACATCGCCCAAAGTTGCTTTTAGCAGATGGGTGACTATATAAATGTGATTAATAAATAAATAAGTCAGGCACTTCTCACTCTAAAGGGACTGCGCTAGGTGATACTGTAGGCAGGAGACCAGTATGTGGGCAGAGGAAATAATGTTTTTAGGATGCAGTCAGATGTTGAAATTAAGAAAGAATCAACGTGGAGGCCTGGTAAGCAACACTGCACAAAGAACTCAAGCAAAACAATGATTACAATACACACAATGCACACAATGCACACAGTGCACACAATACAAAGCAGATGCCACCGTCAACCAAATGAATAAGTGTTTCAGAAGGGGAATGTGTGTGTTGCAGGAGAAGAAAACATGAAAGGGAGGATGCTGATTTGTGGACAGGGACGTCCTTGTGCCTGGAGATAGCACAGATCCCAATGAAAGTTGACATTTATATTTTGGAGGGGGGGGGGAGAAAAAGGAGGGGGTCAAATCAATGACACTCAGGGGGAAATACAAACACAACCAATAGTCTTGAGTTGGCGGCAGCCATTAAGTGCTGATGTCTCCTCACCAAAATAGTCTATGCCCTTGGTTTGTCTTAGAAGCAACTTCATGACCTGATATCCAATCCCCACACAAAAGATAGTGTTGCAGAAAGCCTTGGGAGGAACAAGTCAAAGCTGACAACTGGAGTGTTATTGATTCTTGCTCAAAATTGTTGCACTTAGCAGACCAAGATGCATTTCTCCATGTGTCAAGTACTATAAGACACTGTGAAGGGTATGGGGAAATGGGGAGGTGCGAGTGCATTTTACTTCCAGAAAGGAAAAGTTGGATAATCAGCATGACAAAAAGAAGGCTGAAATGCCATTTTCCTTACTGCTCCAATGCACCCTATTCAGGTACAGTGTGAAGGATGTGTCAGTCCTTAGGGGAGGTGCAGAGATGTGAAGAAAATGTGTGTTATTAAAGAAAGGAGGAAGGCAGAAACATTGACATGGTGCTGTGACATATTAGTGCCACTGGATCAGCAATTTAATAAACCGGTTATACAGAAACCTTGTGCCTTAAAGCCTAGAACTGATTCTGTGCTAGCTAAAAAAAAAAAAAAAGTCTTGCCTCTTCTTATCAATACCACTTAGGGGGAATGCCCTGACAGGGAAGGGTCTTTGAGGAAGAAACATCTGGCAAAGCTCTCGATAACTAGCATTTCCATTTTTGAACATTAAGAGTGACACAAGGATACCTCTGGAGAATAGACTACCGATCTAGAGATAGAGCAGGAAGATTTTCTTAGAAAATGCATCCATCATTGCAGATTCCATGACCCATCTCCTGTGTTGTTGGACATGACATATGAAATTGTTGTATTTAGAATAGAATGACAGAATTGGAAGGGATCTTGAAGGTCTTCTATTCCAACCCCCTGCTTAGGCAGGAAACCCTACACCACTTCAGACAAATGTTATCCAACATCTTCTTTAAAACTTTCAGTGTTGGAGCAGTCACAACTTCTGGGGACAGGTTGTTTCATTGATTAATTGTTCTAACTGTCAGGAAATTTCTCCTTAGTTCCACGTTGCTTCTCTCCTTGATTAGTTTCCACCCATTGCTTCTTGTCCTACTCTCGGGTGCTTTGGTGAATAGCTTGACTTCCTCTTCTTTGTGGCAATCCCTGAGATATTGGAACACTGCTATCATGTCTCCCCTAGTCCTTCTTTTCATTGAACTAGACATACCCAGTTACTGCAACTGTTCTACATATGTTTTTGCCTCCAGTCTCATAATCATCTTGGTTGCTCTTCTCTGCACTCTGTCTAGAGTCTCAACATCTTTTTTACAACGTGGTGACCAAAACTGGATGCCGTATTCCAAGTGTGGCCTTACCAAGGCATAATAAAGTGGTATTAACACTTCACGTGATCTTGATTCTATCCCTCTATTTATGCAGCCTAGAACTGTGTTGGCTTTTTTGTCAGCTGCTGCACACCGCTGGCTCATATTTAAATGGTTGTCCACTAGGATTCCAAGATCCCTCTCACAGTTACTACTATTGAGCAAGTTACTACTATTTTGCCTGACGAGTGGAGGATCACAAGATTCATAAATTTAAATGAATGAATAAATGTACTTGCACCATTGGTAGGAAATTTAAAAAGTCAAAACATCTGGTGTGCATTATATAAAAAAAGACAAGGCAGTGTTTCAATCTCCCTATTGTTTCTGTTGTTACAAAAAGAAAGAAAAAACAAAGCTACCTCTGCTAGTTATCTAAACTGTTGATGATACAACTGGGATAAATGATAAAAACTCACAAAGGTTGCACAAAGGCCTATCTAAATAGACAGAGCTTAGCCAGTTGTTCTTTTATTCACAACGTTGCAAATACAGTACTTCTTCACCAATTGCAGCAAACTCTTTAAGTTTTAAGTTTCCTTTTTTTTTTTGTACCAGCCTTGCTCTTGAGCTTCAGCAGAGCCTCGCAGAGAGAAATTAAACAGATCAATCATTCCTTATAATTTTATCCATACAAACTTTGCCTCCTTTATTACCATTTGGAGTCAGTTTCCCCAAAGCTGGGTCTCCATACTGCCTCATTCAGATGTGAAAAAGTTTTCTTTACTTGAAGATATATTTTTTTAAGATCTTGAGGCCTGAGAATTTCATGATTATTTCATCTTTCTTGGATGCTAAGAACAAGTCTTCAGGAATGTAGCCCTTCTCTATAATGTTCTGGCAGTTAGTGAATGGGATAACAGCCCTTTCATCAACCTACCAAGATCCCTTCCAGAAAACAGGGGCCAACACACAACAGAACCTACAAGCTTTCATTTTCTTTGCTAAGGGTACAGTCTCATAATAATAATAATGTAATATATATACATCTCTGTGTGTGTCCCAGCATAACTCTGGAATGCCTTGAGCAATTTCAACCAAACTTGGTACACAAATGACTTACTCTCTGGAGAAAAATACTGTGGGGGGTAGGACACCCCTAACACCCTTCAGGGTGTGTGTTCTGTTAAGATGCAGCCTGTTGTGTCATACTGCCGTACCGGATTCTACTGTACAGCACAGTGGAGTTGCCATGGTAACAGCTTCACAGAGGCTCCCTCTGGTAAGGGGGAAAATCCAACATTAGAAGTTATGTTTGGTCTGGACATTTTCCCCCTATATATAAATACCCGGGCAATGTTATATATAATGTTATATATAATGTTATATAACATTACTATGGTAGAGAAGACATGTATTTGTGACAAATTCCCAGTGCTGCTGTGCCGAATCTGGCCACCTGTGCTGTAGTTATGGACTGTTCATTTTTAAGCAGCCCCTGGAGAATCAGGCTGCTTATATTGTGAGAACTACCCTATGTTGAGGGGGGGAATGGTAATCTAAACTTTTCCCATCCTGCGATAGGATAAGCCAGGATTTACAGAAGAATCTCATTCAATAGAGATAAAATCTCTAATCAAGTCTCCTGCCAAGTTCAGAATAATCACTAGTGGGTCCAACGCATTGGGAGGCTGCATTAATATGAAGTACTTCCTGGGGTTTGGGAAGCAAACCTTTCTCTCTCATATCTGCTTTACTTTGATATTAAACCAAGTTCCAGGGTTCGGTATAAATTAGTGGCACAGTTTATCCTTTATTTGAAAAAGCCATGAAACTGAGTACAGTCACTGAATTCTGGCACATATAATAATTGACAATTATTTCAATATATTGAGAACATTTATTTGGTTTTTATCCTACCTTTTATTATTTCTACAAATAAATCAAGGTGGAAAACATATCCAGTACACCTACCTCCTCCTTTTTTCCTCACAACAAGAGTCCTGTCCGGTGGATTAGGCTGAGAGACAGAGACAGAGACAGAGACAGAGACAGAGAGACAGAGAGAGAGAGAGAGAGACAGAGAGAGAGAGAGAGAGAGAGAGAGAGAGAGAGAGAGAGAGAGAGAGAGAGAGAGAGAGAGAGAGAGAGAGAGATTGGCTCAAAGTCACCCAGCTGGCTTTCATGGCTAAAGTGAGACTTGAACTCAAGATCTCCTGCTTTCTAGATTGGTGCCTTAACCACTACCAAACTGGCTTCGAATATGACCTGAAGCTAATGTGACAAAGAATTGATATAAAAAATTCTTAAACTTCAACAACCTTAACTTACGTTCTAATTGTAGGATAAGTGTCACATACAGTATTCAGAAACTACATTGGAGGCGTTGAGCAGATCATGAAATATGTAGAAAATGAAATTTTCTTTATTTAATTAAATACCTTTTGTATGCTAATTACAATTTAATATGGTTAATATGCTTAAATTGTAATTAAATACCTATTGTATTTTAAAGGTGCATAAGAATTCAACTTTCCCAATTAATTTTGTTGACTGTTAGGAATTGGAACTCCCACGAACAGGTAAGGTTACTATAGAAAAGCCAGAATGGAGAGTTTCACACAGCTTCCTAGGGATCGCGGTTAGCGTTTGATGGCATCCCCGCATGCAGTTCACAAAATTGGATTGGGAAAGTGAAGACATCGCTGAGAAGTGAAATCAGTTCATAGGGAGAGAAAGGGAGAGGTGAATAAGTAGACATTTTTGCAAGGGAATGCTTAAAAATCATTTCAAAAAGAGATCACATTTCTAGATCCTGCTGAAAATGCTTGCCACAAATCGCTCTCGAACCTATAAATTGGCAACATTTTGCTTTAGGGGCAAATGAGATATGACATTAAATCTCTCTCTCTCTCTCTCTCTCTCTCTCTCTCTCTCTCTCTCTCTCTCTCTCTCTCTCTCTCTCTCTCTCTCTCTCTCTCTCTCTCTCTCTCTTTTGGAAGAATGGAAGCACAGAGAAAGGATTAGCCATACCTCACTGTTCTTGAGTAACTCCATTTCCATTTTATTTTAAAGAGTTAAAAATACAAAGCAAAAGGCATATTGTATCTACTGTAGCTTGGGTCTTAGTGATTTCACAAAACTTTGCAAAAAAGCATTCACAAAATATTATTTGTACTCATAGTTGGGTTAACCATGATGCAAAATACATTCTGTGAACAAAGCCAACAACATAGGTTGTATAATAACTCTCTCACACACACATACACCCCTTAATAACTAGCTGGTTATCATTCCCCCAGTTTTGTAAAATTATACCATGATACTTTTTCAAACCTTACCGGACTTTTTAGACTGCTGGATGACTTCTATAGATATGCAGAGCAGAGTAAATTACTGCTTGGCAAATCACTTAACTAAACTGCTTAACTAAGGATAATTGCAAGCAATAAAGAAACTAAACCCCAATTTCACAGGATATTTTTTTCCTTTTGGTTCCTGGAGCAATTTGACATGTTTAAATAGTCCTAGATAATTTATCTAGGGAAATGTTGGGCATTTACTTTTCTCACCGACTTAAATTTAGCATCTAATTTCTATTTCTGGCACAACATCCTCCCTTCTCATTACATGCTTCCAATTTGCATCTTAGACTTCCTAGATTAAATTTGTTAGACTTGTCTGCCACATTTGTATCACCCATTGCATTATTTGAACTTTTGGCATTATTTTGATGTATGTATTTACTCTTTTGGCATGACACCAAGCAAAAGCCATTCAGGCATCCTGGGGACTTTGATGGATTTATTATTTGTCATTCCTAGTAAGGAGTAGATTTCAGGATAAAGTAAAAAACCTTATCACTTGCACTCAGGCTGATCCATCACAGCATTTTCACAAATGTCATAAAACTCAGAGTTAAATTCAGTAACTAAATTCATAAGGTATTAAAGACCAGAAAAGCCATTAGGACTGCATGACCCCAAACAACATTATTCTGACATCAAGCCCAATAACCTATGACTGACATTTAGATAATTTATATTGAGGAGTTATGGATGGCAGGAGAGCTTAAACCATGATACAAATATAGGTTAAATAGATTTTACCTGGCATTCTCAAGAATATGACTCTAATTCTATGCCATTTCCTTATATATGTTCCCCGAAGCAATGATTCTCAAACTTTGAAACAGAACAACCCCTTAAAACAACAAATGTGTACAAAATACAGGTAGTCATAGACTTATGACCACAACTGAGCCCCAAATTTCTGTTGCTAAATGAAACAGTTGTTTTAGTGAATTTTGCCCCATTGAATGACCTTTCTTGACACAGCTTTTAAGTGAATCCTTGCAGTTACTAAGTTAGTAGCACGGTTGTTAAGTGAATTGCTTCCCCATTGGCTAGGCAGAAGATTCTAGAGTCATGTGATCACCTTTATGATCACATGACTCTGGGACACTGCAACCATCATAAATATGAATACGTTGCCAAATGTTTCAATTTTGATCATATGACCATGGTGCTACTGCATGTCTTAAACGTGAAAAACAGTCATAGGTTAGTCTTTCAGTGCTATTGTAATTTCGAATGGTCACTAAATGAATTGTAAGTCAAGGACTACCTGTAACATGGGACATGATGGTTTAAGGCTGGCCTTCCCTCTGGTCCACTGCATCAGCCTGGTGATATCTTCTGTTTACTGCATGTATATCTTAAAACTGCAGCATCTCAGGGACAAGAATTCACCTGAAAATAAAGCATTACTATTGTAAACTGAAATCATAACCTTTAAGTGAGGTTCTCCTACAAATGATTTAGAGATGGCTTGTAATGATTTCACTGGGAGATGTTCTTTTCAAAACTGGCAATTTTGAAAAGGGTGGGAGATACTTGGGAGACTCTCCAAAAGCATTTGGAAAGGACAATAAAAGAGACAAAAAATATTCTCAGAAATACTGATATGAAAGCCTTCCTCACAACTACTTTTAAAATCAACTCACATCAAGGGACGGTTTGAAGTGGTAAAAAGCCTATTCTTTCTCAGCGGTATCAATTTACTTCTCCCCCTCCCCCAAATTGGGGAAGTGACAGAAAAATGACCAATATAATTTCTGTTTGGAAATTTGATTTTTATTCTGTTTCAGTGATGAAGTAGGGAAATTGAGCTGTCCTGGTAGGTTTAATGCAGGATGGATGAATTTAGGCAGGGGTCTCCAACCTTTGCAACTTTAAGTCTGAAGGACTTCAGCAAAGCTGGCTGGAGAAGTCTGGGAGCTGAAATCCTTCAGACTTAAAGTTGCAAAGGTTGGGGACCCCTGCATTAAGGAAAATAACTGGTGCATTCGGGGGGGGGGGGATAATGAACCAATCACTCTCCTTATCATGGGAGTGGGGCAGGGCCAGAGCTGGGGGATCAGCGAATTTTGACTGTTAGTATCAGATCTTCCGAGTGGTCTCTTTTTTTAGACTCTCCTGTTTTGCCAAAATGGCCCCACTTTTCCCTTTCAATATTTCTATCTATCTCCCCCCTCTCTCTTGTCCATCACATTCTTCCTTGTGTCTTCTTTTTCTCTCTCTCTTATCTCTCTCACTTGCTCTACCACTTACTTACTTACTTACTTACCCTGTTTCCCTGAAAATAAGACCTCCCAGGATAACAAGCCCAATCGGGCTTTTGAGTGTATGCACTAAAATAAGCCGTCCCCTGAAAATAAGCCCTACCCAAAAATACTGCAACACAGCAGCCATGAGGTGACCATGCTCGCTGTCTCCTACATCTCAAAAATAATAAGACCTCCCCAAAAATAAAGCTAAGTGCTTATTTTTGGGGGGATCAAAAGAAAATAAGACCCTGTCTTATTTTCAGGGAAACACAGTACTTACTTATATTGCATATTTCTAAACTGTTCATCTCTCTTAAAGAGAGGATCTGGATAGTGTACAATATAATATAGCAAATAAATAAAAAGTACAAAAATTAAGATGACAATTAAAAATTTAATTAGAGTAAAAAAAATGATAAAATAATGACAATTAAACATCAGAGGGTGGGAAATCCTAACATTTAACATTGGATTATTACAGCCAGTCAAGTGACTAGCCAGCCCCACAGTTGTGTGGTCCTCTGTGCCCCCCATGCAAGCTCCAAATATGAGCACCCAGTTAAGTCATATGGTAATTTATTTATTATTTATTTTATCTACATGACTTCTTGATGATTCTGGATGTCCTGTAAAAACAATGCATATTCAGAAAAATACGGCCAATGGGGAAGAGCAGAATGCCAACTATAAGCAACCTATGATAGAAGGCAGGAGTTCAATTTGTAGCATTTTCAGAATGATGTGGAATAACTTTAGGTCATCCACAAGAATCAAAAGCAACATTTTGGAAAGCCACAAGAACTTTGCACAAACCTATGGAAGTCATGAATTGCATGATTCAGAGCAATCATAAGCAAAGTCACACTTTAAAATGGATTATACTTTGTCAAGCCATGTAGGTACAATACAGTCATAATTTATACTATTGGGGCAGGAGTCCAACAAATTCCATCATAAAATGTAAATAAAAATTCCAAAGCAGAACTCCTTCCCTGTCTTCTCTGAGTCACCTTATGCTATCTATAGAAGAGAAGCACAGAATTATTACTTTACTGCCTAAGAGCGGAGATTGAAATCGATGCCCGAACACTGTTATGGCCACTAAAGTCATCCCATATCTCTCTGTCTATAGAATCAATAAACATCTATCTGCTAGAGCAGCTAACAGCAGGGTTCTGATTGACTCACTGCCTAGTACATGAAATGCAGGCTGCAATTACTATTAAGCACTTGAGAAAATAAATGCATTTTGGGCTTGAAGCTCAATGTGTTAGCAATTATGATAATGACCCCCCCCTCCCTTTTCTGGAACCCATCTGTTCCCTCGCAATTCTATCTCAGGTATACTATTCTGAGGAATTTGTGAATTGTAAGAAAAAAATAACGATGAGAGGGAAGTTGGATAGCCATTTGTCTGAAATGGTATAGGGCTTCCTGCCTAGGCAGGGGGTTGGACTAGAAGACCTCCAAGGTCCCTCCCAACTCTGCTATTGTATTATTGTATATAGCTAAGCCTTCTCCAATCTACTTAAGTAGTAGATCTTGTCTATGGGTCTCAGAAAAAGATATTCCCAGCACTATAAGCTCTGGTTTCTGACAATAATATAGAGTTTTGCTGCTGTTCCCAACACTGCTTCAAAGCTGACCATGCACATCAGAAGAAAGATTTTTCACAATGAATGCAGATCCTTCAGTGGAACAAGAATATTCCTTCTCATGTTTCGCAACACTGCCATCAGGCATGTTTGATCAAGTCAGATCTCCTCATATTCTTGATTCAGTCAAGATTTCAACATTTACTCTAAACAGTCCAATTCACTCAACCAGAAAGTTTAGACTTAGATATTAACATTGTTATGGCACGTGGACTTAAATTGGAGTCTTTGATTTCAATGTAATTTTTGGGTTTATTTTGCATAGACATAAATGATACAAACATAACAAGAAAAAACATCAAAGAGCTATCTTCCATTACAAATTATAAATTTTGAAGAGTCTTTGGTCCCGAGCTAAACAGAAGAGTCATCAATTAAACTGCAATAGGAAGCAAACAAAATGTTAAAAGGTTATGATATTTATGGAGTTACTTACCAAGCACATCTAAATTATATTAAAGTAACGAAAATACTTTTACAATCCTCAAGGCATGTCACAACTTTTGAGCACCTCTAATGTTTGGAAATTGAAAGTTGAAAAATTTGACACACCCTACATAGTGACAGGGAAAAAAATACAAGACAATTTTTACCGGATTAGATTGTAGACTGAAAATCAGAATTCAGATTCAGAGTGAACTTTTGCCAGGATAGCCATGGAATCCCATGCATTTAAATGACTCATATTATGCCAGTCATGTCAACCTGGTGCCCTCCAAAAGTTTAAGATATTTCTCCCATCACTTCCATTCAGCTACTTTCATATTGTGCTTGCTAGTAATAATAGCAATAACACATAAATTTATATACCACTTCACAGTCAGTGGTGGGATTCAATTTTTTTTATTACCAGTTCTGTGGGCGTGGTGTGGCTTGGTGGGCATGCCAAATACGTATATGGATGTTAGATTTTAGGGGAATTTTAGCATAGGCTGGGTTGTAATTTTAATGTTCTTAAATTTTAGTACAGGTTAATTTAATTCGTTTTTAACTTTGGATATATTGTATGTTTTTATATGGTTTTTTAATTTTCCCTGTACACTGCCCCGAGTCCCTTCGGGGAGAGGGGGTGGTTTATAAATCTAATAAATTAAATTAAATTATTAATTGGTGAGCGTGGCAGGGGAAGGATACTGCAAAATCCCCATTCCCTCTCCACTCCAGGACAAGGATACTGTAAAATCTCCATTTCCTCCCTACTAACCTGCTATCCAGCTCCGTTCTCCTGTATAGGGCAACAGATGAAGACCCAGCCAATCAGCTGGGACTTGGGAGGAAGCAAATAGATGGGGCAGAGCTAGCCAGAGGTGGTATTTGCCAGTTCTCTGAACTACTCAAAATTTCCACTACTGATTCGCTAGAACCGGTCAGAACTGAATACTACTTCTGTTCATAGTGCTTTACAGCCTCCTCCAAAAGATTTACAGAGTCAGCCTATTGCCCCCAACAATCTGGGTCCAAATGTTACCAACCTTGGAAGGCTGGAAGGATGAGTCAACCTTGAGCCAGTCAGAATTGAACTCCTGGCAGTAGAATGCAGAGTTAGGCTGCAATACACCTTCGCACCGTCACTCAAGCCCTCGTTACATCCCGCCTAGACTACTGTAATGCTCTTTACATGGGGCTCCCCTTGAGGTGCACCCGGAGACTCCAGTTAGTACAGAATGCGGCCGCACGGGGGATCTTGCCAGGTCCACCCCCCCCTCGTTTATGACCTTGTGTCAGAGGAGGGGCCGGACCTGGCAGGAATAGCGGAGACCTAGTTGGGCCACGAGGGTGACCTCCCCCTCGTTGAAATGTGCCCACCAGGCTACCGCGCTTTTCATCAGCCTCGGGCCCTTGGCAGGGGTGGTGGGGTAGCGGTTATAGTAAAGGAAAGCCTTGAGCCAAGAGAGAGACCATTGTGCCACAGACCACCGGTTGTGAGTCCCTCTGTGTGAAGTGGGGCCTAGGGAGGCAGTTGGGCTTGCTGGTTATATACCTGGCTCCCTGCTATGTAGCAGCAGTCCTGCCCGAGCTCCTGGAGGTGATCGCTACGGTGGCAGTTGAGACCCCCAGACTTGTAGTCATGGGGGACTTTAATCTGCCATCGGTGGGCGAATCATCCGAGGCAGCTCGGGAGTTCATGGCTTCCATGACGGCCATGGACCTGACCCAACTAATTTTAGGGCCCATCCATGAGGGTGGACATACACCGGATCTCATCTTTGTCTCTGGCCAGTGGAAGAGTGATCTGGGTATAGGGGATATAGACATCATGCCCTTGTCATGGTCAGACCACTCACTTCTCCGGCTCGACTTTCCAACCGCCACCCCCCTCCGCGGGGAGGCGGAACCTGGGTCACCAATTTGGTTCCGCCCCAGGTGCCTGATGGACCCGGACGGGTTTCAGACGGCGCTTAGGCCACTTCTTGTACCCCTGACCCGCGCCCCGATCGAGGACCTTGTGGTCGCATGGAATACTGCGACCACGGGAGCCTTGGATCGGGTCACGCCCTTGCGGCCTCTCTTGCGGCGGCGAGTCACCCTGGCTCCCTGGTTTACCGAGGAGCTGAGGGTGATGAAACGCCACAAGAGATGCCTAGAGAGAAAATGGAGGTCTACCCGTTCTGAATCCGACCGAACACAGGTAAGAGCCCATTTACGGACTTACATTGTGGCGCTGAGAGTGGCCAAACGTCATCATTGTGCCACTCTCATAGCATCCGCAGAAAACCGCCCTGCTGCCCTGTTTAGGGTGACCCGCTCCCTCCTTCAACAGAGGGTGCGGGAAACCCCGCTACAGGGTAGAGCAGAGGAATTTGTGACTTTTCTGCAGGAGAAAATCGCTCAGATACAGAACGAGTTAGCCCCCATTGATGGCCCAGTGGGATGCCACGAGACAGATCTTGTTTGGGAGGAGTTTGACTCCGTTACTTCCGAGGATATGGACAGGTTACGTGGGTGACTGCGAGCCACCACATGTTTATTGGACCCGTGTCCCTCCTGGCTTGTCCTGGCATCCTGGGAGGTGACACGAGGCTGGCTCCAAGAGGTTATCAACGCATCCTTGAGTGAGGGTTCCTTGCCTGTTTCCCTAAAAGAGGCTATGGTGAGGCCCCTCCTCAAGAAGCCCTCTTTGGATCCAGCTTTACTAACCAACTATCGTCCAGTCTCCAATCTTCCCTTTTTGGCGAAGGTTGTTGAGAGTGTGGTGGCACAACAGTTTCCCTGTCACCTGGAGGAAGTTGATTATCTAGACCCGCGCCAGTCCGGCTTCCGGCCCGGGCATAGCACCGAGACGGCATTGGTCGCGTTGTTGGATGATCTCTGGAGGGCCAGAGATGGGGGTTGCTCCTCCATCCTGGTCCTATTAGACCTCTCGGCGGCTTTCGATACCATCGACCATGGTATCCTATTGCATCGGCTGGGGGGGTTGGGGGTGGGAGGCACCGTTTTACGGTGGTTCTCCTCCTACCTCTCTGGCCGATCGCAATTTGTGTTGGCAGGAGAGCAGAGGTCGACCTCGAGACCCCTCACATGTGGGGTGCCTCAGGGGTGGTTCCTCTCGCCTCTCCTGTTCAACACATATATGAAGCCGCTGGGTGAGATCATCCGTGGTTTTGGGGTAGAGTACCATCTTTACGCTGATGACACTCAGCTGTATATATCTACCCCAAACCACCCCAACGATGCCGTAGCGGTGATGTGCCAGTGCCTGGAAGCCGTACGGATCTGGATGGGAAGTAACGGACTCAGGCTCAACCCGACCAAGACCGAGTGGCTGTGGTTTCCGGCTGCCCGATTCAACCAGCTGACACCATCGCTGGCCATAGGGGGCGAACATCTTGCCCCTGTGGATGGGGCGCGCAACTTGGGTGTCCTCCTAGATGCCCGGCTGTCCATGGAAGATCAAGTGACAGCCGTGGCTAGGAGGGCGTTTTACCAGGTTCGCCTGGTTCGCCAGTTGCGCCCCCTATTGGATCGGGACGCCCTTCGCACAGTCACTCATGCTCTCGTGACATCCCGACTGGACTATTGCAACTCTCTCTACATGGGGCTCCCCTTGAGGTGCACCCGGAGACTTCAGATGGTCCAGAACGCAGCCGCGCGGGCAATTCTGGGAACCTCCAGGTTTACCCATATAACACCGCTCCTGCGCGAGCTGCACTGGCTGCCTGTCGTCTTCCGGGTGCGCTTCAAGGTATTAGTTATCATCTTTAAAGCGCTCCATGGCTCAGGACCTAGCTATCTGCGGGATCGGATCCTGCCTCACACATCCTCACGGCCGATCCGCTCCCACAGAGAGGGACTTCTCCGGGTGCCGTCCACTAGACTTTGTCAGCGGGCGACGCCCAGGGGAAGGGCTCTCTCTGTGGCGGGCCCAGCCCTCTGGAATGACCTTCCCCCCGACATTAGAACGACCACGGACTTCCACTCCTTCCGTCTGAAATTAAAAGCATATCTTTTCTGCTTGGCCGGCCTAGGTTAGTCTCTCTCTATGGGGTTTTAGCTGTTTAAGTGGGAATTTTAGTATGTAAATGGGTATTTTAGCACAGGTATCGTTTAATTTGTTTTTAATATGTCTGTATATTTATTGTATATTTATTGTTTTAGTTTCCCTGTGCACCGCTCCGAGTCCCTATGGGGAGAGGGAGCGGTCAAGAAATTAAATTATTATTATTATTATTATTATTATTATTATTATTATTATTATTATTATTATTATTATTATTATTATTATTATTATCTTGGGAGCCTCACGGTACTCCCATGTAACACCTCTCCTGCGTGAGTTGCATTGGCTGCCTGTGGCCTTCAGGGTGCGCTTCAAGGTGTTGGTAGCCATCTTTAAAATGCTCCATGGCATGGGGTCTGACTAATGATTGTTTTAATGGGGTTAAGGTTTTTTTTTAGGATAGTTGTATTTTATAGTTTTTTTTTAGCGCAGGATATGATTTAATGTGGTTTTAATTTTGTACTTTTTTTTATGTCAATTTGTTCTTAATTTACCTGTGCCCCGCCTTGAGTCCCTTTGGGGAGAGAGAGCGGGTTAGAAATAAAATTTATTATTATTATTATTATTACTTGCGAGACCACCTCTTACCACATACCTCCCTTCGGCCCGTCTGCTCCCACAGAGAGGGCCTCCTCAGGGTGCCGTCTGCCGGTCAATGCCAGCTGGTGACCCCCAGGGGGAGGGCCTTCTCTGTGGCGGGTCCAGCCCTCTGGAACGATCTGCCCCCCGAACTCTGCACCATCACGGACCTTCGCCTCTTCCACTGGTTTCTTAAAACGCACCTTTTTCATCTAGCTGGCCTGGCCTAGATCTAGATTTAATTATTTTAAACTTAGTGATTGAATTTTAATATATGTTTTAATAGTCTTAATCATATTTTAGCACAGACACACCAAATTTAATTCTATTTTAAGATGTGACTATATTTATATTTTGATTGTTTGTTGTGTTTTTAATTCTTCTGTGCACCGCCCTGAGTCCCATTGGGGAGATAGGTGCGGTATAGAAATGGGATAAAATAAATAAATAAATAAATAAATAAATAAATAAATCAATAATACTGCATTCTAACTACTGCGCCATCAGGTCTCCTCAATAGAACTTCTCTGAATGATATCAGGGTAGGGAAGACCTGGTCCTGGATTATATCTGTGGCATGGCTCTGTTCTACATAATTCACCTTTTCGGTTAGGATCCATAAACTATCTTTTAAAGTTTTCACTGTCTGAGACTTTAAGAAACCTGAACAACACAGATTACTTCCTATTTCCCAGGCATGACAAGAACATAATCTGCACTATATTGTAAATTATTGATTGGGTCTGGATGGTGGAGACATTTGATTTTACTGCATAGGAGCCTTGCTTTTAAGATGATATAAATATATAATCTAAATTTTGCCACCAGGGAATAATTAAATATCTGAATTTTTAATTTCTAGAACTGATCATTATAGTGGACTCAGTATTCTTTTTTATAGTGCTCTGTTGTTTCAGAGTTCTGAAGCAAGATTAAATGTGATAAAATGCACAGGACTTATGTCCATTAAACAACTCATATTTTATTTCTTATATCCTTCAAATTAATATTTCTACTCCTTCAATATCATATTTTTTTTCTTCATTTTTGGAACAGTCTGTCACAAGGGACATAATCTATCTCTCAGCCCAGTCAGTTGCTTCTATTTTAGTGGAGTTCTATTTGATTGTGCTTGATTATCAATCTAGCAACATGGAGAAGGAATAATCAATTTATTCAATTCCCTAGCTCTGTTAGACACAGATACAATTATACAATTATAGTTCCTAGTTCTTTTCAATGTACCATTTTGCTCTAATATTATAAGATATTAGAAAGTTGGTGGTCAGTTCTCAAATAATCAGGCAATTTAACTCCTTACTCTATAGCAGTGCTTCTAACCCTTTAGCATCTTTTAAGAGTTATGAACCTCAACTCCCAGAATTCCCCAGCAGCAACGTTCTGGAAGTTGAAATCCACATCTCTTAAAGTTGCCAATGTTGAGAAACACTGCTCTCTAATGTCTCTTTATTATCCACACACAACAGTAATTCAGGATGCGTGTTAAAATAAGTTCTTGAGCTACTTTTAGATTATTACCATTTCTCTGAACATTGAGGTGAGGGAATTATGTATGAGGGTAAGGAAAACAAATCATGTGATTGTGTCTGCCTTTTTATTAAATGCAAATTTGTAAGGTTCCCCCCACTCTTTTGGACTGTGCAGGGCTTGTACAAAATGCTTTGCAAATTACCCAGTAAGAGGGCTGTGGAGCATAATCTTTCTGCACTCCACTTCTATTAGTTATAGTATTCCTTTATCTATGAAAAGAGAAACAGGGGACTGAGTAGTCCCTCTGAGTTGACATACAGAACTCTGGCATTAGCCCAACATTAGAGACTTTAAGATGGAAGAAACTTCCTGGGGAATTGTTACAAATCCAGGCTGCCAATCATAGGTTTTCTTCCTCCTTATCATGTATTTGTTTAGCTTCCTAAACATCTTGATTCCTGGCAGAGATGCATCTGGCATAACAATCGGCTGTGATGATTGAAGAATGGAACAAGTGCTTAATATTCCAGGAAGTTGCTTACCTGCCTAACAGGATATTCCTTTCCTTGCTCAGGGACGAAAGCAAAGGCCTTCGTGATCCCTTGGAAAATAAAGATGCAGAAGGAAAATCAGAGCATCTGCTCAATAACATTCTGCTTTTCACTGCTTGCAGAAATGCTAAAGGCTTGGGGAAGAGCAGAAGGGACTATGGGGGATTTAGGACCCATTTGCTCCACTGCCCTCATGGAGCCATTTCTAATGGATTAAAGATCCAAAACAGAAATTGAAATAAATGCAGTATTGCAGGCAAATTCTGCCTGCAGCCTGCAGTTCAATCCTGACTGGGTTCAAAATTGACTCAGCCTTCCATCCTTTTGAAGTTGGTAAAATGAGGACCCAGATTATTGGGAGCAGTATGGTAACATTGTTAACTGCCCAGGGAGTCCTGTAAAGCTCTATGGGGCAGTATAAAAGTCTACGTTCTATTGCTATTGTATTGGACAACTGTATGTCCAGGATGGACTAAGGACAGGAGGTTAGACTAGAAGACCAACAAGGTTCCTTCCAGGCCTATGATTCTGTGACTCTATCATTTTAACACTGAAAGAAGGCAGCTAGGAACTGAAAAGGCATGCTCTATACAAGCCACCCACCTACTCAGAAACTCTAGGCTAGGAGTGGGAAACTGATTGCTTACCAATTCATTACATTCCTCACCTTTGACCAAGCTGGGTGAATTATTGAGAACTGTAATTTAGCAATATTTGGAGGGCCAGAGACTGTACTATTGTTTTACAACAAAGAGCATGACCTGATACAATTACGGAACATGGAGTTAATTTAACAAGGAGGACTTAGGGGAGTTCGAGTAGCCAGCATCTGTCCTAACTAAAAATATTCTCATGCCTGATACATTAAGTCCCTATTCTATTTGTATTTCAACAAATAGAAAACAGAGATGGAATACAATTTGGAGAAGATTGTTTTGTGCTACTGTTTTCAAGATTCATCTGCCAGCTGAGACTAAGAGTATACAGAAGGCTTAAGAACAACTTTGGATGTAGAAAGGCTGTCAGAGGGAAATCATTAATGAGTATTATTAAGCTTGGCATTAACTGTGCTAAACATGGCCCTGAAAAAAATATTATAATGGTATAATTATAACTTACAACTCAGTTTTAAAATTTGTACAATGCATGTGTGTGGTGAAAAGAGTAATACCAAGCTGTACAATTGCTTCATAGATTTTATGGGTTTTTTAATGGGTTTTTTTTAAATAACAAGGAGAATTAGAATTAGGCACAGAGCAACAGAAGAAATTCTAGGACACAAGAAAACAAGGACATCATATTATCACAGCCATTTAGAAGTTAAGTACCTTTAGGGATGCGTGTTGCCATGTGTGATGCTGACTAAAGTGTGCCAAGGTACCTCAAGGTCATCTTGCTTTTTGCACTTCATTCATTGTACATCAAGTATACTCAGTGCTGTATATGAATAGAACATGTAGCCCACAATTAAATAAACCATAAAACACAAGAAGGGCACAGGACACTTCCACAAACTGTCTGTAAATTAGAACAGACTTTGCCAACCTGGATCCTGCTCCCTATGTGTTAGACTATAGGTTTTCACTGCTTCAGCCAACATGTCCAATCATTTGCTTATGCTCTCCAGGAATCATTGATGCAAACTGACCCCGCTTTAGAGTAAAGAATGAGCTTAATTGGTGTGCTGTAACCTACTCCCACATTTTATCCAAGCTTGTAATAAAATGCATCTATGTTCTGAATATCTACTATTTATTTTTCTTAATCTGGTCTATTGCATTATAGAAACTCAAAATATGCAGAAAATATACAGCATACTCCTTCTTCCTTCTAATTTTCCCCATAATTGGGCTTTCAGCTGGAGAGTAACTGGATATAACTGGACCTACAAGATTGCTTGGGTTGAGAGAGAGTGTGTGACTGGCCCAATATTACCCAGCTGGCTTTTATGCCTAAAGTGGGACTAGAAATCACAAACTCCTGGTTTCTAGGCCAGCAGCTTACCTCACTACCCCAAACCGACTTTCCCCTTCTCCAATTCAAATTACTTTACAGAACTATTTCTCAGCTATCCCACTGAAGAGTTCATAAGACTATAAAGAAATATGAATTCTTCCATTCCTCACGATTCAGCCAGAAGTGAAGAAGCTTCTTGGATGAGAAGTGAAATGTCTTCAAGGGGAAAAAAGAAAGTCCAGTTGCCTTTTAAAAAGCACCTTTGGGACAACAATGACCTGAATGACTGAAAATCTCCATAGATATATGACTTTAGATTGATCTAATGAATACCTTTCTTCAATGTGGCTTTAACTGTTTCTTTTTTGGCCAACAGGCTACATTTGTACTTAATGACAGTCAAATTATTAAAAGGGATACCTTCTCTTAAAACCTTTCCTTCTTTCTGGCCCTGTGAAGTTAATAATAATAATAATAATAATAAATTTTTATTTCTAACCCGCTCTCTCTCCCCAGAGGGACTCAATTATAAGGAGGTTGTCTTATCAGGGGATGAAAACTCTCCATGCCTTTTAGAAGCAGGTAAAATCTGGAGGAGTTGGTAGGCTTATTTTATATATTATGTTCTACCATGCTATGCCATGCCATGCTATGTTTATCCTATGTTATGTTATGTTTATGTTATGTTATATTATTATTTCATTATCTCTTCTTTATTATTTTTATAAATAACTCAAAGTGGTGAATACATTCACAATACTTCCTCCTCCTCCTATTTTCCCCACAACAACAACCCTGTGAGGTGGATTAAGCTGAGAGAGAGTGACTCTCTCAGCTTAATCCAACTGGCTGAAAGTCACCCAACTGGCTTTCAAGACTCTGGCAGGACTAGAACTCACAGTCTCCTGCTTCTCTTCTAGCCTAGTGTCTCTAGCCTTAACCACTAAATCAGGGGTCTCCAACCTTTGCAACTTTAAGTCTGAAGGACTTCAGCTCCCAGAATTCTCCAGCCAGCAAAGCTGGCTGGAGAATTCCGGGAGCTGAAGTCCTTCAGACTTAAAGTTGCAAAGGTTGGAGACCCCTGCACTAAATCAAATTGGCTCTAATTCATTGTCTTAACAATAAACCATTATTTATATAGGTTGCTCTATCTACAAATCTCATAAATTTCTAGCAACCTTATGAAGAATGTTTGTCCAACTGAATGGCAGAGATTCTCCTTCCTATCCAGGTTCTTTCTGAGGTAAAGATGCCTTGTTCTCATGCCTGTCGTCATCCTGCTATTTATTTATTTATACGTACCCAATTTTTTACATCTCCTATTTCTTTGGTCTCACAGAGGTTTACAAACAACTAGCCCTCTGAAAGAGGTCACATTTCTCATGTGGCTTTGGTAGACATACTTTGGTAGACAACAATTTTCTTGGTCACTAAATGCTAATCTCGCCTTCTTCCTTGGCCCTTAATTAGATTTGTTAAAAGGAAGTGAGAGAGGAGGACACCGGTCAAAAATTATACTGCTTTTTATATACACGGCTCTAAATATAACTCTACGGAACATACTAAGGAACAATGTCATCTTTAGTCATAGGAATATGGATGCTGACTTAGTTGTCGAGAGATGAGGGGTGTTTGGTGTGCAGGCACTGTGCCCTAGAGTTAGCTCAAGAGTATAACACCAAGTTTATTTACTGCAATTATGATGCATGTTTCTGTGGAAACTGAAATCTAAAGAAGAACCCTCTCGGTTTCTTTTTTCCTTTGTGAAGACTGGCTTGCCCCCGTTTCCATAGAAACAGCTGTTGCATTGGTGTGTGTTTTTTTAAAAAAAGCTTCTAAATAATGAAGGTTTGAAAGCTTCCCTTCATCTTAATTCTGTTTTTAAAAATCTTTATTAGCTCTAGGAAAGTAAGTAAAACCCAGAAAACCGTGTCTCGTTATCCTACCTCAGCTCATAACTGATGCCTGTTGCTAATGCCCTTCAAACTATTGGCTGTAGTTTCAAGGCCTCTTTTAAATTAATTTTGTCAACAATGTATAGCATTATTCTGTTGACAGTGCCGGTTGACAGATATGTCTTAGAAAGCCTCTACAAGCAACCTCAATGGGAGCCATTCTCTGGACCATTTGAAATGGTCCACTGTTGTTTTCT
The DNA here is from genome assembly GCA_039707465.1 of Rhabdophis nuchalis. Lineage (NCBI taxonomy): Eukaryota > Metazoa > Chordata > Lepidosauria > Squamata > Natricidae > Rhabdophis > Rhabdophis nuchalis. Next base: position 148,126,641 of record CM077644.1, on the reverse strand, counting down.
ATTACCTGATGAAAGGGCTAGAAAACTCTTCTCCAATTTTCCGTGTTTGTGAAATATGTTCCCTAGCATCACATTTGCAGCAATCCATTCTTCAAAAGGTAGTTTTCATTCGTATATAATGATTTAGGTATAACCACTTGCAATTTATTTATAAATTTATAATTTTGACTTTTAGAGCTGCTGACATATACAGTACAAGACTCTCCCCTGCTTCTGTTCAGTTGTGTATGATTTTTAGAGATTGCCTGGGCAAATTTCTGCAGCTTTCTTGACAAGGTTTTCCAGAAATGGTTTGACATTGGCTCCATCCTAGAGATGAGTGAAAGGGACTACTGTAGCCCAAAGTCACCCAGCTGGCTTTATGCCTAAGGCAGGACTAGAACTCACACTCTCCTGGTGCCTTTCCTCCTTTCTAGAACTCAGAGTCTCCTGGTTTCTAGACTGGTGCCTTAACAACTACACCAAACCTACAAGAATACCTAAACAAAGTTCCCATGGCCATATTGGGAGGGAGAACCAAACAATCAAGTAACTGGTTATTCCAAAACTGAAACTAAATAGACAACAAAGCCTTTTCTTTCTTTTTATAGCAAAGCTGGCTGAGGAATTCTGGGAGTTGAAGTCCACAAATCTTAAAATGGCCAAGGTTGGAGACCCCTTTTATAGACTATAGCTGGCATCATCAGACACCTGTAGAAGTCCTCATGTCAATGGAGTAGGCACCAGTGATGGGTTCCGGTAGGGTGCATCCACCACATGAATGTGCGCAGCATGCACACGCATACGCGCAGTGTGCAATGTGTCCTTCCTGCCAGCAATGCTTCACGATTTCTCTGTGATGTTCCAGCTGCTTGGTTGAGCATTGCACAGATGCCGTACACTCCGTGCATGTGTGCAGAAGCCCTGAACAGCTCAAATACAGGCAAGTAGCACGGGTGGGTGGGTAGGCCCTCTGGAGCACCATACCAGAACGGTACTAGGTGCTCCCAGCAGGCACCGGTATGCCCCCACCTGGGCATACCAGTCATAACCCACCACTGGTAGGTACTTAATGACTTTCCCTGTGCTGAAAGTCCAAATCAAATCATTTATTTATGGTTCCTACTCATGATGGCAGTGCAGCAAGGTTTCTTCTCTCTTTTGCCCAAACTTTTCTAATCAATATTTTGTCTTTCCCCCTTTGGTTTTGAATCAATGTTTAAGTCAATTGGTCTTGTTGCTTGGATAACCATAATTCTTGAGATTTTTCTACACATAGTCTGGAAATGAAGCTGCTTTAAGAAAAGCCTTTCTGGATTTCAACCCTGTATATGGGCATGATAAGGAATGGATGTTTCGTCCAAACTGGGTTTTCTACAGCCCCCAATTGGTTGACTCTTGCTTCTTGAACTCATTTCTTCATGCTGAGAAAGCAAGCACCAATCCTCTACATTTTCACAAAGTCTTTGCTACCTTCACCGACTGACTCCCCCTTGTGTTTAACACCCTCCTTTCTGGCACATTACACCAGTGGATTGGTAAAAAAGGAAAAGGAAAAGGAAACATCATCAGTTTTTCTATTCTTCACTTGTCTAGGAAGGTAAACTGGCCAAATTCTTGTCACTTTCACTTATTTTAAAAATCTGAATTAAATACAAAATAAAGAGTGCACTTGTCCAGAACCTATTCCCATAGAACAGGGGTGTCCAAACTTGGGAACTTTAAGACTTGTGGACTTCAACTCCCAGAATTCCCCAGCCAGCATAGCTGGCTGGGGAATTCTGGGAGTTGAAGTCCACAAGTCTTAAAGTTCCCAAGTTTGGACACCCCTGCCATAGAAGGAAGCCTAACAATATGTAAACTAGCTGTTATAAAAGTACTATAACTGGCTATGTTCTGTCCATTTCTTATGCAGCTACAGGAACAGGAAGGGAATGAAAGGCTCTTGCATCACACATAAAGCACCCCAAACACAGGCACGGGGGTGGGGGTGGAGGGGATGACAATGACACACAGCTCTTTATGGATTCTCCTCCTAGGATTGTGGTGATCCTTCCCTACGCCTCAAAACTTCACTACTAGGCAAGTAAGCCATCGGGTTGCTTTGTGGTTAAGCACAGCTCTGCCGCACATGCGATTAAGAACACAAACAGAAATGGGAACACTGGCTAGAGGGAAGTAATGAATGTGCATAAAATATTCACGTCCATTTTTTTTCCTGGCCATCTTTTGCTTGGAAAACATAATATGTGAGTCAGCCCAAAGACCCATATTCAAAGCAAAGCACAATTCATCTCTCATTATCCAAACTACAGGGATGCATCAATTCCAACTCCTTTAGAATTTGTGATAGCGCTGTGAGAAAGACTATACAAATTGCACCATGTCTAGCATCCAAAATGTTATTCTTTTGGTAGGGGGAGGGTGTTCACTCAACTGCTTATCAGATTTCCCTATTCTGTGTTTGTCTATCACTCTGATAGAAACTGTAGCTGTTTTCCTATGGGTAGCATCTGCTCCTGCTTTTGTTTTGAATCAATAGACAGACTGTGCATGGTTTTGCCAGCAGCCCTATGGGGCTCTCCTTCTCTCTTAATGATTATTTCCCAGTTTAGGGTGTGGTTGGCATATAGAACAACTCAAATGAGTCACTTTCCATGTGTACCAAGGAAAAAGACTACCTGTTCAGCCTATGCAGAATATAAAGATAAAGGTAAATGTTTACCCTGTCCAGTTATATCTGACTGTAGGAGGTGATGGTCATTTCCATTTCTTAGCTGAGGGACCCAGCATTGTCTGGAGCCATTTCCATGGTCATGTGGCCAATATAACTATATACTGAGATGCACAGAACTTTGCTACCTTCCTACCAAGGTAGTACCTATTTATCTATTCACATTTGCATGCTTTTGAGTTGTTAGATGGGAAGGAGCTGAGGCAAGTAATGGGAACTCACCCTGCCACGTGGCTCTTGGGTCTCGAACCCAGGCTGCCAGCTTTGACAAGCTCAGCATCTTTAATCAGTAGGCCATTGCACCTGCATGCAGAATATAAGGCCAATCCAGTTTTGAGTTGCACAATAGCCTCAGTTTTACTGATTAATTCAGGAGCACCATTTGAGGAAAGCAGAGGAATCTTCTTGTTGATTTCAGATGAGATCTAGGATTTTTATAGCTAGTAATACACTGGTAATAATACCTCAGTTATGAAGCAAATATCGCCTGAGAAGAAATAGATAAGGATCACATCTGTAAGATCAAAGGGAAAAAAGTAAAAAACATTGAGGTAGTTGGAAGTCTGAGGAAAGGTAAAGGCAAAAGGGTATAATTTATAAGTGAGGTGATTTTCTTATGAATTTCTCCACAGAAGAGGAAATATACTTCCTCAACCTCTACCACCCCCCACCACCCCAAATTGCTTGGCATAATATGAATATGCTAAGGTGTTCATATAAGCTCAAAGTAATCATTATAATGTATATAGAAACAGAACCAATCTCACATTCATGAGAAAGATTTGACTGAGTGAACATGGGCATATCTTCTCAAACAATATCCTCACTTGCATCCAACCACAGGACAAACATAACCCTTTTTCTCCTCATTTCATGAGGCGGCCTAGGAAAAGATGGGCCTCAGTTACTCTTAGTTGTACCAGTGTTTCCCCCACCCCCAGTCTGACACCATCCAAAGATTACATTAGGGTGTATAATATCTGTTACCCCACCTATCACCCACTACTTTGGAAGAACACTAAATGACTAGAGTAGGACAGGGATCTGGTGTGGATTTCACACCAGTTGTATTTTCTGCGGACTGAAGAATACAATTTAATCTGATTGTGGGGAAGGGATCCCATCTGCTGCTCAAAGTTAACTGTTCTTAGAATATTTCAAGGGTTCTACTGTTCCCCTTCTTCTTCCCCCCTTCCCTCTCCCTACCTCCCTGCCACCCTCTATCTCTCCCTCCCTCTCTCTTTCTAAGCTAGTTTTGGAACAGACAACTAGAAAAGAAAACCTGACAGCTCATTAAATTGAGAATGATAAAATAGATAAAACACAAGACCAGTTTGGAAATAAGAAAATAAGGGGACGTCCATTCTGATAGCAACCCCACCCCCAGTCTCTGATATCAGAAGCAGCCTTGAGTAGATTTTACTTCCAAATGTTCCTCTTTTCATCTGCGAAATGCTAGGAAAGTTGGTTAGTTTGGCCTGGTCTTCAAAGGACTACAAGTCAGTGACTACATCTGCTCTCATCTTGTGTCTTGTGTCTAATATTCCACCTTTTCTTGCATGTTGGCCCCATTTGCTATGGGGACATCAAAACATGAATGAAGTCAAGATTATACACTTTACAGAATTACCAAAGAGTTGGAAGGGACCTTGGAGGTCTTCTAGTCCATCCCCTTGCTCAAGCAGGAGAGCCTATATCATTCTGGACAATTAGCATCAGAAAAGTGCAAAATGCAGTATTCAATGCAGAACTTAATATGATTATCGTCACTACAGAGGTGGGTTCCTACCGGTTTGGTCCAGTTTGGCTGAACCAGTAGTGTTATGCTGGCCTGGGTCGCAGAACCGGCAGTGACCCAGGCTGGCCATGCCCCCAAACCAGTTCCCTGGTTGCTGCCGTTGCCATCTTTTTTTTAGTTCTGTGCATGCACAGAACAATTCATATTGAACTGTGCATGTACACACAGCACGCATCCAGTGCATGTGCGCAAAGCATGTGCATGAGCAAACCGACAGTAACGCCAGCTGAAATCCACCCTTGCATCACTGCCCTTCATAATTAGCAAACAACAGGTCAGTATCCAATCTTTATTCTTGTAAAACACATTTGAAACAGAAAGTTGGTGAGTTTGAGAAAATCCTTACTTGTGTTGATTGGGATGCCCTATCACCACAAGGGGAACAATTTTCTGAAAGGTGGAAGCGAACATCATCGCCTTCTATTAATCTCCGCTCACCTTCAAAGTGACTTCCGCATGCATTTCTCTGCATCTGAAGTATACTTTCCCCTGGTGTGTTGCCTCCAGACGCTTTCCCTGTAATTGTATGTGGCAAAGACCTTGGGAGGAAAGCTGAAGAGATTTTGTCTGATAAGAGACAGCAGAGTCTACGGCTGGATAGGGGGTGAGGCAAGAGGCTCAGAATTTCTCCCTAATTTCTTGGCCTGCAAAGGTGGCAATGAGAATATTTTACTTTCAGGTTTGCAAGGTTCTGTTAATGTTGGTTTACAATAAAGTAGAGTTAGCGTAACTGGTCATATTTCCTGCCTGGTCTACCTGGTAAGGCTGACCGTCCCTTGGGACTGCAGGTGGTTGCAAGCTAACTCAGCAGTTTATTGACTGCTTTGTGGAAGACAATAATTTCCCCCTGTGCCCTTAGGCCAAAACTGTGAACTGCCTCCAGGTAGTAATTTGCATGATATCTGATAGAGATTGAAATTTTAAATATTTTAAACTTAAAATATCACACAGAGCCCTTGTGAGTTTGTTGTGGTACACAAGAGTTGGGGGCACACAGTTTGAGAATCATCAGCATTGTCAATACAACTCCAGCATTATACATCTGTATATCTGTATATGCATATACCATACCTTTAAATATGTATGTATAGGTAGTCCTTGACCTACGACCACAATTGAGCCCAGAATTTCTGTTGCTAAGTGAGATAGTTCTGAAGTGAGTTTTGCTCCATTTTAAGAACCTTCTTGCGGTTAAGTGAATCACTGTAGTTGTTAAGTTAGGGACATGGTTGTTAAGTGAACTTGGCTTCCCCACTGATTTTGCTTGTCAGACGGTCACCAAAGGGGATCATGTGACCATGGGACCAGAGGTGGGTTCCTACTAGTTTGGACCGGTTCGGCCAAGTAGGTAGTAACTTGGCCAGCACCCAAACCGGTTTTATTGGCAGTGCTGTAGGTGCCATCATCTTGTTTCTGCCGTGTGCAGAAGCATTTTTAAATTTCTGGGCGTGCGCACGTAGCATGCATCAAGCACGTGCGAACACACCCAAAGTATGAATATGCCCAAAGCGCATCCCTGAGCCAACTGGCAGTAACAGAAGCCGGAACCCACTCCTGCCTGGGACACTGCACCGGTCATATATATAACCTGGCTGCCAAGCATCTGAATTTTGATCACGTGACCATGGGGATGCTGCAATGGTCATAAGCGTGAAAAATAGTCATAAGCCATTTTTTTCAGTGGCTCTTCTTAATCCAGTTTAGAGTCATGTCATCATGACCACAGGACAGGAGCAACTTAAATAGGAATGGCAAATATGCCTGGAGTGTCAGGAGGCAATGGATTGTTTGAATAAGATTTACTAGAGATCATGGAGGTGAGGCTTAATAATTTTTCATAATAATGCCCCTTTCCCACAAGTAGCTCTGATGATCTCTATGAAGTCAGAATAACAGAGTTGGAAGGGACCTTGGAGGTCTTCTAGTCCAACCCCCTGGTGAAGTAGGACACCCCATCCATCCATCCATCTTCTTCTTCTTCTTCTTCTTCTTCTTCTTCTTCTTCTTCTTCTTCTTCTTCTTCTTCTTCTTCTTCTTCTTCTTCTTCTTCTTCTTCTTCTTCTTCTTCTTCTTCTCTTTCTTCTTCTTCTTCTTCTTCTTCTTCTTCTTCTTCTTCTTCTTCTAGATTTTATTGATTCTCTGTTGTTTACATTTTGTTAGTGCTTAATAAACACTGTGCTGTCTGGATTATTTAATTCGCTTAACAATACAGATAACATTCTTAATCTCACCTCTTTTTCCAACCACTGCTAAAATAAAGTCCATGTTTGATAATATTCTGTGTCTTCTTCCTGTTTAATCTTCAGCATAAGTCTGTCCATTTCTGCACAATCTAGTATCTTCCGAATTATTTTTCCATCTCGTGGTGTTTCTTCATTTTTCCAATATTGTGAAAATATAATCCTCACTGCTGTTAAAACATGCAATATTAAATATACACTTGGCTTATGTCGTTTTTCTGATGTTAAAAACAGTTCAGGTTTAAGATCTACATGTTTTCCTATCATCTTTTCTAACCACTTATGTATCCAAAAATGCCTCCAGTGATAGAGCACTCACAACTTCTGAAGGCAAGCCGTTCCACTAAATTAATTGTTCTCACTATTAGGAAATTTCTCTGTAGTTCTAGGTTACTTCTCTCCTTGATTAGTTTCCATCCATTTTTTCCTCAGAATAAACTATTGCTGTTCAAGATAGACAAGACTAGGGGAACCAAGATAATGAAGACTAATGAATACTAATGCTATTTTTGTTATAATAAGGTTATAGGAACAGAATCTGTTTGAATGCACTTCTTCTCTTTATTTTCATGAGAATTTGAGAGGATCCTGTATAATAAGCTTTCTCAGATTACATTTCTGCCCCAGACTCAGATTTCTTTTATCTGGTCTTTGTCTTGGTTATGTCTCTTCCTTCCGTTCCTCAAGGTTATTCCTTCTTCCCATTATAGCTATGTAAGTGCTCCCTACAGGATTTTTGCAAAGTGAGCAGAAGTGTACAAGAGTTTCAGGGTATGTAATTTGCCTAGAATTCACTTTTTCCTAGTTCCAAACATGAGTTCTCTTGACCTCATAATCCTGAGTATAAACTACACACACTCCTAATTATAGCTTTTTGTTCGCTTATTTCAGCCAAACTGTGCTCTTGGTTGCAGCTGTTGCTAGATTCCAGGAACTGCAATATTGTAAGAGGGGGAAAAAAGGAAGAATGAAAAAGTGCTGAAATATCATTTCTTCATCAATCTAATTTTATGCATACTGGAGATAGCAGATGATCATAACACCTGCCTCTCAGAAATTTCACTAGGGTTTCAAAGCATTTGCTTCTGCCCAGAGTCTTATACATTTTTAAAATGGGGTTCTGATTTGTTTATAAATTTAGTATGGTTGAAAAAAAGGAAAGAGAGTGTGTGAGAGAGAGAGAAATGACAGTTACTTCCCACAAACTATGTTTAATGCATTATTTTAAAACTTTGCAGAATCAGATGAATCAGAAATAAAGCTTTCCTGTGCTACGTGTGCCGTCATGAGGAAGGCATTACATAGTTCCGCTGGTTGCAGCTGTCGGAATGCGTGCTGATTTGGGAAAAAGTCTTTCAGTGAGCAACTATAGTAATTCATAACATCTATTCTGAATCAGATTGGGCAGTTTAGGAAAGGAAAGGAAAGGAGAGGGCAGGGCAGGGCAGGGCAGGGCAGGGCAGGGCAGGGCAGGGCAGGGCAGGGCAGAAGGAAGGAAGGAAGGAAGGAAGGAAGGAAGGAAGGAAGGAAGGAAGGAAGGAAGGAAGGAAGGAAGGAAGGAATTCTTAACCCTGAAAAGTGTAAATATTTGAGCTGAGACGCAGAACTCTGATGCTTGTCTCCAAAAAATTAAGTAAGAATTAGGATCCTCTATAACCCTCCTTGTTTAATGTTCACAATTGGGACTGGCAACTGTTGAAAATGGTAATGAGGAGGGAAACCTTGGGCATAGGTTTCCCTCTGGTCCGCCTGTCAGGCGGGAAGTCTGCTGGTTTAAAGGGATTGGTTCTCGCTGCGGGCAGGAAAATTCAAGGGATCTCAGTGGCTGAGCTGTCAGACAGCTCCCTTTAAAAGAGGGAGCTGCTGGATAGCTCACACACTTGTATATACTGATCTACCTAATAAAGAGCTGTTGTACTAGCTGCGGGTCCTGCCTCTTTATTCTTCCCACACTTAACAGCAACTGTATTGCAACCACAACAATGTGGTTGTTAAGCAAGACATCACATCACAGTAATGAACTTGAAATGTCGATTCCACCGTGGATGTTAAGTGAATCACCCACAGTTGTTAAGCGAGAAGTCACATGACTGCAACTTGCAATTTTACTGCTGGCTTTTCTGTTGCCTCTGTTGTTGGAAAGCATTTGTGAAGCACCCAAATCTCAATCACATGACCATGGGAATATTTTAAGTGCAAGGACCATCTGTGAAGTCACTTTTTGAACACCATTGTATCCTCAAATGGTTGCCAAACAGAACAGTAATTAAAATGAGGACTATGTGTAAAGAACCCAGTAGTAACATAAGGCTGTGTTTGGATCATAAAGAATGCTCAGTGTCAAAGAATTGATGCTTTCAAATTCTGGCGTTGGAGAAGACTCTTGAGTGTCCCTTGGACTGCAAGAAGATCAAATCAGTCAATCCTAAAACAAATCAACCCTGGCTGTTCTTGCAAAGGGCAGATGCTGAAACTGAAGTTCAAATATTTTGGCCACCTAATGAGAAGAGGGGTCTAGTTGGGAAAGACCCTGATGTTGAGAAAAATTGAAAGCAAAAGGAGAAGGGAACGTCAGAGGATGAAATGGTTGAATAGTGCCATCACTGCGGTGAATGTGAGGTTGGGCAAACGCCAGGAGATAGTGCAACCTGGCGTGCAAGAACCATGGGATCATGAGGAGTCAGACACAACTTAGCAAATGTACAACAACAAAATGTGTAAAGATGGTCACTTGATGAAGCGGAATGCAATATTTTCTATATCTTCTTCACTATAAGTACTGCAAAGCCAACACCACATTCCTTTGGGGATATTCCTTCCCAAAGGCCTTGGTAATGGACATTGACAGCTGGGAAACCTTGACGTCTGATTGTTCAGCTTGGAGGCTAAAGATGCAGCATGGCGTTCTCCAATTGGAAGAGACACTTGTTCAGCAGGCTGAAGCAAAGAGGCAATCCCAAAACCAGCAAAATTTGGGGGCTGAGCAGGGGACAGAATGTCCCCTGCCATTCCCAAATTGGCCTTTTTAGCCACACCAGATGCTTCTTTAGGACCTCTTTCCAGAGCACGATACCATAGTCTTTTGAGACTGAAGGATGCCAATGCCAATAAGTATTGCTTTTCATGGGAATGTACATACCATATATACTGTATTCCATTCTAATTAGTAATAATCTTTTTTAAACAGTTTATTTATATATTTTCACATTAAAAACTTAAGTGCTTCGTGAACAGCGTATTGTCTGGATCAATATATTTTTATACAATAATACTTTTCCCATTCCTAATTTCTACCTCTACTGTCCAACCATTTATAGACAAACCCTATTTTTGAAAATACTCTGTATCTTCTTTTTCTTTTACTTTTAATGTCAATTTCTGCACAATCTGAAAATTCTTTAATTACATCATCCTCGATGGTCATTTCCTCATTTTTCTAGTACTGTGCAAATACTGCTGTACATTTATTATTATTATTATTTATTTGACTTATTAACTGCCCCCTCTCCCCGAAGGGACTCGCTGCTGTCAAGATATATAATATTAAGTATAGGTTCCCTTTATCATACTTTTCAGCAGGGGTGAAATTCAGCGATTCAGAAATTCAGGGGTGAGAACCAGTAACGGAAATTTTGAGTAGTTTGGAGAACCGGCAAATACCACTTCTGGCTGGCCCCAGAGTGGGGTGGAAATGGAGATTTTGCAATATCCTCCCCCAGGAGTGGGGAGGGAATGGGGATTTTGCAGGATCCTCCCCCAGGAGTGGGGAGGGAATGGGGATTTTGCAGGATCCTCCCCCAGGAGTGGGGTGGGAATGGAGATTTTGCAGGATCCTTCCCCTGCCACACCGACCAAACCAGGCCCACAGAACCGGTAGAAAAAAAATTGAATTTCACCACTGCTTTTCATGTATTATGCCTAGCAATAGAATACAATAGTATAAACGCAAAAAAAAAAAAACATAGGATAAAAATACATACATGGTTGGAGAAAATGTTAAAACAACATATAGACTATAAGCTAATTAGTGATAATCTTTTGGCTAGATGTAACCTCCAGTCTCACCCCCTCTGCCCGAAAATCCCCAGAGCTTTTGCACTTTTAATATGAGAACTTACTGTGCCAGTTGGCCTGTTGAATTTTATACAACCATTACATCTGGTCTTCTCAGTTCTCACCAAGACAACCTGATGCCATATGGACTCCAGTCTCAGGAGGATGGTTCACACTTTTGAACAACTGCAGTGTTTACAAACTTTCAAAGAGAATTTAAGATTGAGCCAGGGATGACTTGTCTTATGAAGAATGGTGCATTATTTTAAAATTGTCTGATAGACTGTAGGGATTTTAAAGCTGGACTTTTATTTATATAAAGGTGAGTTTCCAACTTCTTTTTTCTTACTCTTATTTGGGATAACAGGACAACAGGTTATCCTGCAGGCCTTCGTATTCCAATGTTTAGGTTCAAGAGTAGTCAAAGTGATGTTTTCCTCCTTACATCAAGGAATTCCCATTCTTCACTTTGTTTTCACTGATGAAGTGAAATGGGATAGCCAGAAACCTATTTTAAAATTTCCAATATTTCTTCTGACTCAGGATTTTGTTCCCCAGAATAATAAGCATTATGAACAGCTCTGCCAGGAAATATTTTATATGCTTATCTGTAAGTCCCATTGGCAAGGCTGAGTAGAACTAATGGGAAATAAGAATCTAATAAGATCTTTAGGGCTATATGTTTCCTACCCTTGATTTAGAGTTACCAAACAATAGGAAAGAGAATATATTAAGCTTGGATCATCAAAGGTTTGGAACATTGCTCATTGGGGTACAAACCATTTGAATTTTCATCCCAAATGAGGCACACTATTTCTTTTAAGGAGGGACATGGTGGCTCAGTTGGTAAGACACTGATCTTGTTGATCAGAGAGGTCAGCAGTTCAGTGGTTTGAATCCCTAGCGCTGTGTAATGGAGTGAGCTCCCGTTACTTGTCCCAGCTTCTGCCAACCTAGCAGTTCAAAAGCATGTAAAAATGCAAGTAGAAAAATAGGAATCACCTTTGGTGGGAAGGTAACAGCATTCTGTGTGTCTTCGGCTTTCAGTCATGCTGGCCACATGACTACCACATACCTCCCTTGGACCTGTCCGTTCCCACAGAATGGGCCTCCTCAGGGTGCCATCCGCCGGACAATGCCGACGGGTGGCCCCCAGGGGGAAAGCCTTCTCTGTGGCGGGGCCTGCCCTCTGGAACGACCTTCCCCCCGACCTTCGGATCATCACGGACCTACGCCTCTTCCGCCGGGCACTAAAGACACATCTATTTCAAGAGGCTGGCCTGGCTTAGTTTTAATGGATATAGTTTTAATTGATTTTAACCCTTTTTAATCTAAATTTTAGCACAGACCTTAATTTGTGCACAGGATTTATTTTGAACCATAGAGAACTATCGCAAGTTTGCAATAGAGTCACCAGTGGAAAGTTGGAAGAATCAGAAATCTCATCTTTACCCTTATCAAGTAAAGAAGAGACCAGTATTATATAATGCTGATATTGCAGATAAAACGTGGAATCAAATATGTATGGGGACAGCGTGCATCATCTTCTGTCTTGTGCTTTCTTTGTTTGAGCCTCCCTCCATCCCTCCCTCCTTCCCTCCCTCCTTCCCTCCCTCTCTCCCTTCCTCTCCTCTCCTTCCTTCCTTCCTTCCTTCCTTCCTTCCTTCCTTCCTTCCTTCCTTCCTTCCTTCCTTCCTTCCTAGAGTTGATGCTACTGATGCCTTCAACAAGGGAAGTTGTTTGTTCCAAACTGGTTACTAATGCCATCTTACTCCCTTGCAGCACTGTTGGAAGGATCACAGGAATGGAGGAAACAGCCTGCGAGTGCAAATGGGACCAAAAAAAGTCCTGACGCCATCCTACGTTGTATGGGGATAGAGATTAATCATAACCACGCTGGCAGCCCTAAATGGAATTCACCATGGCAGTTTGGAGTTGTCCAAGATCTGTTCTGTGTTTAATCTCTCCAAATACTTTGCAAGGTGAGGAACTAGGTTGTAAAACAGACAAAGAAAGAGATAATTATTCCAGAAAAAGGGGACACAAAGAAAGAGACTCTGAAAATTGTCATAGGGTTATGGTTCTTAGAGCAGAACCTTCTGAAAGTAATAAGAAGAAGAAGAACAGAACAAAATTGAGCTTTAGAAATTGCCAACTAGCATCACTGACATTTATTTGGATCAACTTTTCAGGTCATACATTCCAAGAGATTTTTCAGCTACCTCTCCTGGAGCCTCCACTTACCATTGAGTTTTTCTTTTTAGTTGTGCAATCCAGAGATAAGAATAGAACTAAAGTGTAATTATAAAATAAAAGAGCATCTCTCTTTGGATAGCAGTTTGCCTGCACTTGAGTTGTTTTGTGAGCTGGGTACAAAGGAGGAACAATCACTGTTGTGATGTTTCAAGCACTTCAGCATTTAAGAGGATGAAAGCAGTATGAGCCCTGAGCCAAGCGTGTATCGAAATTAAATGTGGGGCTAGTCTGGTATGATTTCTTTCTTATGTATGCAGTAAACACCAACAGCATCAATAATAACAATCCATCTCCACAACTCTTGAAACAGCTCCAAGCAGTTCAGATGAATCCCATTCTACAATAAAACAGCGATGGGAGAATCGTACGCGGAGTGCAAGAAGCGTGTAATAGTGCTGTGCCTGGTTTGATTTATTTTGGAAGGAGGTTCCTACAATATTTCCAAATATGTTGGTTAAACATGGTGAAGATCAAGTTGAACACACAGCCCAGGGTCACATCTTCAGAAAGAGACGGCTCCCCCTAAGGCGTACCTTCCCGAGCCTCAACCCTTCCCTTAGCCTCTTGATCTTTCTCTATACAACTGCAATTGATTCCCTTGGTTGCCTTTCACAGACGATTCACACAGTCTTAAGATGAGATGAAAACAAACCTTCTTTTTCTCATCCTTGTTTTTCTTCTTGTCCTAAACAAAATGTCTAATCTCCATGCCAGGGAATACAATCTGATACCAGTAAGCGATAGTGAGATTTTTTTTTTCCAGCTGCTGACCACCCTGACAAGCAGGAATGAAAAAAAATTGATTTCATTGCAAAACAGCTGAGCTAGAATTCATTATGAGATTTAACACTTCTCATGCATTAAGCAGGGCTCATGTTTCTTAACTCACTGGGCTTGTTAGCCAGTTCATCAATCCAAGATCTAGAGAGATCAAGATCTCTCTTCTCACTCAATCCTTTATCATTCCTCTCTTCTCCTCCAAACCTCCTCCACTCCTCCCCAGCAGTGGAATTCACTTACCTTCCCTACCGGTTCGCAAATGTGAGCGCACGTGCTACGTCTGCACATGTGCACCGCCTTCTGCGCATGCGCAGTGCTTACGCATTACATTGGGGTGGGTGGGCGGAGCCTCCTGCAGCCACTGCTACCAATTCACCCAAACTGGAGAGAACCAGCTGAATATCACCTGTATCCCTGCCCCACATCATAACAGCCAAGGAGATATAAAATGTTATCTTCTTAGGCCAAGAATCCATACAACAGATAAACCACGGCATGATCATATGTTTATATGATAATAAATGTCTTTGCAAGAGTCTTTATTGATTCTGGGAAAATAACAGTCCTCCGTTACGTGTAAAACTCTGGCCAGACATGAAACCTTTTTATAAGAGCTATTTTATGAAAGAGGTTTTTCAAAAATGGTTGGGAGGGGGAATTGCAGCTTTAGCCACAAAGTATGACAATGCTTTGATTGAGACCCCCCTCACTCCTTACATACAATCTAGCTCTGTGATGGCGAACTTATGGCATGTGTGCCTGAAGTGGCACACGGAGCCATGTCATCTGACACGTGTGGCATCACCCATTCCTCTTCTGGGTTTCTCGTGCTCATTCCCATGTGATGAGCAGCTGGCCTTTGTGCTTGCGCCAGTCGGAAACTGAAAGAGCTGGTCTTCCGTTTTCCCGCATAAGCATGTGTGGCAGCCAGCTGATTGGCACATGCAAATGTGCGGCAGTAACGGGAAGACTTGCTGGCCAATACATATGCATGCATCAGAAACCAGAAGTTAATTTTCCAGTGTGCGCATGTTCCCTGGGCAGCTCCTCTTCCTGTTCGTGGCCCAGACAAGCACGCACAAAGTGCACCATTTTCGACACTAGGCATGCACTTCCTTTCGGCACTTGGTGCTAAAAAGGTTTGCCATCACTGATCTAGCTAATCTGTAAGAATACTAATACCTTCTGAGAAAATAGACAGCTTTATACGAACTACCAAGGCAATTTCAGTCTATGGAAGCTGCTTTTACCAAAAGCATTAAATTGCTTTAAAAGGCCACTCTAATTGCCTCTCTCTCTCTCTCTCTCTCTCTCTCTCTCTCTCTCTCTCTCTCTCTCTCTCTCTCTCTCTCTCTCTCTCTCTCTCTCTCTCTGTGTGTGTGTGTGTGTGTGTGTGTCTGTATGGAGGTATGTATTTATGAGATTAGAAACCACTTCAATCACAGAAGATTCTAAGCAGGGAACAAACATAAGCCCATGCAAGAACAATTAGAATTTGATAAAAGCATTCACCCTAATATATAGCATCATTACATTACTGATGCCAACAACACAACAACAGTGGGTCCCACAGGCCTTGCAAAAAGAGCTGTGTTGCTGCAAGCTTCCAGAAGGCCACAAAAATGGAAGCCACCCTCGCCTTGAGTGAGGAGGGCTGTTCTGAAGGAGGGGAATTCCTACAAAGAATGCCTACTTTTGAGGTCCCTCCAGTTGTGCCTCTTGGTAGGTGAGTCTCTTCAGCAGACATTCTCTGAACTGAGCTAACAAAATCTGGGACAAATGACCCTGCAGATTCCCAAGTTTCAAGCCATATAAGATTGCCTGCTTCTAAAATTTATCTAGATAAGTTCTTTTTTTTTTTAATTAATAAATTTTATTTACAAACATATAAAATACATATAAAATACATTCACACAAAACTTAGACATACACTACATTTACACCATACAATACGAACAGGAACTTCCTGTTCTTTCTAGTAGCAATTGTTAATCGAAGCCGCTCATCTTATATTGTGTCCCCTTCTGTTCTATTTCATTTGGATTTCACCATTCTAAACCCTCTTATTTTACTCATAACTACTCTTTTTAAGTTTTGCTGTATTCCTTCATTAGTTCTTGTTTCTTTCCTCCATCCACCTATAGTATACCATTTATCCCATATCTGATAGAATTCTGATTCTTCTTTTCCCTGGATTTCTTTAGTTAATTTGTCCATTTCAGCACAGTCCATAACCTTTCTTATTATTTCGTCTCCAGATAAGTTCTGACAGGACATATTTCCAGAAAGTAATCAACAACAGGGCCAATCTCATTTCCAGAAGAATATTACTCCAAAATGCTGGGGTCACAATGGAGAAGTAATATCTCTTAGTCTCATCCCATTCATCCCGAATTCACAAAAATGGGGAATTACTAGAAATATATATAAGAATAAACATGATGGACAGGTCAAATCCCAGGTAGAGAAAAAAACCCAGCTGGAAAAAAAAAACTCCTGTAAATTTATACAGATAGTCCTCAACTTACGAACACAATTGACCCCAACATTTCTGCTGCTAGGTTACTGGGTGCCCCATCTTAAGGGACTGTGGCTGTTATTCTGATTTAAGATCATAGCAACCCCAACCATTTTAAAAATAATGTTCCCAGTCATACTGAAAAATGTTATGTCATCTGCCATACAGCTGGCATAAATCCTAAAAAATTCTGATATCACGTTTTTGCTATTTAGCAACACAGATTCACATAGAGAAGTCGCCATCATAGGACAGGAAGTAAAGTTATTTACATATGATGATTATTATTATTTTTATTTTTATTAGGTATTCATTTTATGTATTAAATTGGATTTCTGCTTAATGACCATAAAGGATTTGATTTGATATGATTTCCCATCCCCTAGATTTTAAAAGTCTTGTGTAACCCCCCCCCCCCCCAATCATTAATCCCAAATTAAGTGTTTATTTACCACTTGGATTGTTTTATGTGCCACCTCATGCCATAAAATAACAACCCTGAGCTTTATGGGATTATTTAAAAACACTGTAGTATATTTTCCTAATATAATAACACAAGGGTAAGAGAGAGAGGATCTCTGTTTCAATGAAACTGCATTTTTAGGTATGCATAATTGTATTTTCCCACTTTTCTTTCTGGGTTTCTTTATGCACGTGTAAACTCAGGATCTAGAAGTGTTGTGGGAATACGTTCACTCTTACCAGATTCCTGAACCGTAGTTCTTGCATCGCTGCTTATAATATCATTTCTGGGTTTCAGTGAACCTGTTTTCAGCCACTGACCAATTTTGGCAAACTTGTCACAACAACCCAGCATGAAAAGCAACATCAAAAATTAATTTAGTACACATAAAACAAACATGGGTAAACTTGGAACAGTCCTATCAACAACTGGTCTACTGTTCTGTCAGAAGCAGACAGAAGGGAGAGATAGATAGATAGATAGATAGATAGATAGATAGATAGATAGATAGATAGATAGATAGATAGATAGATAGACAGACAGACAGACAGACAGACAGACAGACAGACAGACAGACAGACAGACAGACAGACAGACAGACAGATGTATATCTTCTGTCTGCTTCTGACAGAACAGTAGACCAGTTGTTATATATATTGTCACAACACCCTGGTATGCCCAAATATGAAGGGGAGCATGCTGCTTCCCTTATCTGTCTTTCGGCTCACCCTAGGTTCCATCCAGGCAGAAAGCTATTTTTTCGTTGTCTTTGTTATATTTGTGTTATGTTTGTGCTGATAGTCTCCCTTTATTTATTTATCAGCACAAACGTCTCTCTCTCTCTCTCTCTCTCTCTCTCTCTCTCTCTCTCTCTCTCTCTCTCTCTCTCTCTCTCTCTCTCTCTCTCTTTCTCTCTCTCTCTCTCTCTCTCTCTCTCTCACACACACACACACACACACACACACACACACACTGTAATCTCTTACATCTCCTGGGTAGTGATATTCTCATGGACTGCAAATAATGTCCACAAAATATTAAGTACCACCTGCCTGCAAGCTCCACAGGAGAAAATTTCTTTGATGGAGACAGAAGTTGTGCAGAACCACTCTGGAGGGAGGATAATTGAACAAAGAATCTGACTGGCAATGAACCCAGGAAGAAAAGCGCAAGGAGTCTTTGGTCTAATCACATGAATGGTAGTGAATGTGTGGGGACTACTGACTACCTGGTGAGCCTTTATGGGCTACCAGTGGTCTGTCTGCGGACCACAACTGGAGAATCACTGGGCTAAAAGAAGGTTCAGCCTGAGTGATGGCAACTATCACGATTGTGTTTTCCTGGGGAAATTTTGGAAATTATGGTGATTTTTAGTGATTCCCCTCCTTGTTTGTAACATACAAACACTAAACAGTGAGAGCAGGTTAGCAAGAAGGGCCCAGTTGAATCCATTTTGAATTGGGCCAAATTTGATCAGGATTAAACTTAAATGGTTTAATTTAGGAAGGGAAGCTTGAAAATAACCAAAAAGCAGAGTTGGAAGGTACCTTGTTGGAGGTTTCTTTCCTTTCTTTTCTTTTTTCCGATTTATACCCCGCACCTTCTCCAAAAAGGACCCAGGGCGGCGCACAGGAAATTTAAAACATAACAAATATAACAAAAGGTACAAAATTTTAAAAACTATTAAATATTAAATATACCCTGTGCTAAAATTGTATAAAATCCCCCAAATTAAAACTATCTAAAAAACGGTCAAAATGGGAGGTTATGTTAGGTCGGCTTGTTGGAAAAGATGCGTCTTAAGACGCTGGTGGAAGAGGCGGAGGTCTGAGATGGTACGTAGTTCGGAGGGTAAGTCATTCCAGAGGGTAGGGCCCGCCACAGAGAAGGCCCTTCCCCTGGGTGTCGCCAACCGGCATTGCCCGGCCGACGGCACCCTAAGAAGGCCCTCTCTGTGGGAGCGGAGCGGACAAAGGGATGTATGGGGCAGAAGACAGTCTCGCATATAATTAGGCCCCGAGCCATGGAGCGCTTTGAAGATGGTCGTCAAAACCTTGAAGCGCACCCGAAAGGCCACAGGAAGCCAGTGCAGTTCGCGCAGGAGAGGTGTTATGTGGGAGTACCTAGAGGCTCCCATAATCACCCGCGCTGCCGCATTCTGGACTAGCTGTAGCTTTCGGGTGCACCTCAACGGAAGCCCCATGTAGAGAGCGTTACAGTAGTCAAGTCAGGATGTCACCAGTGCTTGAGTGACTGTGCGAAGGGCAGCCCGGTCCAGTAAGGGGCGCAATTGGCGCATCAGGCATACCTGATAGAACGCCCCCCTGGCCACGGCCACCACATGGTCCTCCATGGACAGCCGGGAATCCAGGAGGACACCCAAATTGTGCGCCCTCTCCACAGGGGCCAGTGTTTCACCCCCAATGGCCAGAGTTGGAGTTATCTGGCTGAACCGGGGTGCCGGAAACCACAGCCACTCAGTCTTGGACAGGTTGAGTTTGAGTTTGTTACTACCCATCCAGGAGGTCTTCTAGTCCAAGCCCCTGCTCAAGCATGAAGCCCTATACCATTTCCATGTGCAATCTTTTTTTGGGGTACACCTGAGCTTGAGTTCTGGGTGATTCTGAACTGGGCCAGGATTGATCAGGATTAAATTTAAATGATTTAATTTAGAAAGGGAAGCTTGAGTTTTGGGTGGATAACAAGCTTGAATTAATATTATATTTCAAGCTTCATCCCATCCACACCACAGACACAACTGTGAAGCATTCTTTTCCATTTGTTGTGTAAAGACAGCAAATGGAATATTGGAGTTTCTAGAGGAAGCCTAAGAAACAAGCAAGAAAGTATTGCACAGTCTTAGCTGAAATGAAAGCATATAGTTGCCACACTATTGGAGTCCTTCACCTCAACTAGAGCTAACTAGGGCTGAATAAGGGAAATCTAGCCTCTGTTTTGCTTCTATTTTTAATAGGAGTGTGACTCTTGGTAACTGATAAGCTTGTAACTGCATAGAGACAACAATTAATTCCTGTCTTCTCTATACTTTGTGCTGTTGTTAAAAGCACAGTTACAGAAGATTCTGTACACTTGGCTTCAATGCTCTTACACCATTTCATTAAAAAGGCAGCTGTTCTGTGCTTATGGGCATCTGCAGGGGTTTTTTCTTTTAGCTGAAATGTAGGATACTGCAACAAACAATACTTTGTGTAACATCTCTTGTTTGAGCATTGTGGTCCTTGGCAGAAACACAGCAGAGCCGCTTTAAGGATGCATAGCATATTTTGGATAAAATGTGCACCGATACATTTAGCAAGCCTCATTAATATTTAAGGAGAAAGAAAACATGATACTTGTGTGCCCACTTAGTCTACTGTTCAGATGCTAATGGTTAACAGATAACTATAAGAAAACAGCAGATCTGAAAGTTATCTCTAAAGCAGAGTTGAACTGGGCAGCCCTTCAGATAGTCTCTTCAAAGAGAGGACAATTCATTGTAAAGTAGAATTCAGGACCACCTCTGTGTACCTATTGTTTAGGACAGCAGTGACCAACTGGTGGGCCGTGGACCACTGGTGGTCTGTGAGAAAATTTTGGTGGTCCGCAGAAAAATTATTTGCATTTTTTTAATATTGCACTAAATCAGGGGTCCTCAAACTATGGCCCCTGGGCTGGATACATGCTTGTGTTGCTCCAGAGAGTCCCCGTCTTTTTATGTGGGTCCAAGGGGGGCAGAAATTCTGACTGCTTCAGCCTCCTGGTGTGGGGTTTTGGGCGAAGGCTGGAGGGAAGTGCCGCTGGTGGTGAAGAGCCAGAAGGCCTTGTTCCAGTGGGACTACATCATGGCTGACCATCTCATCCTGCTGAGCCTCAATGTGCCAGTACCTGGCCTTGCACTCCTGCAGGTCTTTCCTCTGCTTAGAAAGCCTATGCTTGTAGTCCTTAGTGAGGTGCTTCTGCTGAGGCTCCTTCTTGGTCAGATCCAATTTGAACTGAGTCAGCTGATTTACCAACTCTTTTAATTGGTTTTAGAGAGGGTTTTTAGATAGGGCTTTTATCAAAACCAGGCGTACTATTTAATAGATTTTTAATTGTATTTTAATTGTTTTATATTAGTGATTTTATACTAGTTGAATTTTATTGAGGCCTGTACACCGCCCTGAGTCCCGCTGGGAGAAGGTGCGGTATAAAAATTCAAAAATAAATAAATAAATAAATCATGGTGGCTGCTTAGCTCCAGTAACTGCTTCCTGTTGGGGCCCGGGCAGGCAGGTGAGGAGTGGTGATTATAGGCTGGCAAGGTGTCCCTTGATGTGAGTGACATCAAGTTGGCCATGCCCACCCAGTCACATGACCACCTTGCCACACTCACCCAGCCAGCCATCAGGCAGATCGTATTAGTAGTCTGCAGGATTTAAAATTATGAATTTAGTGGTCCCTGAGGTCTGAAAGGTTGGTGGCCCCTGTTTTAGGATGCCCCAAATCATCCCAAATCTTCACTACTTTCCAGATAGTGTTGAGTTTTGCAGCTGCATTCATCTAACATCTTGCACATCTGGATAACTCTCCCATTTAATCTCTATTTCCTTTCATAGCAGGCAAACAATGCCCTCCTCCTTTTCAAACAAACACACTTGCAGCCAAGAGGAGAGCAAATTAACACTTACGTACTTATTTTTAATTATGCTGAGTCTGTGTAACACTAAAACAGGAGCCATTGTTCTCCAAATCTGCTCTAATTTCTCACACATGTTAATTATAGTTTGTCATACCTAAAATATTGGGAACAGAGCCATTACTTCCCAGAAAGGGTTCTAAATATATACCTCTTTAGTCCTATGTTTTTTTCAAGGAAGGATAAAATGTAGGATGTGATTGGCTGCCCATTCTCTTTTTGAAAGCTGGGATAGGATGGCTACAAACAATACTCAAACATACACCTACATTCTTTCTCCCTTCGATTCATGTGCAAACCTTGTACCTTACAAAGTTTGTTGGCAGAAAGAAGATGGCTCTTCTTCTACACTGCCGAGTCTCCCCCAAGCTGGTTTTCTCCTTGAATTTCTGGCCACTGTCCGTATGAAATGTGTATCTCTCCAAATTCTTGTAGCTGGCCTAATCTGTGGAAGGTAGAATACCCATTGAATGTTGATAAGGATGAAGGACTGTAATCCAAATCAAAAGGAAATAGTCATTTTTCTCTCCAACAATCTTCAAGCAGGTAAATTTGACAGCTAATAGCAGTTCAGCTGGGCCAGAGAGAAAGGGGACTGTGGTCCATAGCTGCCCCTGTGTGTAATAAAACCTTGGTTTTGATTTCATCCTATTTAGAAGTCAATGTTTTCTACTTAGCCATCCCAGAAACCTAGATGGTCCTTGAATAAAGCAGTAATACTATCAATAAAGGAGAATATTTGTAACTCAGGGATGAACTGAGGTGCTCTCTGAGCTTGCTTGTTTTCTTGCAGACGTTTCATTACCTAACTAGGTAGCATCATCAGTGCAATGGTAGTACTATTTCTTATTATAAATGATGCTATAGAGCACTGCACACCAAGACAACTAGACACAAGGACAGTTTTTCCCTGAATGCTATCACTCTGCTAAACAAATAATTCCCTCACCACTGTCAAACTATTTACTAAAGCTACATTACTATTACAATTAGTCTTCTCATCGTTCCTATCACCCATCTCCTCCCACTTATGATTGCAGGACTGTAACTTTGTTGTTTGTATCTTTACAATTTATATTAATATTGTTTCCTGTTTGCTTATTTGTACCCTATGACTATCATTAAGTGTTGTTCCTTATGATTCTTGATGAATGTATCTTTTCATGTCTTTTTATGTACACTGAGAGCATATGCACCAAAGACAAATTCCTTGGCCAATAAGAATTCTATTCTATTCTATTCTTTTCTATTCTATTCTATTCTATTCTATTCTATTCTATTCTATTCTATTCTATTCTATTCTATTCTAATGAAATTGCTAATTTGACAGTCTGATACTGTTATGTCTTCAAAAATTAGGTCTTGGTGCTTTTCTACTGTAGTGTGACTTTTATTTATTTTTTTGCTGTACTTCGTTTTGCAAGATTTTATATGCAATCATGAACCAACTCAGAACAGCTTGCAGTCCTACTAAAAGTAACCCAGATAAAAAACAAGGCATTCCCAGAAACATCGCACAGCAAAACTACCATATTTTTCAGAGTATAAGACGCACCTTTTTTCCTCTAAAAAGGGGCTGAAAATCTGGGTGTGTCTTATACATCGAATACAGCATTTTTTTGCCTCCTGAAACCCCGCCCCCTTCACCAAACTGGCTGTGCCTAGCCTTATGGAGGCTTCCAGAGAACTCCTGGGGAATGGGGAGGGCAGAAATGAGCCTCAAATGGGCTGTTTTTGCCCCCCCCCAAACCCCCAGCAGCACTCTATAAGCCTTCATAGGGCTATGCATGCAATTTATTTGACACAAAAATGGCCCGTTTTTGCAATAAATGGGCTGTTTTTTTGCTCATTTTTGACCTCCCCTGCCCAGGAGCACTCTGCAAGCCCCCAAGGCTATTCGTGCTTTTTATTTGAAGAAAAACAGCCCCATTTTTGTGGAGAAACAGGCCTTTTTTGGGGAGGTTTGCAAATGGTTTTTTCCCTGCTCTTTAACTGTTTCTGTGCCAGCAGAAATGAAGTCTTAAGGTTTGTCAGCGATTTCCTTCTCCAGGATACCTGGAAACATCAACCTACCTACCTACCTACACACTCTCTCTCCCTACCTACCTACTGTATTTCTCTCTCTCTATTCTCTCTCTCTCTCTTTCTCTCTATCTATCCTTCTACCTACCTATCTACCTACACATTCTCTCTCTCTCCCTACCTACTGTATTTCTATTTCTCTCTCTCTCTCTCCTTTATCTACCTACCTACCTACTCTCTCTACCGACCTACCTACTAACTGTATTTCTCTTTCTTTCTCTCCCTCTCTATCCCTCTATCTACTTACCTACTTTTTTTTGTAATTTGCCTCTTCAAAACCTTGGTGCGTCTTATACTCTGGTGCATCTTATACTCCAAAAAATACGGTATTTGTGTCTTTATTTTTTTTTATACAATAGTTTTTCTACTGGGTAATTTAATATGAACATTTATTTATTTATCCAATTTTAATAGTAAAAGTCAAGTTAATGTAAACTCTTAACATTAAGGTGGCATAATACTTTTTAATAAAACGCTTTGAAAGACATTGATAGAATCAACTGTTTGGAAATTATCTAGAAGGAAATTGTGTAAGTATATTCCCATTGAAGACTAAAATAGTATGTTATTTACATTGCAATTCTGCAAGCAATGGTCTTACTGCTGTCCTCCGTATTAACCTTTGTGTGTAATTATGAACTGAATTCTTATGTATACTGCAAAAGACATGACCCTGTTTGGAACTCAAGTCATTAGCACTGCCTGGGTTCACATTTCATATTAAGCCAAGTTTCTAAAACATTGCTTAATAAGCTGTGATTGATTGGATTTACACAACATGTTAAACCAAGTCATGATCTGAAAATAGGTAATAGATTCATATACACATTGCTTCAATAAGCAGGCAGCAAAATAATAAGTTTAGGCAGGGGAGCAAGCTATAATAGTTTATTATAGCTTGCTCCCATGCCTAAACCTATTAGTCATTTTAGGAAAGAGAAATTTTCCCATATTTCCATACCCATTATCCATATTCTGTTCCAAATATTATCTGACTGATGTTGACCTGGAAAACAGATGCAAAGTATTAGTCATTTTCCAGATGCACAGATGTATTCTGTATCAGAATTGTGTTAGATACGAAAGCCAAGGGATTTAGGATATGACAGAAAAAGAGATTTGTTCTATCTTTTCTTTGCAACTGTAAATATCTACATTCTCCTCCCCTGAGGCCGTTTCTAAGAGTTCGTCTTCTTTATACTCATTTTCTCTGGCTTCAAGCAATTTAATTGAACCTTCCCATGGCAAAAGCTCAGTTGCTTAAGCATTAAGGAATGAACCTGAACTTAACAAAAGTCTACAAGTATATGAAGTTTAAAGCTGTTGCTAGGTATTGGTAGAAATGTGTTTTACAGCCAAGGGAGCCACCATCAAAATCAAAAATCACTCAAACAATTGCTGTGTTTGCTGTCAATAAATGGCATGGCACATGGTACCTTTTGATGTTTCCCCATCTCCCCAGTCATCTACTGCTCTTTAATTAAAGTTTTAGCCTTCCGATGAATCTGACCATTATTTGAATCTGGAATCTGTAAGCAAGAGGTATATACATTTCAGTTCCCATTTTTACGCATTCAAAACTGCTTTGAGTGTGAGCAATTTGAGCCAGACCAATTCTCGAATGCAGCTCATTTGCCTGGAATCCACAATGTATATCAGACATTAATACAATCGAGTGAGCCCAAAGTATTTCACGAGAAGAGTACTCCACTCCTCTGCTCACAATAGAATACCTTATGCCACCAGGCTTGAAATTTTGGGCTTGGACAACTTAGAACTACGCTGCTATGGTCTGACTAAGCATAGTACACGAAATTGTCTGCTGCAACATCCTACCTGTCAATGATTACTTCAGTTTCAACCTCAATAATACATGGGCAAACAATAGATACAAACTCAAGTAAACCGCTCCAAACTCGATTGCAGAAAATGACTTCTGCAACAGAGTGGTCAATGCCTGGAATGCTCTACTCGACTCTGTTGTTATATCCTCAAAACTCCATAACATTAACCTTAAACTGTCTAGCATGAACCCCATTCCTAAGAGGTCTGTAAGGGGGCATGCATAAGCACACCAGCGTGCCTGCCATCCATGTCCTACTGTCCCCATTTATTCATACCCATTTCCTGTGTTCATGTCCATATTTATACTTATACCTGTTATCTCGTACTTGTTTGACAAACTAAATAAATAAGTAAATTTGATAAGCTTAAAAGCCTCTTCCTTGCGTTCTCCTCACCGTGATACAAACACTGTAATTTTTTTTTCTGCCATATCCTCATATTTTACCTCATCCCCAGCAACTTGAAGTTATCCTTAGTTATTCCAGCTTCATTTCCCCTCTGGTTCTAACACGTTTGGCTATGGCTATGGATTTGAAACACTTCAGCAAAGACATGGCTGCTATGGTCATTGAGGCAGAACTGGCTCAACTCCCACTGTTTACTACAGTTCTGTTGGAAGCATCCCTGTCTTCTTCCATTATTGGGAACCACCATTCATGATCACTTTTGCTCAAGCTGCAGAAGACACGAAACCTGTGGCGTCCATAGAGGCATCTAACAGCATAGGGTCTATGACAATTCGCCATGGCCAACTCTCTGTGGCCAATTTGCCATGGCCAACTCACTGCAGGAACAACTCATTGCAGAAGAGTTGTTCTAATTAGTTGTTCTAACTAATGTCAAAGAAACAGTAGAATAGAATTATTAAAGAAAAAGTGCAAAAGGAAGGACAGAATGACATGTGAATGGCAAAAATAAAGTAAGTTTTATTTATTTTAAAGAATTAATTGTTAAATTGTCCTGCAGTGAGTTGTCCCATGGTGAGTTGGCTGTGGAGAGTTGTCCCATTCTAACCAGCATAATAGCTGACTAGCTGCACTTGGGTGAGGGATATGACGAAACCTGAGAAAACTGGAGTTGAGTCAATTGACAAATCAGTAGTTCAGTCCAGGGGAGGGGACCTCTGGGAAAACATGTTTCAAAGGCCCCCACCTTAATGAACGTATCATAAAGGAAGCTGGGAAATACTTACAGCTTTTAAGATTCTGCATTTACCACAGATACTTGACTGAAATCTGTGTTATTCTTTCTTCCACAGGTTTGCCAGCTCTATGAAACTACAGCTCCACCCCGTTTTAGTCATTGTTTGGAGGAGAATAAGAGCATTAAAAAAGATACAATATCCAGATTGGTATAGCAGAGAAGATGAATTTAAACTGGAAAAGGCACACAAAACATCTGCAAGAGGGGCAGAATGATGTAAGCAGCATTATCTAATCATTTTTTGTGTTTTTAATTCAATGTTATTAAACTTTTACAAAGTTAAAAGATAAAAACAAAAAAAAAGAAGAGAAAGAAAGAAAAACAAAAAGTATTGAAAACAATAGAAAGTGAACAAAGAGAAGAAGGTGCTTAAAAAGCAACTTCTGGTCTTCTGTACAAGCAGTTATAGACATATTTGATATAATTTCCCCCTTCAAAATTACGTAATGAAAGTTCCTTTCTCTATATGCAGCCCTTATTAATTGATAAACCCCAGAAACCACCAGTTCATTTCTATCCATTTTCAGCAAAATCCACAAAGTATTTCCAGGCTTTTTATAAAAGTAATTATTTTGTGTTTTGACAGAAGCAGCAACAGCCGATGGATACTGCTGGTCTGTTGTGTTCCCAATGGGGGCATTACAGGTTTCTTGCTGACAAAGGGCTTAGCATAGCCATACTTTTTACTTTTTATTATTATTTTGGTGGTGATTTTGCCCGTTCCTTCCTGGCCTTGGAATTCTTGATCTTTCACACCCAGCACTGTTTTTCTCTTAAAAGGATGGTTGAGGATAGATCTTGCTTGTTCTCCTCCTAAGGAGCCAAGGTGGTCCAGTGATTAAAATGCTGTATTGCAGGCTAAATCTGCCCACAGCCTGGAGTTCAATCCTAATGGGCTCAAGGCTGACTCAGCCTTCCATCCTTTCAGAGGTTGGTAAAATGAGGACCGAGATTGGTGACAATAAGCAAGAGGCTGACATTGTAAACAGCCAGGAGAGTGCTGTATAGAGCTGTAAAGCACTATGGAGCAGTAAATAACAACAACAACGATGATGATGATGCCAGAATTGAGAAGACAATAAGTGCTGCCTATGCAAAGAAGTTGAAGATTGCACAGACTGACTACAAGCAGCAGCATGACAAAGTAGCAACACTGGTGCATTGGAAGATCTGCAAGAAATAGTATTTGCCAGTAGACAAGAACTGGTGGGACCATAAAATAGAGGAAGCCATAGAAAATGAAGAAGTTAAATTGCTCTGGTCCTCTAGAACAGGGGTCTCCAACCTTTGCAACTTTAAGTCTAGAGCAGGGGTCTCCAACCTTTGCAACTTTAAGTCTGAAGGACTTCAGCTCCCAGAATTCTCCAGCCAGCAAAGCTGGCTGGAGAGGTCTGAGAGTTGAAGTCCTTCAGACTTAAAGTTGCAAAGGTTGGAGACCCCTGCTCTAGAATTCACACAGATCGTCATTTGGAACACAACACGCCAGATTTCACAGTATTTATTGATATCGCTATATCCGAAGACACCAGAGTCAAAGAAAAAGAACTGGGAAAAAATGACGAAATATCGCAACCTGGCCATCGAAACTATGTAATTATGGATGAAACATGTAACAGTGCAACCCATTGTCATTGGGGCACTTGGTACCATGTCCAACAATTTTACAAAACACATCAATAAATTGCAGCTTCCTGCAATAACACGAGCGGAACTGCAAAAAAACTGTGCTATTAGGATCATCTATTTTAAGAAGATACTTGGTTGATACCTAGGACGCTGGCAGCAACCCGTATCAACCATTAGCACCAGTCAATGGTATTTGTGACACATCTTTAAATGTTCACTTGACAGAGTTTCATGTTTAATGAATAAAAGAAATAATAATAGCTATTGCTATTGCTACTGCTAATTCAACCACTGCCTCTCCAGTATTCTACTGAACCATATTCAGGAAATAGACTGTTGGGGCCAAGAATGAGTGATGGGGTTGTGCTGAGCAGGAGCATTGGGAGGATTCCTTCCTGTGCACTTGTAATCTATTAATTGGAGTTTGTTAGAAATTCTGTTTATTGTATAGCCCTACAGATCAAATAAAGTGTACAGTCACCACGGGCATTGCTGCTTAACTATTTTAACTGGAACAAGAAACTCTCCCCAGGAAAAAAGGACCATAGAGTATATCTCTTAGATTATACCTAACAAATTTACAAACACTGCCATCTAATGGCTGAATATTTCTGTAGTTGTTGCAGTACAAAATACATTCCAACATGTATTCCAACAGAGTTAAACCCCCTTCTTAAACAGCCACATACTGTATATTCACTCCATCCTGTTCTAACTCATGTAAAAGAGAACAGTGAGCAGCAGTGTCTACAGCAGTGCTTCTCAAATAGTGGGGCGCGCCCCCCAGGGGGGGCGTGAGGCTCCGTAAAGGGGCGCGCGTTTGACCTCGGCAAACACTGTCATAACAAGCCAAGCCCCGTGTTTATGTCTCTGTATCCAGTCAGATGCTGACAAGGACCTTCTCCTGTGAAACATAACGCTGCCCCAATTAATCAAACTTGCTAAAGAAATCGGGCTACCGCTGCTGACATTTGCATCGATAGTGAGCATTAAGCCAGTACATGTGACTGCGCATGCTCCTCCCTTTCGAGGAGAACAGACCCGATTGGATAGACATGATGCTCTATCCTGATTAGCCAAACCCGCCCGTGTGACTTTTAGACACGGATGATACTATTTACAGTCGCGCGGGGGCGCGCGAAATGTTTTCCTCTTCCTAGGGGGGCATGACAGAAAATAATTGAGAAGCACTGGTCTACAGGAATGGCTCAATAAAGTTCAGAGTGGCAGCTGTCATTGTTGTGACTGAAGCCCTGCTCCTTAATATATGTAGGCAACAGTGATGCACATGCAAAAGTGGGCTTTTGTTATGCAGTCGCAACTGTCTTTTTGATTTCCTCCTCAGAGGTTGCAGATGATTATTGGCGGTAGTTTCATAATATGGTAGTAAAACCCTTTTATCACAAATGATTTGAAAAACAAAACAAAGGAACACTGATGTGGGGGGGAAAGGCATTCAGTTATCTATGGAAAGCTACTTAACTAGATGAAGGAAGGAAATTGTTTTGTTTTTAAATCTTCTGCTAGCTTTTGAGCCAGCAAACTTTTATGTACCAGGATTAGGATTAGGGTACAATATAAACAGATAAAGACAATTGTCATTTCACTTAAAGGGACGTTCCTTCCCCCAGCAAGGTAGCCCATGAGCCACCAGGGCTAGCCTGCAAGGAAGTGGTAGCGCATTCCAACTAAAGTAGTCCAAAGCACTTGAGATAACATAGAGGAAATGGCTTTCAAGCCACAGCAGGAAACTTGTTTGGAAATTAAAGTTGCAGTGGGAGAGAGGTGAGTCAGGTTGACATCATCACAGGGAGGGAGAAGACTTTTGTTTTTAACCGTGTTTTTATAGATTGTTGTGAGCCTCCTAGAGTCATTTTATGGAATAGGCAGTCATATAAATCCTGTAAATAAATAAATGAAATCAATAAATCTGTGCCTCCCCCAGAAAATGATTGTTGTGCCATTGGCAACTAGGCAGGGTGGTGGGTAAAGCCTTTAGCAGGGCCAAAGAAAGCAATTACCATTTCCCTCCTTTGCTTGGCCTTGAGGAAAAGACCTGGAACAATATTTGGAACTGGTACAACATTTGCTTACATAAGGAGCTCCCCTTGACGTTGATCATGGCATTTTCTTCCCCTTCTCCCCTCTTTTTTTCAAATGTGTTTAAAATATGGGTTTAATCTTTCCTTGCTTTTATAGTGTTGCTCAATGGTCATCTTGGGGAGAAACGCAGCAGCATCGACATCTTTTCCAGCTGCTCTGTAGCCAACATAAGTGGTGCTTTAGAACTTATAAAAAGAAACTCTCACCTTTTTAATAGGGAAAAAAATGAAGCAGCAATGACAACTATTCCACCCACACAACAGTTCAAAACGTTTGTCATCTAATATTAAGCCCTGGTTTTGTGGGGGGGGGGGGGGGGAATTCTAACCATTGCACGAAAATGAGCAAACCCCAAAGTTGGATGAAAATACCCCTAGCTCTTACATGAACGTGCTGAATGACTCTAGGAGCTGTAATATATCTCAGGAGGGAGAAATGAATTCATTCATTCATTCCTCAGTTGACATGTCTGCGAACGGTTCGATTTTAGTGTTTTTATCTGGAACTATTTCTAGCAGTTCCCTTTTATGAGATGGAAATGAATCCAGCAATAAGCAACTGGCCTTTCTCGGAAGATTTGTCATTTGCAAGATGCACCAGCAGCTGCACTGTGACAAGTCAATGCAATCTATTGCAGGCTTGCAACTTGCCTGAGGCCAGGTGTAATTTATATATCAGGTTCTCGATTGTAGCACTTGCTGGGTTTTGACAGCAGAGACCAAAATGGTTGTCACATTAGAGATCTTCCCCTTGGGGGCCAGGAGCAAAAGGGACTTTTGATCCTTGTGAATTAGCCATTGCTGCTTAGGAATGCATTCTATCAGCATCTTGCTTAGAACAAAAAATGGATAAACTGCGGCAGTTTCATCCTTTGGGGGGGGTGAGAGAGAGGGGGAGTGCTAAATGCCAATCAACATTACAGATACTTCTTGATTTATGACTACAATTGAGCCCAACATTTATGTTGCTAAGTGAGACATTTGTTAAGTGAGTTGGGCCCAGTACTCTTCAACATCATCCGTGATTTGGATGAAAGAATAGATGGGGAACTCATCAGAGTTGCAGACAACATCAAGGTGGCAGGAATAGCTGTCGCTCCAGAAGATAGGCTTAAGGTACAGAAGGATCTTGATAGACTTGAACAGTGAGTGGTCTCTAACAAAATGAAATTCAATGGTGAAAAAGTAAGGTTCTACATCTAGGCCAAAAAAAACCCCTAAATGCATGGGTATACGATAGGTGGTACCTGGGTCAATAGCAGTAATGGTGAGAGGGATCTTGATGTCTATCACTTAAATATGAGCCAGGAGTGTGCTGCTGCTGCTGCTGCCAAAAAAGCCAACACAATTCTAAGCTACATTAATAGAGGGATAGAATCAAGATCACATGAAGTGTCAATACCACTTTATAATGCCTTGGTAAGACCACACTTGGAATAGTGCATCCATTTTTGGTCACCATATTGTAAAAAGATGTTGAGATCCTAGAAAGAGTCCAGAGAAAAGCAACAAAAATGATTAGGGGAGTGGAGGCTAAAACATATAAAGAACGGTTGGAGGAACTGGGTATGCCTAGTTTAATGAAAAGAAGGACTAAGGGTGACATGATGACAGTGTTCCAATATCTCAGGGGTTGCCACAAAGAAGAGGGAGTCAAACTATTCTCCAAAGCACCTGAGGGTAGAACAAGAAGCAATTGGTGGAAACAAGAACAAGAAGCAATTGGTGGAGAAAAGCAATTTAGAACTAAAGAGAAATTTCCTGACAGTTAAAATAATTAATCAGTGGAACAACATGCCTCCAGAAGTTGTGAATGCTCCAACACTGGAAGTTTTTAAGCAGAGATTATACTATCATTTGTATGAAATGATATTCCTGCCTGAGCAGGAGATTGGACTAGAAGACCTCCAAAATCCCTCCCATTTTTGTTATTCTGTTATTCTGTTAGTTGTTAAGTGAACAGTTGTTAAGTTAGTAACACCGTTGTTAAGCGAATTTGGCTTCCCCATTGACTTTGCTTGTCAGAAGGTTGCAAAAGGTGATTACATGATCCCAGGACACTGAAACTGTCATAAATATGAGTCAGTTGCCAAGCTTCTGAATTTTTATCGTGTAACATGGGGAATGGGGATGCTGCAATGGTCATAAATGTGAAAAATCAGTCATCAATAAGTCACTTTTTGCAGTGCTGTACTAACTTGAATGGTCATGAAACTGTTGTAAGTTGACAACTACGTATATTAAGTTGTAGGCATTCCAATGCACTTTCCCTATATTGTTCTGTCTTCCTAAACCTTTCTACCATAGATTAATCTTGAAGGTGTTGTGTATTGAGGCAACCATTGCTTCCAATTGCTTTTTTTTTCTTTCAGGATTTTGCAAGTGGGGAATTCCAGAGGAAGAAATGACAGACTGAAGATGGCTCTTTGAAAAAATGAAGTTGATGACTATGGTGAAGAACAACTACCTAGCTAATGAGGTAGCTAGTGAGAAGATTGGTTCTTCGATCTTCTCCAGAGAAATCTCTGGAGATCATCTACCAATGCTCCCCACATTTGGTCCTTATGAGGAGACTGCAGGACAGCAACCTCAAGTGGGTTTTGAGCATTATGAGATGTGGGAATAGGCATCTTGCTCAAGTGGCAGTCAGTGCCTCTCAAAGGACACTAAGCTTACATTTTCTTTTTCAGACATTACTTACTAATTATTTTTCAGCTATTAGAAACCTTTGGATTGACAAGTCTGAAAACACTGGGTGTTCAATCTTTAATGAAAGAAAAAATAACTATAAGCTTAAGAACTTTGAAAAATTGAAATAAACATCAAAAAGCCAATTAAGAACGCTAATTAAGAAAGGGGAGAGGGAGGGAGAGAAGGAGAGTTATAAATGAATAAAGGATCCAGATAAATTTGAAATTAGAAATTTAGAATTAATTATAAGAATCTTTCCTGTGGAAAAGTAGATCATAAAAGAGATAAATAATTTCATCTGGAGGAAACTGGAGGGAACTAAATATTTTAATTAAAGAAGAATACATGAACTTGATTAACAGTTATGGAACGACAGCAAATATTATAACATTGGAAATGCTGAAGGTAATTTTGAAAAATTGAATCAGAAATTAATATAAACAAAGTCAATAGTGATATTTGCTTCAATGGCTAGCCTGGGTCCAAAAAATGTTTTGAAAAACACGGTAGAAAAGGAACAACTTTTATCTGTTATGATAGAGACAAAGCTGACACTGAAAATGGATCTTTAAACATGCTACAAGAATGACATGGAAAATATGTTTCATTGGACATACAAAAGACATTGGTATCTTCTTCTTTTTTCTTCCTAGCATATTTCTGCAAGTGCAGTCTCCACTTTTCGGATAATTGCGCACCACTTTGCATGATCAGCTGTGTCTCCAGGGTGCAGGTCTGTGGCTTGCATATCTCTGTTGATGGTAACTTCCTATCTCTGTTTTAGGTGCCTGCAAGATCGTCAGCCATTGACTTTTAGTTGGTAGGTAGTCTCAATGGTGGAAGGTGCTGCTCCCAGGACATGTCCATAGCAGAACCGGCCTTCTCTCATCTTCTCTATAATTGGCGCCACACCAAAATGTTGGCAAATGGTGTCATTTGTGATATGGTCAAGAAGGGAGATGCCTGATATCCAACAGAGAGTTTGCATTTCCATAGCATGGAAATAGCTTTTGGTCCCTGTTGTTGCTGCCAGCATTCAGTATCATATCATGCAACCAAGTGGATGGTTGTCTTATTAAGATTTAAGATGGGTTGACATTCATCTGTCACATAGCCTACCAGCGAGTTCTCACCAATACATCTAGGCTGCATTCACCCTTGCTTGCACCTTGCCATTGATGTCACCGTTGCCTTGGGGGTTGGATCCCAGATACCGAAAAATGTCCACCTTCTTTAGGTGATGCTAGTCTCTAAGCATTCAGTTTTGATGTTGAGGTGGAAACAAAATGGTTGAGGTGATCATTCCAAAAGACATTGGACAAAAATCGAAAGGGGATTACAAAACAAGAAAATTAACTGGATAAAGCTTTTATATTAGACTTATAAAAGGGTTGTGTTAAAAATTGGACGACACTTATGAGAAGGGGTTAAAAAAAATCAAGTTCTACAACAGAGGTTCCCAAACTTGGCAACTTTAAGACTTGTGGACTTCAAGTCCCAGAATTCTCCAGCCAGCTCTGCTGGCTGGAGAATTCTGGGAGTTGAAGTCCACAAGTCTTAAAGTTGCCAAGTTTGGGAACCTCTGTATCTACAACATTACTTGAATGAACTAAAGATTAAAATTGCTGGAAGTAAAAGTTAGGAATATAATTTTGGTTTATTTGATCAAAGTTAAAACAGATATTTTATTATTTCTGACAACCCTTAATGGTACTTTGGCTTACACCAGGACCAGGGGTGGTATTTACTTCCCTTCCCTACAGGTTCGCAAATGTGAGTGTGTGGGTGTGTAAGAAAACAGCATAGATTCAGAACTGGTCACCCATCTTAATTTTTGAGGCCACCCCCACTAATTCCATGATTTAGACTAACTTTCCCAGAATGATACATCCTTTATCCAAAATATCTGATTTTAATCACAAGCCAATTCCATGGAACATCTTGCCTTAGTCCAGTGATGGCGAACCTATGGCACGGGTGCCACAGGTGGCACACAAAACCATTTCTTAGGGCATGCGAGGCGTTGCCCTGTCAGCTCCAGCGTGCATGTGTGCACTAGCCAGCTGATTTAGGCCTTCTTTTGAGGCCGTTTTTCACCCTCTGGAGGCTTTAGGGAAGCTCCTGAAGCCTCTGGAGGTGGGGGGGACGCTGTTTTCACCCTCCCCAGGCTCCTAGGAAGCCTCTGGAGCCTGGGGAGGGTGAAAAAAGCACACCAAAAGCAGGGGGTCGTGCACAGAGCATTATGAGTGTGGCACGCCCATGCACGCCCAACCCTGTGGTCCCACCGCTTTTGGCACGTGAGCCAAAAAAGCTTAGCCATCACTGCCTTAGTGTGTCCTGTTCTGCTTGAAATTAATAAGATTTCAAAAACCAACCCTTAAAAAAACCCAAAAGCTGGTCAAAAATTAGAATGGATCAAAAACTTCACATTCTACCACCGATCTAGATCACCATTTCATAACTCTTATCGCTTTTCCCTCAGAAAAGGAAATGACTGGTTTGACAGTTTGATAGCGTCTAACTGAAATCTCTGAGCTGTCAGATTAAGTTTAAGCTGAAGTTTGATCAAAATATCGACTCGGTTTTTTAGAACACCTCTATTCGCCCCCATTTTGTGCCATATGCTGCTTGATGCATTTTGTCAAGAAATACTGGTGTTGAATTCTATAAAAACCTTTGTGAGTTCATTTCTTCCTGTTCTATGGGATTCTGCTCTGAATCGCCACTGTCTGAGAGACCAATGGAAAGAATCAGAAAGTCCAGTGAAGTTGCAGTGACATTATTGTATTAATTTAAGGAAGGGGACAAAAACACAGTCGCCCCCAGATCTAGCAAAATGCCTTTGTTAGCTATACCAGTCATCATTTTAATTAAGCCTTAGAAATGACATAAAAATAGCCCCAAAAATATCTTTATCTGTATTCTTTCTCCAAAATAAGATGACTTAAACAGGTTGGGTTTATGTATGTATATAAAACCAAAAACTCAAAGACTTTGGCCACCTAATGAGAAGGAAGGACTCACTGGAGAAGAGCCTAATGCTGGGAAAGATTGAGGGCAAAAGAAAAAGGGAACGACAGAAAATGAGGTGGCTGGATGGAGTCACTGTAGCAGTAGGCATGAGCTTAAATGGACTCCAGAGGATGGTAGAGGACAGGAAGGCCTGGAGGAACATTGTCCATGGGGTCGTGAGGGATTGGACATGACTTTGCAACTAACAACAACAAAATAAAAACCCCTCTTCTCAAGAACTGGTTGGAGAATTACATATCCCTTTGCTGGACGTTATCAATATTATTATACTGTTTGATCTTTAAAGACTTCAATTTTCTTTTCATGTTCTAGTAAGAATAAGTGCTTTTCGATAGAGGGGGAACAGGATTAATTTGAAGCATGCATAATATTTTTGAAGTTACGTCACTTTTTTTTTTGAAGTAAATCTGTGGTTTGTAGGGTTTGGTTTATTTTTTTTACTACAGTAATCTCAAATCTTTGTGCTTATCTTAGTGCACTCTAATGTTCTCATATCAATTGAGCAGAAGGAAATTTTCATTTACCCTTCCCTGTTAATGAGAAGGGCCTTTTTCCATTTACCTGGAACCAGAAGCTGAGATTTTTGTGGCAGTATCTTCTGTTTGATTTCCTATTTGTCTCCAATATCAGAGGAGGAAGACCATCCAATCATATAGGCATCCCCTACTGGAAGGCCTCAGGTCTGGGACCTGAGATAGTTCAGCACTGAAGCTTTGAGGTTAAATTTTAAATGTATTTCCAGAGGGGAAAGCATATTCATCTAGTGCAGGGGAAAAAATCAATACCTTAATGGAACTTTAAAAAATAATAAATATGTTATGCCCCAGTTTTAATGGGTTTTACCTTTCTAATCTCATTGATGATCTGTTAGAGACAGTGACAAATAAATAATTCAAATTGCTTACCTTTATTGCAGTGTCATAAATGTGCTATTGTTCTATTATTGCATTTGCAAACGGAACATCAGGTCACAGTATGAGAAATAATGATAGAATTAAATTTAGCAGTGTATTCGTGTAATTAAAAATGCAAATAGGGATGGCATAGTGACAACGTAAAGTGGGGAAAATATTTCTTTTCAATTTGCAACATATTCCCTGCCTTGTCACCTGGAAGCAATTGCCACTCACTACAGGCGACCAGGCAATTTGCTATTTATAAACCTGCTGTCCTTATCACCATGGTACCTAAATCTAGGGTCATATAATTATTTCGTCAGCGTGTTGTAGTTATGAATTTTTGAGACAATTTATTTGTTTAAAATCAGAAAAACAGGGTTTTGTAAAGCAGGCATTGCACTGATTTTTCAGCACATTGTGTCATAAACAGTTGTTTAGTAAGAGAAAAATCTTCTCTTTATTTTAATCATGTAACACTGCAGTAGGATGCTTTCTGATCATGCCTTCTGGTTACACAAGAGATTCAGAACAACAGAATAAGAGAGCCGGAAGGGACCTTGGAGGTCTTCTACAGTAGTACCACCCCTGCTCAAGCAGGAAACTCTATACCAGGGCTGCCAAACTCGTGGCCCGCCGGATGCGTTACGCATTGGCTACACCCACTCCCCGTTTAGCAAATGGGGGTGGGAACTGTGATACATCACATGACAATGCTGTGATGGTGCAAGTATACCATTTCAGACAAATGATTGTCCAATCTCTTCTTAAAAACCTCCAGTGTTGGGTTTAGTACACATAAGGTACTAATACTGCTCTATAAAACCCTAGTAAGACCACATCTAGAATACTGCATTCAGTTTTGGTCACCACACTATTTAAAAAAAAGATGTTGAGACTCTAGAAAAACTGCAGAGAAGAACAACAAAGATGATTAGGGGACTGGAGGCTAAAACATATGATGAACCGTTACAGGAACTGGGCATGGCTAGTCTAGTGAAGAGAAGGACTGGAGAAACATGATAGCAGTGGTCCAATACTTGAGGGGCTGCCACAGAGAAGAGGGGATCAACCATCTGAACAACTAATCAAGGAGAGATTCAACCTAGAGATAAGGGAAATTTTTCTGACAGTGAGAACAATCAACCAGCCTTCAGAAGTTGTGGGAACTTCATCATTCGAAGCTTTCAAGAAAAGACTGGACTGCCATCTGTCAGAAATGGTGTAGGGTCTCCTGCTTTGGGAGGTTGGACTAGATGACCTACATGGTTCTTTTCATCTCTGTCATTCTGTTATCTGCAGTTACATGGTGAAAGGAGAGCTCCATGACTTGAATAAATAAATAAATATAAACAAACAAAAAGATTGTGAAAAACTGTTATAGATGAATAACTCAACTATAATGCAGATAATTATAAACAGAAGCATTAATTATACTAGAGCATCCGGGATTAAAAAATGTAAATGAATTAATAAATTAAAAATTAATTAATGGTCATTTACAAAACCTCTTATTATACATTGAGCATACTCATTGCTAGTCAAAGTATATAGTCCTGGGGTAGACAGACCATAGTAAAGAGTTCTCTAAATTAACACTCAACTCCACAACTTTAATTAAACTTAGAGCTTGATTCCTTTTCTTTCTGCTACAGCGCATGTTCACTGATGCACTTCTCCTAAGTGAAAACCACCAAGAACTATAAACAGAAGAAAATAGATAATTCATGGAACAGTTTCATAGTGAGAAGACATTTGAGAATAGAATGAATGGAGTGGTATTAAAAAGTAAAACAGAAAGGCAATGCAGGATCTGCAGGAAAATATTTTTCAGCAAAAAGAAACAATATTTAATGGATAGCCTCCTTTTTCTTATTGCTCATGAACATTTTTCTAAAATAAGGAACACATTGCACAAAGAGTGTTGATTTTGAAACGGATATAGCTTCACAAAGCAAGAATGTAATAAAACTAAAGTGTGTTTGTGTGTGTGAGAGAGAGAGAGAAAGAAAAAGAGAATGAAAGAGAGAGGGGGAGGAGAAAGAAGAGGAGGAAGGTGGACAGGGACATACTATATAATCCTCAATTTAGGACTTAAGTTAGTGTCACGGTTGTGAATCTGCCTTCCCCATTGACTTTGCTTCTCAGAAGGTCACAAAAGGTGATCACCTGATCCCCCAGGACACTGCAACTGTGATAAATGTGAGTCTGCTGAGAAGCATCTGAATTGAAATCCCATGACCATGGGGATGCTCCAATGGTCATAAGTATAAATAGTCATAAGTCACTTTTTTCAATGCTGTTGTAACTTCAAACGGTTATTAAGGGAACTCTTGTAAGTCAAGGACTACCTGTATACACCAATAGTAGTTCTAAGGCCTTTAACCAGGTCTATAATCATCAACATATAATAAACTTATTTGGGAACAGAGACTCACAGTCAAGAGGAAATGGGTCTGTGAATATAAGTTTGGGCAGACAGTTCTTAAGATATCCTGATTCCAACTCTTCTGTAGACATATAAGGTCAAACACTGGTTTCTGGTTTGGCATTTGTGTTAGACAGAGACCTAATGATAGCATATATTCCAGAACCTGCCAATCAAGCTTCCATATTTTGCATCGGTTGAAGTTTCTAAGGAGTTTTCAAAGGGTGTAGATCATTATTGTAATGACTAATTTCAGTCTAGGAGGGATTGGAATAGAGTTAACAAGGCAGTGAAAGAAGTTTGACCCTAACTAAGAAAGAAACAGATTTAACAGTATCTATGAGCTACTTATTAAGAGGAGAGCAATTCCATAAATGAGAGGCTCAGCACTTCCTGGCTTGTCAGAGTAGCTACTCAGTAGCCGAAGGGAGTTCCATTTTCTCAGCCTAAATCAAATCTACTACTGATGTGGGATTACCATTTAAAATTTCCTTTCCCTACTTAATTTAGCTAAAGGGGGGAAACAGATCTTTGAACATCTCTCCCTATGTTTTATGCGGACAAAATAAGTCATAGGATATACGTATCTTATATGACCCATGCTTATGATGATGAGTATGAACTAACTACCCACACATTGGGCTGTCCACACATTTCTGACAGCTTGTACACAGAATCTTCTCAAATGGCAGCAAAGGATTCTTCAAGAGAACTAGTATGGCTGTATCCCTCAGAGCTCTTGCCTCACAAGCAGGAGGTTGTGAGTTCGATCCTAGGTAGAGGCAAATGTAGGGTCTCCTGCTTGGGCAGGAGGTTGGACTAGATGACCTGCAAGGTCCCTTCCAACTCTGTTAATCTGTTAAATGTCCTTCCCCAAAATATGTTCTACTATCAACCAAGGCATTTTCAGTTCCAAACGTAGGGGAAGGGAACAGATTTGCATGAATCTAGACAATTCTTGGCATCTGACACAACCTGAAGCAGACCTGTTGCAACCTTCCCAGTCATCTTCCTTCCCAAAAGGGGATATTGGACAATACTTTTCAGGAATTAAAGTGAAATGAAAAACTAAGTAAGTATTTGAGTGAAGAATGAATAGGATTGAGAGGAGAAGGAAGATAAAGCCATGCTTCCAAGAGAGGTTTAATTAAAAAAAGGCAAAATGGTGGAGGAAAGATGGTGTGCAGAATCAGAAAAGAATGGGAAATAAATGGAGTTAGTATCAACTAATAATAAATATGTTTTCTTTTTATCTTATGTATTTATCTTATTTACTAATTCTTATTCCTTTTCTGTGCTTTGTGTAATGAGAGGTGATGGCACATGTCATCTATCTATCTATTCATCCATCCATCAATCCATCCATCCATCCATCCACCCACCCACCTGCCCACCCTTCAAACCCCATAATTCCTAAATGCATAGCAAACAGGAGCTAAAGCTGAATGCATTAAGAGGCTTCCTGGTTGCACAGAACTCTGTGGGAAAGGCTATCATCATAACCATAGAACCTGCATTAAAAAGATCTCAAATCTGAATTTAGACTGAGCTAACTTGGCTCAGGCTTTTCTGCACTTATGCTCTAGCCAGAGGTTGGTTTCACATAATTTTACCACTGGTACTCCACACACCAACACTGCAAGCATGCGCAAGTTGCTTTGCTTGCTGAAGCGCCTTATACGCATGCGCACAACATTACACACATGTACTTTGCTCATGCATGTGACTTGCATGCATGTGCACAGTTTAGAAAACGTGGCTAAATAGGATGGCATCCCACCCACCCTCAAGTTGCCACTACCGGTTCTCCCAAACAGGTGCGAACCAGGTGAATACCACTACTGATTCTAGCTCACACACCTAAATTGTGAACTAACTCCCTGGAATAATAAATATAAGCAAACAAGAGGTTTCCTGAAGAATGGGACATGATGCCTAGGAGGTATTAATCCTTCAGCGTTTCTATATTACACAGTGTTCAAGAGAAAAGGAAAGATGGAGGAAAGGGGAACTACAATAATAAGGATCAAGAAGTACTCTTCCCACAAAGACATATCGTTTTTCAAGCCTGATTTCTGAGTTCTTACACATATGCTGTATCATTAATAGTTGTTATGAAGAAAAAAAATCAAAGCACTTTTAAGTGAGCTGTTAAAAAGCTATTGTTGTACTCTCTATTATGCTAATCAATGCAGGATCTTCTGTTGCATAATAGAATCGGGGAAACTGAGTTTTCAGGCTGAATTACATCTTTCTTAAAGAAGACAATCCCCCAAACACCACAGTATCTGTGCAAGCTGTTACAGCCTTTTCAAGACACGCAAGCTTTTTTTAATGAAGAGTATAAAAATAGGGCTCCATGGTTAGGGCATTGCCAAGTGAATAGAATAACATAAGATTAGCTATAATTGAAGATTAACGGCTGTTCAGTGCTTCTCTGTGTTCCAATCAACATTCAAAGCTCCACATAACCAGGGGCTTTCCAATTCTTTTCATTGCAATTGAATGAGAGACTTCAGGATGCAGGCCAGAAATAGCATTGGTTGCTCTGTGGACGCCCTTCGCCAGGATCCGGATAGAGAAGTGCAGCACTCCTGATCCCATTACACCTCCTAGCAGCATTTAATACCATTGATGTTGGGAAAACTTACCTGTTGATTTGGATAAAGTTCCAGAGGTGCTTTTTCAAGAAACAATTGGACTTTCTGATTTTTCTTTGAAGACGTTTTGCTTCTCATCCAAGGGAGTTGGAGAAATGAAACGTCTTAAAAAAAACCACCCGAAAGTCCAGATGTTACTTGAAAAAGAAACTTGGAACAAACATGACCTGGATGACTGAGAATCTCCATAGAATTCGGATAAGGTATTATCAAAAGATGGAGTACACAGTGCCACCTATTCTGGTATTGGCAGTGTTGGGAGAGATCTTCACGATATCAGTGGGTAAGACATAAAACAAGTTGAGACTGCAAAATAGAACTGCTGTTTGCCTCTCTGAGCAAGGAGGACAGAGAGAGACAGAGAGAGAGAGCCAGAGAGAGACAGAGACAGACAGACAGAGAGACAGAGACAAAGAGCCACAGAGAGAGAGAGAGAGTGAGACAGAGAAAGAGAGACAGTGAGACAGAGAGAGAAAAAGACAGATAGAGAGACACAGACAGAGACAGAGACAGAGAGGCAGAGAGAGAGAGAGACAGAGAGACAGAGAGACAAAGAGAGACAGAGAGACAGAGAGAGAGACAGAGAGAGAGAGAGAGAGCGAAAGAGAGTGAAACGGAGAGACAGACAGAGAGAGACACACACACACACAGAGAGAGAGAGAGAGAGAGAGAGAGAGAGAGAGAGAGAGAGAGAAAGAAATACACACACATACACACACACACACACACACACACACTTGTGTCACAACATCCTGGTAAGCCCCAAATAAGAGAGGAAGCAGAACTGCTTTCCTTTTCTGTCTTTCAGCTCACCCCAGGAGACCATCCAGGCAGAAAGCTGTGACACAAGTATATACTTATTCCCCGGGTTCAGCTGATCAGGAGGAGAACCAGTGGTCTAGTGGCAATTACAACTGCCTCACGTGTAATACTTCCCCGGTTTGAATCCCAGTAAGGGTATGGCTAGCTGGTGAGAGCTAAATAGCTTGAAATAGATCTATACTAGTCTCCCTTATTTATTTATTTATCAACTCAAAATGCAATGTATATGAGAATATATATATATATATATATATATATATATATATATATATATATATATATATATATATATATATATATATATATATATATATGTAATTGTTTCACAACAACCTGTTATTATTAGGCCCAATTAAAGGGAGGAGACATACTGTTTCCATTACTGTCCATCGGCTCATCGCTAGAGACCATCCAAACAGCAAGCCAAGAATTACGTTGTATAATATTTTTAGATATGTGTGTTAGTTTTATGAGCTGATCAATAAATTAAATTAGAAGAGACCAGGATAGATCTATTTCGAGCTTATTAGCTCTCATCAGCTGGCCATACCCCTTACTGGGAAGGGGTATGGCCAGCTGATGAGAGCTAATAAGCTCGAAATAGATCTATCCTGGTCTCTTCTAATTTAATTTATTGATCAGCTCATAAAACTAACACACATATCTATATCTATATCTATATCTATATCTATATCTATATCTATATCTATATCTATATCTATATCTATATCTATATCTATCTATCTATCTATCTATCTATCTATCTATCTATCTATATATATATATATATATATATATATATATATATATATATATATATGAGAGATAATTATCACAGCTCCTGTTCAGAGGTCCCTTTAAGGGGAGGAGACTCAACGTCATCCCTCTCTGCCCTTCGACTCATCCTAGAGAGTCATCCTAAAAAAAAAAATCTAACACATATCTAAAAAATGTCACACAGCAGTAATCTAATTAGGTTCTCTGTCTGGATGATCTCTAGGATGAGTCGAAGGGCAGAGAGGGATGACGTTGAGTCTCCTCCCCTTAAAGGGACCTCTGAACAGGAGCTGTGATAATTATCT
Organism: Rhabdophis nuchalis; assembly: GCA_039707465.1. Taxonomy (NCBI): domain Eukaryota; kingdom Metazoa; phylum Chordata; class Lepidosauria; order Squamata; family Natricidae; genus Rhabdophis; species Rhabdophis nuchalis. The sequence goes on along the minus strand of CM077644.1, from coordinate 148,082,675 downwards.
CTCATTTAAGAGTTTTGTAAATTGGTTGATATATCAGGAATACTGGATAGCTCAAGGCATAGAGAAGCCTGTCTCATATGCTGGAAAGCACCAGTTCAAATCCCAGTAGAAGGAGTATGGCCAGCTGAAGAAGGCTAATAAGCCTGAAATGGATCCATCCTGGTCTCTTTATTTTCAGCCCTTAAAAAATCTAACATATATATATATATATATATATGTAATTGTTTCTCAACAACCTGTCATTAGGCCCCAATTAAGGGAGGAGACATACTGTTTCCTTTCCTGCCTTTCGACTCATCACCAGAGATCATCTAGACAGCAAGCCAGGAATTACGTTGTGTGATTTTTTAGATATGTGTGTTAGTTTTATGAGCTGATCAATAAATTAAATTAGAGAGAGACCAGGATAGATCTATTTCGATCTTATTAGCTCTCATCAGCTGGCCTAATAACAGGTTGTTGAGAAACAATTACCTATACTAATATACCCTGTCTCTGCTGATGCAATAAGGGGAACCGGCTTGGCTAAAGTGCTAGGCTACTTGCTTAGCATGCAACATAGCCCCGGTTTGAATACCAGTAAGGGGTATGGGCAGCTGATGAGAGCTAATAAGCTCGAAATAGATCTATCCTGGTCTCTCTCTAATTTAATTTATTGATCAGCTCATAAAACTAACACATATATATAACATATATATGTGTGTGTGTGTGTATATATATATATATATGTGTGTGTTTTTGGTTGTTCGGGTTTTCTCCCGCGTAGAATTGGAAGTATCTTCACAACGTTTCGATGAAATCTCATTCATCATCTTCAGGCTGGTGCTTCGGGCTTGGTGCCTGGAAGCACCAGCCTGAAGATGATGAATGAGATTTCATCGAAACGTCGTGAAGATACTTCCAATTCTACGCGGGAGAAAACCCGAACAACCAAAGACCTATATACAAACACCCGTATATATATATATATATATATATATATATATATATATATATATATATACATACATACATACATACATACATACATACATACATACATACATACATACATACATATATATATGAGAGAATATTATCACATGTATCAGGGATACCGGATAGCTCAAGGCATAGAAAGGCTATCCTTATATGCTGGAAAGCACCGGTTCAAATCCCAGTAGAAGGAGTATGGCCAGCTGAAGAAGGCTAATAAGCCTGAAATGGATCCATCCTGGTCTCTTTATTTTCAGCCCTTAAAAATCTAACATATATATATATATATATATACATACACACACACACATGTCATCCCTCTCTGCCCTTCGACTCAACCCCTTAAAAATCTAACATATATATACACATACACACACACACACACACACAGCATTGTACAGCACTTACAATGTGATTTCCAAAAGGTACATTGAGCTTGCAGGAGCAGCTACTAAAATGGTGTTGTATGCTCCTGATCTCTCATGCATTCCAAACATTTTTGAAGATCATATCTAAAGGATTGCGTGATCCTACTGTCTATGTACACGTTGCTTGCCACACAGTGAGCAGCCAGAATGCATTGGCAAAGCTTACAAGCCTGCACAGCAGGGCTTATAACTAGCTTCCTCAAATTCTCAAAAATATTTTCAATGCAACTTTATGATTGAAGGATTGGGAAAACTAAGGGAAAACTAAGTTATGGCTCTCTCATAAATATCAACTCAATAGAAAAACAATTTTAAAAGTAAACTGGCTGATCATGGTTTATCCTCTAAATCAGGGGTCTCCAACCTTTGCAACTTTAAGTCTGAAGGACTTCAGCTCCCAGACTTCTCCAGCCAGCTTTGCTGGGAGCTGAAGAATTCTGGGAGCTGAAGTCCTTCAGACTTAAAGTTGCAAAGGTTGGAGACCCCTGCTCTAAATTACTTTGGCCAGTAGGTTATGCTAAAACAATCAATAATCATATATTTGATAAGGCATGACAGGAGAAGGTGGGGTTGGCCCAACTTCATAATGGAACTTTATGCCCTTTTCACCAAATGGTTACTCAGTACCTAAATATTGCAGGACACTCACAGTGGCTTGTTTCTTTCCCTTCATTTCTATTAGAAAGACAGTAGAGGAAAGAATGAAGAGGAAATTTAGTGGAATGTTATTGTCCTTCTACTGCAACATATATACCATGGAGGATAGAGTAATTTCTTTATGTATTTATTAGATGTACTTACTATTGCAATCAAAAGACTCTCGGTGAAACTCAATACAATTTAGAATTTGAAAGTAAAAAATGAAACATCTCCAGTATACAATTTGGACGTATGGATTTTCATAATAATATTCCTTAACAGCAACATCTATTAAAATAACCACTGCAATGTATTGTACAGATTCAGTCAACCAATAGTGTCAGCCAAAGCTAAAAGTTCTTCCAGAAGAATTCTGTCTTGACCAATTTCTCAAACCATCAAGGAAAGTCTTTCCTCTAAGGCAGTGTTGGCGAACCTTTTCGGCACTGAGTGGCGAAACGGGAGCACCCAGTATGTTCGGGGAAATGCCGAAAACCGGAAGAGCAGCTCCCTGGCGCACAAATACGGGAGCACCAGAAACTGGAAGAGCAGTTCTTTGCTACACATGCGGTGCCAGGAAGTTGAACTTCCATTTTCCAGCATGCACATGCATGCCTGTCACCTGGTCTTCTGGTTTCTGGCATGCATGCACACCCAAATATCAATTTGCCAGTGCACAGGCACACACTGGAAACTGGAAGCTCAGCTTTCCCATGCATGCTTGCATGCCAATATGGTTTCCAGCACTCTCACATGCACAAAGACCAGCTGGCCGGTGCGCAGGTGCACACCGGAACCTGGAAGAGCAACAGGCAACAGCTGGCATGCAAAGAGAGATGGCTCTGCATGCCACTTCTGGCACACATGTCATAAATTTGCCGTCATTGCTCTAAGGGAAACCTGTTCCATAATATAGGAATATGACAGAGAAGCATGAAGGTAGGAGGAACACCTGACATTTTTCCCCCAAGTGGTACATACTGTGTTGTGGCCCAGCCGGCTCCGGATGAGCTGCTGATGGACTCCTCTAGTGAGGAGTCCTATGAGTCTGCTCTGGAGGAGGAGGGTGACTTTGAGAGAGCAGAGAGCCCGGCTGGTCATCAGGAGGCACCTGGGTCTTGGAGTAGTGGGGAGGATCAAAGCCAGTTTGTCCCTGATGCTAGAGTGAGAAGGGATGAAAAAAGGAGGCTTCAATTGCATCAGAAGCAAACTCATAGAATTTGAATTCGTCCCAGCTGCCTAATTACTGGCCCCTCCCAAGAGGGTTTAAAAGGAAGTCTTTGCTAAGAAAGTCCTTGCAGAGAACAACGTTGGATTTCTAGGTTCGTGTATATTCATGTTGATTTTCAGGTTCGTGTTTAGTCGAGTTAAGAAGCTTCGTATCTGTTCAGAATCATTCAGGCAAGCAGCCAAGAGAGTCAGTGGTAAGCAGCCAGTCTTGTATTAGTCGGAGAAAGGGGGGGTCAGAACAATACTGTATGTGTCAATACTGGTTGGGTATGTCAATTGTAATTGGAGAAGGTAGTCCTGCAAGTATTTCATCATTTAACCATATTTTTTCCCCATTTTGGAAAAGTTCCCAAGGAAAGAACATGAAGCCTGTAGCAATTTATTTACTATCTGATTTCCATCTCAAACCTAGATGTAATATAGCAGAATGCTACTTGATTGTAATGTATGTTGGGGCATGCTGACTAAGGATTGTAGTTACTGAGTCACAGCTATAAGAAAGACATTTGGTGGGAAATCTTTGAATGCATTGTCCCCTTCCTTATGTTGGTGCTTCATTTGCTTTTTGATGAAAGCTGAATCTTTAGCCAAGTATCTGAAATATCCCTTCTGAGCTGCTTAGTTCTTCTGCCTCCCTTGGGGCAATGATGATCATTCAAACTGTATGCGAAGGCCAGCCCTCATTCTTAACTATGGCAAAACCTTCTGTTCCAGATCACATTGTTAAGTGGAGGACGACCCATAAAAAGAGGCGCATATGTTACACTAGTTAGTGGTACAGTAAATTTACACTAAGATGTTTTCAGGTGTTATTCCTAGAGGAGAGAATGCAGTAATTAGAACTAAATTTCCTAGCTCTGCTCTCTGCTTTTCTTTTTCTTTTTTTCCCTTTTGCTATAGATATCTTAGAATATAAAACCATTTTAATATGCCGCCCACCGCTCGAAAAATTATACTTTTATTTCAACTTCCCAAACCAATTTAAGTATTTTTCGAATCTTATGCATTTTGATCTAAGGCTTTGAATATGTGGTGGGTTTTTTTTTTTTTTTAACTTTGTGGCAATTAATAATGCATGCCCCAAGATCGGATAATAAAACAAGGATCTTGCTGATGGAATAGATTTTCTTTTCAATGTCTAAACAGCACCATAAAAGGAAGTTCCAGGATGCAAACAAAGACTATGCTTCCCGTGTCAGCTTTCTGCTCATTCGTATGCCCAGGGCAGTGAAAGACCTTACTGACAAATTCTGAATTGATAAGATCTCTTTTATAATATCCTATACAGCTTACATTGGGTGTAATCTTTTGCTAGCCAGGCTGTGTTTCTGCCATTTGGGGGGGAAAGAGACAAATTAACAATGCATGATGGTTTGACTCTCCCTCTCCCTACCCCTCTCCTCCTCCTCCTCCAGTTTCTTGGTAGCATTTTCAGAAGTGGTTTGCAGTTGTCTGCTTTCCAAAACTAAAAAGAGAGAGACTGGCTCAAGGTCACCCAGTTGGTTTCATACCTAAGGTGGAACTATATTTCCCGGTCTCCCAGTTTCAATCCTGGTACCTCAGTCACCACAGCACTGACTGAACCACACCACATGTATGGAGGTTTCTGAAAATTTCTAGTTTATTGGAGAATTTGCAGGATTTTGTTGATCAAGTAACACCTCTTTTACAACTAAAGTTAATTGTGCATTTCTATCTCAGAATGATGGGAAATCGTGCCAATTTTCAGCCAATGTCATGGGATTGGCCTTCTGAATAAAAGTTTTTTCAATGATGCACTATTGTTTGATTATAATCCTTTGTAATCAAGAGGGAGGGAGGGAGGGAGGGAGGGAGGGAGGGAGGATGGATGGATGGATGGATGGATGGATGGAAGGAAGGAAGGAAAGAATAGCGAAAGAAAGAAAGAAAGAAAGAAAGAAAGAAAGAAAGAAAGAGGAAGGGAGGAAGAGAGAGAGAGAGAAAGAAGGAAGGAAGGAAGGAAGGAAGGAAGGAAGGAAAGAAAGAAAGAAAGAAAGAAAGAAAGAAAGAAAGAAAGAAAGAAAGAAAGAAAGAAAGAAAGAAAGAAAGAAAGAAAGAAGGTGCTGGGCAGGGACATGAACTTTGGTTTGGGTGGGGAAAACCTGGAAACTTTCAGATCCGGGTTTTCCCAGATGTGCCAATATGACATCTCTAATAAAATGAAACTTTGAGGAAACTTAAGCCTCAGAGTTTTCTTTCCTTGGGGGTGTTACTTGGAATCCTGACACTAAGTTTAAGAGATTATTGATGCATATGATACAGTCATGCAAATTCTTTTGGTACCTTTCTTCTTTTGAAAAAGTTTTATTGGTTTTAACAATTTATGTTGGGAAAAGGGGTAAATAAGGTAATGAATAATATTTGGAGCTTCCACATCGGATCTGATGGCCGCCTCCGAGTCTTCATACATATTCAATTAAAAAGAAATTATCAAGGGGAAGGGGTACATACATTTTAAAATCATAAATTTTCATATTATTTTATACATTCAATTACTTTATACTATTGACGTCCGTACAGGAATTACTAAAAAAAATATAACAAATTATTTTTGCGATCTGAGCGTCTTTGCTATAGTCTCTTCCTCCTCCCCCCCCCCCACCAGCAGGCGGACCCGTGGCTCCTCCCGTTCCCATCTCATCGGCATCCAGGATTGAGGAATGTTTTTTTAAAAAATTATGCGCCTCTTCAACTGTTTTAATTCTAACTCTTCCTCCCTCCCAGAATACCAGCATCCCTTCCGGCATCAACCACTTGAACCACACCCCCTTTTTGAATAATTTTTTAGTTAAGAAGGAATAATTCTTTCTTATATCTCTTATTTTCTTTGGGATCTGCTTCAATATGGCCACCTCGTTTTGCTGATACATCAAAGGGCCCCCTGTCTGCGCTCTCTCCTCTCTCGTTGACCTTCTTTTAAATGTAATATGTATCTCTCTGGGTACCTCATTTATTCTGTTAATTCTATAAATCAAATCAATGTCCCCCCAAATAAATTCCTTATCTTTCTTAATATAATCCGCTAACATGGTAGCCATCAGCTCTCTCAGATTCTCATTGGGTAATTCAGGAACATTCTGGAATCTTAAAAAAAAAAGACATGCGCTCAAAATCAATTTTAGACATTTGACCAGTAATATCTGTGGTACCTTTCTGAATAGTGTTTTAATGTACATAAATATATTTATAGGGAGATTGCTCAATGTGATAGAATAGCATTTAGGCTAATATACTGCCCCACACAGAACTTTACAACATTCTTTGGGCAGTTTACAATGTTTTGTATATTGCCCCTAATGACCTGGCCCCACCGTATTGCACTTTAACCATTGCACCACTAAGCTCTGATGTTCAATTATATACCCAAACTCTGAAATTTGACTAACAAATTAGAGTTAATAATAATAATAATAATAATAATTTATTTCTTATAAACCGCACCCTCTCCCCACAGGGACTCGGGGCGGTGCACAGGAGGAATAAGAACAATAACTATATACATATGTCATTAAAAATACAATAAATTAAGTGACCTGTGCTTTAGCAATAGTCTAGAGTTGTACTAGACTATTGCTAAAGAAATAATGTTGAAATATTAAGGATTGGCTATTAGCAATTATCCATTTAGTAATGGTTTAGTAATTATTCATGTTAATAACTATCCATTATACAAATTATCCATTCTGGGAAAGGGCCAACTAATCAGAAATGATGCATTATTTTTCTTTGGCATAGATATTATGGTATTTTATCACAGCATAGTGATAGTATTAGGTAAATTTGTCTTTTTATCTTTTGTAACTGATTGCAATTTACCCTATTACTGTACAGCACTTTTTGTAAATTAATGTCTATCTAGAGGCATAATATATTGTATATGCAACATTTTAGTTTCAACCCTAATCCTAATTCCTTTAGTATTGCAATTTGTTGAATTTTTAGAGTTTGGGGGATCCTTTTCCCCCCTCATTTTAGTCTTTTTAATTTTGTAAGTAAATAATAATTGTATACTTCAGTATTCTGCTTATATTTCATAATCTTCTAAAAACAAAGAATAAAAAAAAAATAGGCCTCTACAATTTATCTGAGGAATGTAGATGGTTATAACAATTTAACATATGGCTGCCTGCATCTGTCACCTGAAACTTCTCTTTATGGCCCTTATTGATCTGACTAGATGTTAATGCTATTGATTTCCAAACCCAGATTCTAATCTTTTTCATCTAATTGTTTTATTTATTTATAAATAGGGATGGAAAAAGAATTTCTTAGACTGGGTTTTTATATGAAATCCTGTAACAGCCTCCCTTTATGCGTTTAAAGATCCATTTATTTGGCAGGTTAAAAACATCAGCATCTGCATGTGCATTTCACATCAAAGTTACTGTCATGCAATCTTGTAACTGTTTAAGCAAAGCAGACGGCCACTGCCAATCTGCCAATATTTTAGGGAAAATGCTTCTTATACACCACATGCACGCACATACATACACACATATACATACATACATACATACATACATACATACATACATACATACATACATACATACATACATACATCAGGGGTGGGTTCCTGCCAGTTCTAACCTCTTCTATAGAAGAGGTTCCACAAATCTATAGTGCCGTTTAGAACCGGTTCCAGCTCCCTCCCTCCCCCCCCACCTGTCCGCACATCATCAAGATGAAGAGCGAGAGGAAGAATTCTGGGAGTTGAAATCCACAAGTCTTAAAGCTGTCAAGTTTGGACACCCCTGGGGTATTTTTTCTAAAGGGTTAGGGGTGCAAGGGTCTTGTAACTTGACAGCTTTAAGACTTGCGTGCTTCAAATGCCAGAGTTTCTGAGCCAGCCTTTTGGTTGCTAAGCAGGAGCGTTGTTAAGTGAGTTTCACCACATTTTACATGTTGGCCACGCCCACACAGTCACATGACTGCCCAGCCACTCCCACTCAGTCACAGGACTGGCAAGCCACTCCCACCCGGCCACATGGCCAGCAAGCCACTCCCACAAAGCAGGCCACACCTACAGAAGAGGTTCTAAAAAGTTTTTGAAACCCATCACTGATGTCCAATACTTAATGCATCAATATGATAAACAAAAAGATGGTTTTTGATACATACACTGATACATACATACATACATACATACATACATACATACATACATACTAACATACATACTGTATATATGTATCTCCCTGCCTAAGTATTTTCAAATAGCTATTTCCTGGTCCAAGACATTTTTCTGCTGTCGAAAAAGAGGAAAAAATATGTTTCACTGTTCTGATGACAGTCAAATCCAGTTTTCTTAGAATTAAATGTTCCTAACCCCAGCAAAACACACACGAGCCATAATATCACAACACAAGTTTTATTCTTTGGCGTTAGAGGCTCCCAACAGTTTATTTAGCTTAAACATATACATCTTTATTTCAACTTACTTCAGTACACAAGAGCAGATAGCTAGTCAATAGAGGATGTTTACAGAGCAAGTACTCTTAAAAGCCTTGTGCAAGCAATACAATAGATTGCTACACCTTCATTCACAGCTGGGAAGGAAGGAAGGGAAGAAAAGGGAGATAAAACCAATATATTACCATGTAGAGAGAATGGGAATGTCTGGCACATCCTAAAGGTAGCTTGCTTTGCATTCGTAATGCTAGCTTCCTGGCCTCCGGGTGAGTAGCAGATGCTGTCCTGCCATCTTTCTGAAGGAAGGGCCAACCTCACTCCTACAGGTTTCCCCTCCTTGTTGCCCACCTGTGAAACATCCCGTGCTGGCTTGATGGTGTCGTTACCAGCTTAGAACCTTTCCATTTCAAATAAGCTTTGTGAGACAAACAAGCCTGCAGGCTGTGCTTTCCAGAAGTTTGTTTCATTTGTCTCATGTGTCAAATCCGTCTGAATCAGAAGCGCGCCACTCCCCCCTCCCCCCCCCCAAAAAAAGGCTCAATCTCCTGACAAGTGCGTGAACACAAATTATGATTCAGCTTTGGCTTTCCGCAGATGTGCTTGGATGAGCTGCAATTAGAATACAAATAGACAGTGGAAGCAATCTACATAGGAAATGAAAAAAAGAACAAGGAAGAAGGGTTAGGTGGGACTCCGACAGTCAAAGCTAATGCTGCAATAATAACATAATTGCCTTAATTTGTCCCTTCTTGGGCTTCCTTCACCTTTGTTCTTCTCAGTTCTCCACTTATAGCTCTTGGAAGCAAGGGTATTTAGCACAAAACATTAGGGAGAGAAGGGCAAAAAGGATGATCAGGAGACTAGAAACTTTAAGTCCTTTGAAAGAGAGATTGATGGACCAGAAAATGATTAGCCTTGAGAAATGATTGACAGGAGATATGATTGCTTTCTTCAAGTATCTGAAAGGATGTCATACAGAAAAAAGGCCAATTATTCCAGAAGGCAGGATGTAGAATAAAGGAGGTTCCAGTTTAGTACCAAGAAAAGATTCCTAACTCAGAAAATAATTAAGCAGAGAGGTGATGGGTTCTCCTTCACTTCAGACTGAATCTAGGAGCTAACTTTTGTGAATACTTTAATTGGAATATTGTTGGTAGTTGCAAAGTCATGTCCGACCCATTGCAACCCCATGGACAATGTTCCTCCACGCCTTCCTGTCCTCTACCATTCCCTGGAGCCCATTTAAGCTCACGACTGCTTCGCTGACTCCATCCAGCCACTTCATTCTCTGTCGTCCCTCAAACTTTCCCACCATTAGGCTGACCACCACCAGTGAGTTTAAATAGGTTTGAAATAGAATAGATTTGAATAAAACTATTTGAATAGAATGGGATATTATGGTAAATTCTATGTGTAAATTGCTCCCCCCCAACTCCAAGGTCTGATAATTTGAACATTCTTAGTATTTTTATGTATATAATGTTCAAAAATATGATTCCCAAGTAGACATAATTCAGTGATGAAAACACTGAAAACATTATTTTCTCCAGGTGTGAAACCTACCCTCTCTGAAAAAGCACCTTATCCACAACATCACTACTCAAGGAGCTTCTTAATACAGCATGACCTGTTGGGCAATTCTACAATAATGTCTTAATAAGTATCAACCAGAACAATTATATTGTGCAGGCTTTAAAACACCTGTGTGATGGTACAGTGGTTAGTATGCAGTACTGCAGGGCTAACTCAATGCTCACTCCAGGAGTTTAATCATGACCGGCTCAAGGTTGACTCAGCCTTCCATCCTTTTGAGGTCAGTAAAACGAGGGCCCAGATTGTTGGGGGCAATAGATTGATTCTGTAAGCCACTTAGAGAGGGTTGTAAATCACTATGAAGCAATATAAGTCTAAGTGCTATTGCTATTGCTATTTTCAACAATTAGGTCAGGAGAATGGAAAGATCTGTTGCAGCATTCTACCCTTTCAAACATTATTTCCCCCTGTGGATAGATTGACTCCCAACCCTATTGACCTTCCAGAAAGACCTTTAAAATTTTATCAACAGGCTAGGGCAGGGGTGGGCAAACTTTGCAACTTTAAGTCTGAAGGACTTCAGCTCCCAGACTTCTCCAGTCAGTTTTGATAGCTGGAGAATTCTGGGAGCTGAAGTCCTTCAGACTTAAAGTTGCAAAGTTTGCCCACCCCTGGGCTAGGGGAATCCCATAGAAATAGGGTCTTGCAAAATGGTTGAGCAGATATGTAAGGTTTTCAATAACAGTCTCCTGTGGTTTTGTTTATATGTATAGGTTTTTAATAGGTTTTTTTAATGACTTGGTTTCAATTTTCCGGCATGCAACTGCCCATGTCACATACATGAAATGGACAGCTACATAATTACATCAAACGAATACATAAATAAAATCTGTGGGTACAGTCGAGAAATCAGTATGATGGAGGATTAAGAGAGAGAGACTGGATACTTGGCAGCTGCCTGTGGGTTATTGGATGAGACATAATGATCTGAAGAGGAAATTGTGCAGATGGTAAGATCCATACTTCTCCACAGCCATTAGTAATACCACGCCCTAAGTGAACCCCACAGCAGTGTTCTTAATTTCCATATGTTGTGGCCTTTCACATTTTCTGAGTAAAATAAACTTGTACTGTTCCGGAATAAAGTAGTCTGAAAGAGACGCATCTTTTATTATCTGTCCATATGGTGGCCAGATTGCTCTCAACAAAACTGTCACTGGGGTGGGATATACCGTAATCTGTTCATTCTAAACTTTCAGGTCTCTTGCAGTACACAAGCTCTTTACACACTTCCAAGTTCTCTCGATGGGCTTTTTGCTAGTAAGAAGAAGAATACTGTGCACGCCGTGCAAATTTTCACCTTCGAATTGGTAAATTAGTCAAGGCTCTCTGCTGTTGCGCCTGCAACTGGATGTTTCCCAAATCAGTGTCTGGGCAAAAAAAAAAATCCTCTGATTAATAAATAAAGAAATGGACAAGAAATACTGAAGATCTAAAATAAGATTCAGAACTAAAGTAAAAACAAAAATGTTGGGGATTAAATGGCAAAGAGGACGTTATATACCGGCTGTTAGTGAGATAAGAGAGTTGAATTCTGATCTTCCCTGGCAGGAAAGATGTCAGAGCCTATAAGAAGATTGGGGCTACTTCTGTATTTATTTATTTGGATTTGTAGGGTGCCAAATCCAATTATTCTAAACAGCAAACAAAATCAAACCATCAATAAAAAAATACTATGAAAAACCATCATTCTATATAGAAAATTTTGGGATTAAAATATAGTATAATCCATGCATTGGAATCATAAATCATTCTGGCCTGTTTAAAAAGCCATATGTTTAGAGCTTCTGTGAAAGATGTCAAGGTCAGGGTACCATGAACTGCCAAGAAGGTCATGTTCCAGAAATTAAGGGCACCACTGAGAATGGATCCTACCACATGGCACCGTTTTGTGGCCCGACAGTGGAGCTGGTGGTAGACTCAGACAGTGAGGAGGTTGGGGATGAACATGTGCCAGTCCTGGAGTCTGGGGAAGGCTCTGAGGAGTGCTCTACGTCAGAGGCAGAGATGGGGCCAGGGCCGTCTGACAGTTATCAGCTGCTTTCAGAATCGGATATCAATGAAGCAGATGAACAGCTGGAGCCTGTTCCAGTGTTCGCATGTGCAGAGCTGCCAGGAAAAGGGAACAGCTAAGGAACAAAGGCCAACTCGGGAGTAAAGGCACAGGTGGATGGTGAATGGCCCCTCCCATAGGGAATAAAGAGGAGCGAAAGGGCAGGGGAGTTTGCAGGAAACAATTAGTTCAATTAATTAGAGTGAAGATCTCTTCCTGACTTCTTCCCAAGTAATTGTTGCTACAGCTTGGTATTTGGAAGATATCAGCCTGGCAATTCTCCAAGCCTGATAAAGATTGTGAAATCTCATGAAAGACTGTTTGCAGGGACTTTGCTGGAGAGGAATTCCCTTTAATCCAAGTAAAAGAGGTTTTATCACGAAGAGGAATCTGCTTCATGATCTTGGGAAGCCTAGGTCAGAACACACTGTTTAATTGGTGAGATCAAGAGCATGCCCACCCTACTTGATCTTACAGGACAAGCAGAGATAACTGGAGAAAGATGTTCCTGGTTACCATTGGAGCTTTTGAAACACAGGTGTTCCATGGGCACACTGAGGTGCACCCATAACTGTTCACATTCTGGACCATGTGTGGCTTGAAGTGGTCTTCAAAGGCAAACCCATGTAGGATACAATACAGTAATCCAGACAAGAGATCATTAAAGTTTGACAGACTGGGAGCAGAGTCCAGGAAGCACTACGAGGGCATGTGGTAGATTTAGGCAAAAGCCCTCCTAGGTATGGCTGAACCTTGCACTTCCAACAAGAGCTGTGATTCCAGGAAGACTCCTCCCCTCAACAAGTTATGCCTAAGTTCCCTCTGGGAAAGTGTGATAATTCACACAACTCTGATCTTTTCTTAATTAGACTAAACATTGTATTCATGTCCCTTCTCTAAATCCAATGCCATTTACAAGGTTGTATTTGGAAACTGCAATGGACAATGTGCCAGGAACCTTCTTTAGGCATTCAGTTCTGCCAGCACAAGGAAAGTTTGCAAGGATGTATGAGGCTTTTAAATGATGTTGCATGTATCAAAAAATTCCCCAAGCCAAGGCATAACTCTGAAGGGGCCATCTTCAAAATTTACCCAATATGGATAGTCAACACTCCCTCCTTAACCTGCTTAGCTGAAATCCATGACTTGCAGCACCTGATTGGGAATAGAGCCATGGGTTTTTGCTATTCCTTTTAACGGCTAGTAGAATTATGAATCATGATGGCACGGTGGTTAAATGCATTACTGCAGGCTAATTCTGCTGACTGTCCCCTGCTAGAAGTTCGGCAGTTTGATCCTGACCCATTCAAGGTTGACCATCCTTCGGAGGTGGGTAAAATGAGAACCCAGATTGTTTGGGGCAGGGGTCTGCAAAGTCGGCTCTTTTAAGACTGATGGACTTCAACTCCCAGAATTCCCCAGCCAGCCTAGCTGGCTGGGGAATTCTGGGAGTTGAAGTCCACCAGTCTTAAAAGAGCCGACTTTGCAGACCCCTGGTTTGGGGCAATCGGCTGACTCTGTAAACCACTTAGAGAGGCCTATAAAAGCACTGTGAAGCGATATACAAGTCTAAGTGTTATTGCTATTGTTATACCGGTTCTTCTCTTTCTACTTCTTGATATTTCAATGAGACAGAGGGGAAAAAAGGAAAGAAAGCTAGTGGCACAATTAGGACCAGCACAGAACAGACAGAATCAGAAATGTGTTTATTGCCTCCATCCATTTCTCTCCATCTTTCAACCACAATGTGAAAATCAAACAGCCAAGAGACAGAATGCGAAGAGTTGGTGTAGGATTTCATCTGTCATGGAGAGCAGAGGAATCAATTAGCTCTCTATCCAGCTGTTTGGATAACCCTCAGCTGGCTAACCGGGTGCATTTCCTTGACTGCAAACTAACCCAGGTCTCTTTAATGCAATCATGGGGATTTTTGCAACCCAGATATGTTTCAAATTAAAAGTAAACCCATCAGGGATACCTGACTAGGCTGGTTGGCCAGATAACAGTGTATGAATTTACAGTATATTAACCCCCACGACACAATTAAGAATGTTGCTGAAGAAGGTCATAGAGGTTTCCATGTGGGAAGGAGAATTTTAACCAATTAGCTTTTTCATACTCACTCAGAAATCCTACATGTGATGCTGCCTCCTTCACCCAGCCAGTGACCTGTCCCTCAAAGAATAAAAAAGAATGGGGAGAATGGAGGTATCCCCCACATTTTGCTAAAAGGCCTTTTACACATTCAGAAGTGAACCCTTAATCTAGGAAATAGGCAAGAGACCTACATTTTAATGCAGTAGCTGTGTTTTAATTAAAACACAAGTCTATGAATCTAATTTCAGTAGAAGTACTGAAATACTTATTTTTAACACAAGAAAGGAATTGAGTAGCAATTGGAGAAACAACTTGTGTAAGATGCAAGTTGGCAAGGGGTCTTCTGCTCAGAACAGGGATAGTCAACCTTTTTATACCTACCGCCCACTTTTGTATCTCTGTCTGTTAGGAGTAAAATTTTCTAACCGCCCACCAATTCCACAGTAATGGTGATTTATAAAATAGGGAAGTCAATTAAATTAAAAAAAGGAAAGTGCTTCAGTATCGGACAAACCCCCTACCACCCACCATGAAAGCTGGAACACCCACTAGTGGGCGGTAGGGACCAGGTTGACTACCACTGGCTCAGAACATGGGAAGGAAATTGATAAGAACATAAGAACATAAGAATAGCCTTGCTGGAACAGGCCACAGCCCATTCAGTCCAGCATTCTGTCTCACACAGTGGCTCCCCATTTGCTTCAGGGTATTCCCAAGCAGATGTCTTCACCTGCTTATGATTCCCTGCAAATGGCATTGAGAAATATCCTACCTATCTCTCCAACCCGGAGGGTGTCCTTAGGCATTCATAATGATAGCCATGGATACCCTTGTTGAATCATATTGTATGGTCATGACTACAATTTTGTCAATCTCAGGATCGCAGGGCTGGAAGGGGTCTTAGAGGTCTTTTAATCCAACTCCCTTCTCAAGGCAGGAGTCCTTATATCATCCCACACAAATGGATGTCCAATTTTTCTCGGAAAGCCCCAGCAAGTGAATACCCAAAACTCTGAGAGGCAAGCTGTTCCATTGATTCACTGTTCTCATTATAAATAAATTTCTTCTTAATTCCATATTGGATTTCTCATTAATAGGCTTCCACCCATTGCTTCTTGTCCTGCCCTGAGATGCTTTGGCAAATAAGTCAACATCCTCATCTCTGTAACAGTCCTTCAAGTACTACCCTGTTTCCCCGAAAATAAGCCCTCCCTGAAAATATTGCAACACAGCACCAGCCATGAGGTGACCATACTCACTGCTTCCTGCACCTCAAAAATAATGAGACCTCCCTGAAAATAAGGCCAAGTATGCTTATTCCTGGGGTCAAAAGAAAATATTTGTCTTATTTTCAGGGAAACATAGTAGAAGTTAGATATTGTATCATGTCACTAATCCTAATCCTTCTCTTCATTACGCTAGACCACGGGTGTCAAACTAAATTGTGTCATGTGATGTATCATGACATTTTTTGTCTTTGAGGAGCTGGGGTGAGCATGGCCTATGTGTGATGCATCCAGTCCATGGGCTGCCAAATTAACATCCCTGGACTAGACATACATAGTTCTCTTAGCCATTCATTATACAATTTAGCCTCCAGAATACTTACCATCTTTGCTGCTCTTCACTGCACTCTTTCTGGGGGTCTCAGCATCTTTTTTGAATTATGGCAACCAGAATGGGACACAATATTCCATGTGTGGTCTCACCACTGCATATAAAACAGTAATATCACTCCTTGTTATTTTCATGCTATCACCCTATTGATGCATTACTATTATTTTTTTGGCAACTGTTGCACACCACTAACTCATACTTAAGTGGTGGTCCACTTGAACACCAAGATCCCTCTCACAGTTACTACTGTTGAGCCAGGTACAACTTATTTTATACCTGTGCTTTTGGTTTTTTTCTGTCTTAAGTGCCAGAGCTTTCTTCTCTCATTGCTGAACTGCATTTAGTTGGATAGGATACAATGTTCAAGTCTGTCAAGATCCTTCTGAATCTTGAATCTCACTTCCAAAACGTTAGCAATTCCACCCCAGCTTGGTTATCATCTGCAAATCTGATGAGTTCCCCTTCTAAACCCTGACCTAGATTATTTATGAAGATGTTGAAGAGTGGAGAAGTCTTTCATCTCAGCTATCTAAGATTGAGGGGTGATGACTGTGTTTGCTGAACGTTCCGTATATGTGACACATGCATGTCAACCCTGAGCTATGGCATTTCTATGTCCTGAGGCCATTTCATAAGAAAAGAGGTCTTCTTTAAGCCAGCCCTGTGCATGTTTGCCTCCCAAAGCAACAATCAAGGTGTCCTGATGCCCATAATACTTACGCTCTTTCTTAATTGCCCAATATCCAATCCTGAGTTTGGAGTTTCTGGAACAGAGGTGGTATTCTGCTGATTCCAATTGGCTCACTAGAACTGGTAGTGGAATTGCAGGTGGTCCCACCCACCCACCCTAGCTCTATGGCATCCCATTTGGGCCCCTTTTTTTTAGCCAAAGAGCATTTGTGGAAGGCTTACCACATGCACGGATGTGCACGCTCACATTTGCGAACTGGTAGGGAAGGTAAGTGAATACCAACCCTGTTCTGGACTCTGGAAGCAAGTACAAATTAGAGCAAAATCAGAAGATATTTACTGAAATGGTGAGAGGACTAGAAACCAAGTCCTATGAGGAACAGATAATTTAGCTTGCAGAAAAGAAATCTGAGGGGAGATGTCAGTCTTTATAGATCAAAATGTTTGTCAAATGATGTGCATTTGATAGACAGACCCCTGAAAAGGAGGCAAGAGCACCAGGTTGAAATTATGGAGGATTTGGTTTAGATATTAGGACCACTTTCTTAATGGTAACAGCAGTCAATCAGTGGACTAGATTTCTTCATTAAATGGTAGGTTCCTTTTGAGGTCTTCCCACCAACCTAGGAAATCCAGATTGCTTTACCAAAACCTGCATGGAGCAAGGGATGGGTCTAGATAACCCCTGAGATCTCTTGCAGCTCCATAGTCCTATGAAATGTGTAATCTTCTCAAACAGGAGCAAAATAAAAACCAGCCCAAACATTATTGCTGGAATGATGTGCGCAATCTGCTGAGCCAGCATGTGGAGTGTATTTCACTAAGAATACCCTCCAAGTTGGCAGGGGACACTCAGCAGTGAAATAGATTTAAGAAGTCAGCAAGTCAGGACAGCTATCTTTCTCATAACCGATGATTTATATTATCTACTCTTCTCAGACAAACCGGGTTTTTCTTCTCCAATCTGGCATGCTTCCCGATTTATTGGAACTATAATTCCCCATATTCTGCAAGTCACAATCCTTATACATCTGATCAGAGAAAGGTGCTGTACAACGGAGATGGACAAAATGGGATATACTACAGAGAGGGGATGGGTAGAATGGGATGGACAGAACTGGATATAATACAAAGAGGAGAAATGTATTAAAATGACAACAATCCCAAATTCTTTAGTAGTGTCAAAGAAAACAATCCTGATGTGTCTTGGATAAGCTCCATTTTCAAAGGCAGCGGTGACTTCAGTAGAGACAGAATGATGCAATGGGTAAGGCACTAAGCTAGCAACCAGGAGTCTATGGGTTCTGGTCTCACCTTAGGCACAAAACCAGCTGGGTGACCTTGGGCCAGTCACTCTCTCTCAACCCTAGGAAGGAAGCAATGGCAAACCACTTCTGAAACTTTGCCCAAAAAACCACAGGGACTTGCCCAGGCAGTCATCTGGAGTCAACACTAAGCCAAAGATCTATATTTTACAAAATCAAACAAAAAATAGTGATTTAAATGCAGGAAGTTCAATCAGAACACAAGTGTGCTTGAAGAAAGTTTCTGTTCAAATTGAATTAGACCTGATGGATAGAGATTTTTCCTCCTTGGCACTTAGAATTTTTTTCCTTCCTCCTTTTTTTCCTACTCAGACATAATAAACAGACTTTCCTTCTCTGCCTTTTTACAATGCACTCTTCTTGCAGTGCTAAACCTCAAAAACGCCATTACTAAATGAACGTACAAACCTTTAAAAAAAAAACCCTAAATATAGAAATACATTTAATTGCAGCAAAGATGCATTTTCATGTTTCCCCTGGCAACACAAATAGCCAGTTGTGTTTTCTTTCTCATATTCATTTATTTTTTATTTCTGTATTTCTTTCTAAGCCTTTCTAAGCTCACAACATTGTTTACAAAAAAAAGATCCATAATGTAATATAATAGAATATTCCAATTTATCAAACAGCTGCTAACATTCCAAACAAACATAACATAAAATATAGAATCCAAATTAAAGTTAAGAAAGCATACAGTACTTTAAGATCTTGGGCGGTGGGGGGAGGGGGCGATACCACTTCAATGTGTATTCAGATAGTCCTGTACATGACCACAACTGAGCCCAAAATTTATGTTGCTAAGTGAGACATTTGTTAAGTGAGTTTTGCTCATTTTATGAACTTTCTGAAGAGGCTAAAACACTGACCTTGTCGATCAGAAGGTCGGCAGTTCAGCAGTTCGAATCCCTAGTGCTGTGTAACAAGAGTGAGCTCCCATTACTTGTCCCAGCTTCTGCCAACCTAGCAGTTCAAAAGCATGTAAAAAATGCAAGTAGAAAAATAAACCTTTGGTGGGAAGGTAACAGTGTTCTGTGCAGCTTCGGCATTTAGTCATGCCGGCCACATGACCATAGAGACGTCTTCGGATAGTGCTGGCTCTTTGACTTTGAAACCAAGATGAGCACCACCCCCTAGAGTCAGGAATGACTAGCACATACGTGTGAGGGGAACCTTTACCTTTACCTTATGAACTTTCTTGCCACCGTTGTTAAGTGAATCACTGCAGTTAAGTTAGTAACAAGATGGTTAAATGAATCTGGTGTCCCCATTGACTGCTTGTGAGAAGTTCCCATGAGGATCACATGATCCTGGAACATCATAAATATGAATCAGTTGCCAAACATCTGAATTTCGATCACGTGACCATGGCAATGCTACAACAGTCATGAGTGTGAAAAATGGCCATCAGCCACTGTGCCATAACTTGGAACAGTCACTAAATGAATTGTTGTAAGTCAAGGACTACCTGTAGAGATCTCTGGAAAAACAAGACTCCTCAGTTGTGAGGCCAAGAGGTGTTCCTAACAAAAGACATTTGGACTGTGTTTCTAGTGTCTTCCAGGCTAGGCATCCAATGTCTTAAAATTGGCAAGATGTTGGACCCAGAGTTGCAGTGCAAGCTCTGCCCCTTTTGAATGCTTGTGTGCAAATACGAAAGGGCAGAACTCGCACAGGTGGCAATCTTGCTCCCATCAGGCATCACTTCTGCTCCACTCTTTAATCACAGAAATAAAGGGATGGCTTCGATTGATTCAAAGCCCAACCAGATGCATATCGATGCCAATGTTAGGGTTCCATGTAATACACCCATAACAATCCGAGAACTCTGAGGCAAGTAGATTCCTCAAAGAACAGTTTTATTGGATATATCATATTGGCACAGGCTGGTGAAAACCAGCTCTAAATGTTCCCACAGTTTTCACCTAATTGAAAATAAAAGTTTTCCCCTTTTCCCAAACATACAGCGTGCTGTCCAGTTGCTTGGTATCATCACTCCTCCTGTCTTCAGCCACCTGTTGGAATGTCCTTGGTTCTCAGAGGAAAGTATTTTGTTTTGGCTAGAAACACCTACCTATCTCTAATTCCCCCTTCCTAACCCTCATCTCAGTTGTGGCAACACAGAAACCTCAAAGATGGCCTCAGGCCAACTTCAGAGTTAACAACCTTCAAATAACCTGGTTAAAAATGATACGAATTTTCTTTCTGGGAAACCAGGACTTATTTTCTGTATTATTGATTGATTGATCGATTAATTGACTCAATATCTGAAGTAACCATGTGGCTTAGTTTAATAACTGGCTCCAGAAATTAGACCAGGATGGCTAACCTCCCTCCCTGCCCATCTCCATTGCAAGGATGCAATCTATATCATCAAAAAATTCTGAATTTTCATTAAAGGCAACTTATGCAAAAAGCAGGACAACAATCTAATTGTAATGCCATCAGAGTATCATGTTCACTTTGTCTAGATGGAATTACAGCTGGTAAACCACAGCTACAGCTGTCACTTAAAAAAACATTTATACTTGATTTTCATTTGTTAAGATTGGAAGAGGAAGCTCACCCAAAGCTTTTGAGAAAATATGTAGCTCTCAATTATCAGGTTTTACCTGGCAGAGGAGGTCAGAGATGCTTATAAGGGGAGTGGGGATGGAGAGATGAGAAAAACAACCATAATAAAACTGACCATGGTTAAAACGAATAAATATAACTTGCACAATATCATCTTCTCTGCCAAACAGAAGAGCAGATTGAATAACAAGGAAATTTAAAGGCAATTTGTGTCTTCAATTGTATTCTGAAGATACCAACTGGGAAATCAACTATCCATCTCTCAAGGACCACCTCCTCCGACCAGAGCTGACATGTGAAGGAGATCCTCCTCTGTTTTGGTGAGACAATACCCTAAATTCAGGAGGTGATGGCAGCAGAAGCTAGAAAACACTGTTTTCCTGTTATGGCCTTATATTCTGGATCAGCCTCTTTTCTAACCCACATCAACCTCTTGCTGAGATTTTCAGAAGATACCAAACTCTTCCAACCAGCCTTTGTGGACAATTGCCTGATGTACAAGATACTTATTATTGTGGACTGCAATAATTATGCAATACTAATATCTTATTACTATGGTTAACAGTTATTGTACCTTAACATGGATTGTTTGTCTTACGTTATTTTAAGCTGCAGCAACTCTTAATTGCTTTGGTGACATACAAATGTAAAAACACCAACATTTCTTGGGAGAGAGGGGTGCTGCCATTGAGAAGAATCTCCTCCTGGCCAGTGCAGTTTGAGACAAGCTCACTAGTGCAGTGGGGTCAAAATCAAGGCCCACGGGCTGGATGCAGCCTGTGGGGTGCTTAGATCTGACCTGCAGGGCTGCCCTGGAAACAGTGAAGGACCAGCCCGCAGTGCCTCTGCCAGCAAAAAAGGTGCTGCGCTCAGCCCTCCCAAGCTCCGTTTTTGGCTGCAATGGCCTCCTGCAACACACTGCTAGCAAAAATGGAGCTCAGGGGAGATACACTCAACCCTCCCGACCTCTGTTTTTGGCTGCGACAGCCTCCTGCAACACACTGCCAGCCAGGAAAAAGGGAGTTCGGCGGGATCTGTGCTCAACCCTCCCAAGTTCCGTTTTTATTTATTTATTTTATTTTATTTATTTTTTATTTATTTATTTACACTTATATACCGCCCTATCTCCCGAAGGACTCAGGGCGGTGCACAGAAGAATAAAAAGTAATAAAACACAACGACAATACAAAAGTTAAAAATAGTGTAAATACTAGATCTGTGCTAAAAACTTATGGTTAAAAACAAGTAAAAATATTATTAAATTCGTATAAAATTGGGACTGCGTTGTTAGAACTATGCTAGGCCAGCCGCATGAAATAGATATGTTTTTAAGGTCCCACGGAAGAGGAGTAGATCCGTGATGGTACGAAGGTCGGGGGGCAGGTCGTTCCAGAGGGCAGGGCCCGCCACAGAGAAGGCTCTCCCCCTGGGGGTCGCCAGCTGGCATTGTCCTGCAGATGGCACCCTGAGGAGGCCCTCTCTGTGGGAGCGAACAGGTCGGAGGGAGGTATACGGTAGGAGTCGGTCACGCAAATAGCCAGGTCCCGAGCCATGGAGCGCTTTGAAGATGGTTACTAGCACCTTGAAGCGCACCCAGAAAGCCACAGGCAGCCAGTGCAGCTCGCGCAGGAGTGGTGTTACATGGGAGTATCGAGAAACTCCCATAATCCCCCGCGCGGCCGCATTCTCGACTAGCTGGAGCCTCCAGGTGCACCTCAAGGGGAGCCCCATGTAGAGAGCACTTTTGGCTGCGACAGCCTCCTGCAACACACTGCTTGGGAGGGCCAAGCTCTGTTTTCGCTGGCAGAGTTCTCAGGCCACCACAGGTGCCCCCAACATGAGTGATGTCGAGCTGGCCATGCTCACCCTGGCCACCCTGACCCTCGACCCCCTGAGGTCAAACACAGCCCTGATGCAGCCCTCAATGAAAATCGTGTTTGACACCCCTGCACTAGTGGGACCAGGAACAGATGCTCTTGAGCTGCTCTTAAAGCTTGACTCAATCAGACTCATGAATTGGATGGTATTGGGGGAGACATTCTTTTAAGCATCTGGCTTATGAACTGTTCTGCATCTCTGATGTAAAGAATAATAAATTACCTCTTCCCACTCATCTCTTCTCTCTTGAAAGTGTCTCTCCGGTATTATATTTCTCCCACAAGAAAATGCAAGAAGTTCCTAACCCCCCTAGTTCCTTTCAAAACAGCATCAGCTGTGTATAAAGTAGCACAGCCTGCAGCTCAGCGTAATTGAACAAAACCTTATTGAAACATGGAAGTCCTGCAGACCTTTCGAAAGCCAGGAGAGGTAGAGTATTGCAAACTTTTGCAAACTGCCAATTCACAATGGGAACAGGAAGGGTCAGTTGGAAAGTGAAATTTTATATCCTTTCCCTTGCCTTTGACATAGACTTCTGTATGTAATATTTAGAATGATAGTTTCAACAATAAGCATTAATAGTCAAGTTAGCAATGCTCTTGTTCTTCAGTTGTAAATAATCATTGGGGGGGGGGGGGAGAATCCATCACATTTTCTTCTGTAAGTGATCTCCCAGGATCAGTCAACCTAGACCCTACAGACAGGGATGCATTAGATAGAATTTTTACTGTTGTGCTAATGGATTTAATGTTGCACCGGAGCAAGAACCAAAATAGATATTGTAGATTGATATTTTGGAATGATTTCAGCTACCAGGAATATAACAACATCCCAAATAAAATTGAGTGGGATGGGAATGACAGAAACTTCCACTGTTGAAACAGGAGTTCACAGTTAGTTTAGTTTAGTTTACTACTACTACTCCTACTCCCGAAGGATATATAAAAGTTAAAAACAGTTTAAAAGCATGTTAAATAATTTGGCCTCTCATAAAAATTAAAAAAAAACAAACCCCGATTAAAATTAATAAAAATTCATTTTTAAAAATTCATTTTTATGCCAGCCCGGCTTGTTGGGAAAAAAAGGTTTTGAGAGCATGGCGGAAGGTGCGTAGGTCAGGGATAGTTCTTAATTCCGGGGGAAATTCGTTCCAGAGGACAGGTGCTCCCACAGAGAAGGCTCTCCCCCTGGGTGTCTCCAGTCGACATTGTTTAGCCGATGGCACCATGAGGAGACCCTCTCTGTGGGAGCGTACTGGCTTACTTCATCTATCATCTTCTTGGAAATATGGGATCCTTTGATCCCAAACTCACAAAAAGTAACTGTTTCCAAAGTTGGGTAAGATAGAGTAAGATCAGGGGTGAAATTCAGCAGGTTCTGACCAGTTCTGGAGAACCAGTAGCGGAAATCTTGAGTAGTTTGGAGAACCGGCAATTACCACTTCTGACTGGCCCCGCCCCCATCTATTCTCTGCCTCCCGAGTCCCAGCTGATTGGGAGGAAATGGGGATTTTGCAGTAACCTTCCCCTGGAGTGGGGAGGTAATGGAGATTTTACAGTATCCTTCCTCTGCCACGCCCACAGAACCAGTAGTAAAAAAAATTGAATTTCATCACTGAGTAAGATAGGATGCTGAAGTCTTGGAAGCTAGAAGAAATAATCAGAAACAATCTCTCTGCCTTCTGGTAAATAGGAGCCATTTTATAAATGGGCACACCTGCATTTGTTTGCCTGGCCACAGCCTAGTCTCAAAACTCCTAACTGGTCCACTGCTTGAAATACTGGGAAGAGTCGACCTAAGTCCTAGAATCAGTTGGAAGGTGCCAGAGAGAATGTGATTTCCTTTCAACCCAGTTTTAACCTCCTGCCATTTTATGTCTATTATTTTGAATATCAATTGTTCCATACCATTGTATCTACTGAGTTTTAATTCAGCTGTTTGGTTATTGTTGGGAAGTTTTTATGAATTTAAATGAAGTAATGTATAGGTTCTAAATTTACATTTAGAACCTATACATACCTATACATGCCATTATTATAGTTTAACTTGAATTTGTGCAGTTTTGGGAGAGTATATCAAAATACAATGCTTCGATTCAATTCAATTGCAGAATTAAAATGATTTAGGTATCCTGATATTTTCCAGATTTTTTCCGATACAACTCCTACAATTCCCAATAATTGGTCATAGGAGCTGGGGCTGGTGGGAATTAAAGTTCACAACATATAATCTGATTCTATACCACCATTATGAAAGTCAAAACCTGGGGAGGTTCGCATTACTGATGAACCATAAAAATATACTGATAAAACTGTAAAAACCTACAATAATGTTACAAAATATAAAAGGGTAGGAGTAATAATAATGATAATGCAAATTAATCAACTAACATTGACACACACACACATACACACACACAATTCTAATAGCAGTGATAGTTGTAGATAATCTCCAAAGGTCCTATGAAAAAGTTGCAATGCCATAACCTTCTAGAAGGTTTCTACTCATGCTCTGCTACAAGGTTGTTCACAAAGTAGGCTCCACCATGAAGAGACACTGTCAATATGTCTCCAACCTTCATATTTACTTATTGTGGGGAATGTGGAATGTTTCCATCTAATTTAAGGACCCTAGGTGGGTTATTTCTACCAAGTAATCTGGATACAAACTGTGGGCCGGGCCACTTAGAACTTTATAGGTTAAAAATTGTTCACAGAAACCTCTTGGAAGCCAGGTGCCTTGTGACTATTGTGGCTTTCAGGCACCAGTTCATAATTGTTGCATTTTACATGAACTGCAGTTTCCAAAAACTCTTCAGGGCACATTGAGGTACTCTAGTTTAGTGCTTGTGAGTTAATCCAATAAACAAAACGGATAAAATTCATGGCATGACAAAATCCACAGAAAACTCTGAATATTCATCCTTCTCAAATGTATACCAAATGGCTGTTTCCTGAGCCAAGAAAACATCCACCATCACTGAAATAAATCATACAACAGGCAGGAATTGAGGACCAATGTATTTTCTAGCCAATGGCCCAGAGTGATAAGGTTGGCTATTCGTTTACTACTGACCTGCTGTTGTCCCTCCAAGAGAACCAATAGACATATATGTACTGCAACTTTCTGGTTTTCCCCCACCATTCAGTCAGAGTTGAAGAAACTTCTTGGATGAGAAGCGAAACATCTTCAAAGAAAAACCAGAAAGTCCAGTTGCCTCTTGAAAAAGCACCTTTGGGACAACCATGACCTGGGTGACTGAGAATCTCCGTAGACATTTCCTGTAATGACACTTTAATGCTAGAAACCAAGGCAAACAATTGCAGAGAAGAGCCCATTCTTTGAGGCCATGGAAGTATCAGCAAGGATTTCACTCTTGCCTTTGAGAACCACACAGATGCCCTGAGAAATGTCACAGAGGAAATCAGGGAAACGGCATCTTCCAACTGCAGATTATTTGGTACACATGCAAAAAGAATAATCTAAGGCAGTGATGGCTAACCTTTTTCTCCTCGCATGCCGAAATCACGTGTGCCCACACCCATAATGCAATGCTCCCCACCTACCCCCTGCACATGCACACATGACCCCCACATCCCCCCAACCCCACACAGGTGCATGACCCCCCTGTGCTCCCCACACACATGCGTATGAACCAGTGGTGTGTTTCAGTTTATTTTACTACCAGTTCACTTATGTGCGCTTGTGCATGCGCATGCACAGAAGCATCCAAGCAGGTGGGCAGAGCCTCCTGACGCTACCACTACTGGTTCCCCCGATCCAGGGTAAACCAGCAGAAACCCACCTCTAACGTGAAACCCCTGTGCCCCGTTTTGGGCCAAGCAGGCCTCCCTGAAGCCTCCTGAAACTAAAAATGGGGTGCCACGCTCCCCTGTGCTCTCCCCACTTCTACACATGCACATGTGACCCCCTGCCTCACCCCACAAATGCACGCGCATCTCCCGCATGCACAGCAGAGACCCAAAAATCAGCTGGCCGGTGGGAGGCGCACGCTTATGTGCAGTGGAGCTGAGCTGGACAACGGCTGGACACTCCTGCGAGGAACAAAATTAGTTTTCATAGCACAAAGTCATTCTCAGCTCCTTTGGACAAAGATCCTTTCCTCCCAAGTTGCTCATGAACTGGTGGGGACTTAAAACCACAATTGGGGGACATCTCCCCACGAATCATTAGCCACGTTGGATGGAGATTTTTGGAACCATAGCTGTCATTTTGGGGAAAGCTGTGATATATGTGTATTTAGAGATATTCTAAGCAGGATGCATCAGATGGAAGCTAGAATGTTAGAACTGCACATTCAGATCCCTGACCAGCAATCTGGGTAGGCTAGCCATTTGAGTAGGCTGAGAAATCTATTTCTGTTTCTACTCAAGTCTTTTATCAGAAGGCTATTAGGAAGACCAAAAAAGCACATAGGATGTCTCTGAATTGAGCCAATTGAGCTCCAAATTGTGCATTTAACAAGAAACATCTTGTGCCATTTTACTTAATTTTCAGTCTTATTCATAAGACCGTCTTTGGTTATGCTGAATTTTCCTACCACGTATAGATTTAGGACTGCTTAGACGATAAATGTAATTCAAACAAATTTACATTATTAATAGCCTGAAGAAATAATTCTTATTTGTAATTCACAGCTCAAAAGGGGTTGTTTTGCTCAATGCTACAACAATTCATATTTAAGTGAAGTTATAAGCAAGGGGCTGGCGCAGGAATTAATCCACATTTCCCATCTGTGTTTATTTCCCCTCTTTATTGCTAAAGAACAACTGTTTTTTTTTCTTTTTTTCTGGAGGGTTCATTAATCTTAAGTTTGATTTAAAGGATATTTACACTTTAATTACTAGACAAGAATAAAATTATTTTTCATCTGTGGGCTCATGAATAAATAAGTTGCTTTTTATTTAAATTCTGATAACTTAATAGGTTTGCCTTTGCTTATTTTCATGCATGTGAGAGCAAATATAATTATTACTTCTGGGTTCTTTATAAATCCTAGGGTGATCCCTCCCTCCCCCCCCCCCCCGCCTCTACAGAGCAATAACGTTCTCAACATAATCTTTAAAAAGATTTCTGTTTTAAGGAAATGCAGCATCTCCCAGACTTTAAAACCGAGGCCCCATTTTTCCTCCTCAATTAAACTAGCCACCCATTTTACTCTTAACAATAAAGGTTATTTTAAGGCATTGTTCCCTTGCAAGTATGGGTAGACCAAACTCTGTTGTCCCATGGCATCATAGCCAAGGGCAGGTTGTAATCCAATCATCCTTGAATGCTAGGATAGCCAACGTGATTCCTAACTCAAAAGGTAGGAAGCAAATCCTGGGGGAATTCAGGGGTGGGTTTCGGCTGCTGCTATTGCTGGTTCGCTCAGGGATGCAGCACCCACACACGTGCTTGTTGCATGCTGCGCATGCGTGCTCAGTACAACAAAAATTGCTCTGTGCATGTGCAGAAGGAAAAAACAAGATAGCTGCACCTGCAGTGCTGTCAAGAGAACCAGTTTGGGGGTGTGACAGGCTTGGGTTGCTGCCGGTTCCAGCAACCCAGGCCGCCAAGTTACTACCTGTTTGGCGGAACCGGTCCAAACTGGTAGGAACCCACCTCGGGGGGAATTCTATGCTGGAGGGGACTTTTAAATTGAAGGCAGACTCCACCCCTCTCCTCCCACCCACCCCACTCCCCGGTCTCTGCTCTCTAGCCAGCCATCTTTTTGTTTACCATATTGATGCATTAAGTATTGGAACACATCAGTGGTGGGTTTCAAAATTTTTTAGAACCTCTTCTGTAGGTGTGGCCTGCTTTGTGGGAGTGGCTTGCCAGCCATGTGACTGGGTGGGCGTGACCAACTTGTAAAATGTGGTGAAACTCACTTAACAATGCTCTTACTTACCAACCAATATGTTGGCTCAGAAACTCTGACATTTGAAGCACGCTAGTCTTAAAGCTGCCAAGTTACAAGACCCTTGCACCCCTAACCCTTTAGGAAAAAAACCCTAGGGGTGTTCAAACTTGACAGCTTTAAGACTTGTGGACTTCAACTCCCAGAATTCCTCCTTTCGGTCTTCATCTTGATGATGTGCGGATGGGCAGTGGGAGGGAGCTGGAACCAGTTCTAAACGGCACTGTAGATGTGTGGAACCTCTTCTATAGAAGAGGTTAGAACTGGCAGGAACCCACCCCTGGAACACATAACACCACACATGTCACCATAAGGCAAAAATCACAAAACTGTGTCTCACTTATTTTGGCCATGTCATGCAGGGGTGTTTTATTGTAGAAACCAATTATGTCCAGAAGAATTAGTGGTAGGGTAGATAGCGGTAACCAGGCCACCAAAGAACCTACAGAGGCTAAACACCAGCCAGAGCACAGAACATCTCAAAGCAATAGTGCAGGTCTCTTCTGTAACATCTGCCGACTTAGTAACATGGAAATGAAGAAGAGGGTGAAGGGCAGGAAGGAGCAAATGGCACAGTACACAAATATGTAAGGCAACTATCCCCAACCTTGGAGACTTGCCATGGCAAGGAGACAGGGGAAGCAGGTAGCACTAGTGGCCGGCTGGTATGCACAGCTCAACTTGTATGAGTGGCAGACTGGCCCGCACATGCATGCGTGCTCAGATCAAGTTAGCTCTGCACATGTGCACACACGCCAGCCTGCCACTTATGCAAAGTTGAGCTGAGAGCATGTGCATGCTGGCCCCCCACTTCCAGTTCCAAATAGGCCACAGCCCGGTAGTGAGCGATTGCCCTGAGGTTGGGGACCCCTGATATAAGGGATATAATTTATTTCGTGACAATGACACGTTTTTGTCATTTTAAAGAAACCTCCAGATTCTGTGCATATCCGTATCTAATAGCAACAATGCCAGGCTTTATATTGGTTGATATGAGTGGTTGGGTGCTGGTCTAAGACACGGGTGTCAAACTTGATCATGTCACATGACGTATAGTGACTTTTCGGCCTTTACGGAGCCAGCGTAGGCATGGCTGGTGTGTGATGCATCCGCGGGCCACCAGTTTGACAGGCCTGGTCTAAGACATTAAAAATCTCTACCGAGGAAAGAGCTATTTTAAAATTCCCCATAGCATTGGTGAAGATTGACTAGGATACTGAGAATCTGGTTTTCCTGAACCCAGTTTAAATAAGAGAAATTGATTCAAATTATTTTGATATCTGATACCTTTCTCCTGACTAGGCACCGTTTAAGATGGGTTCACCACAGAACCAGCGATGGGAGGAACAATTGAGAGTAGATAGTCTCCATATGCTTTGATCAAGGGCCCTGGGTCCTTCTTGGAGAAGGGCGGGATATAAATTTAAATAAATAAATAAATAATAAAATAAATGTTTCTCATTGTCTACAACAGTGTTTCTCAACCTTGGCGACTTTAAGTCCTGTGGACTTCAACTCCCAGAATCCCCCAGCCAGCTGTGCTGGCTGGGGGATTCTGGGAGTTGAAGTCCACAGGACTTCCAGTCGCCAAGGTTGAGAAACACTGGTCTACAATATTATTGTGGATAGTCAGATTGTCTTGCCTGTGGCTAGATAGTTTAGACTGACAGAAGACTTGACTTGATTTTTAAATGACATCTTGCTGGATCTCCCATGACTCATTTGCATGGCTATGAATATAGGAATTAGCATTCTAGGGGGGTTCCTTAAATCTGGGTGTGACCTCAGGAAACAAAAAAGTTAAAGCTGATTGTAAAAATGTTGTGCAAGTATTAATTAATGAGGAAATGTTACCCCTATTTATTTAAAAGCACGTGCTTCGAGGCAGTATCTTTTACTATATCTTACTCATTTATTGCTTTGATTGCTTAACAATTTATTTGTTGTTTTCCCAAAATTGGAAATCTCAGGTGTGTTCTCTACAGGAATTCATCACCATTCTTTACTCTCTAATACACATATGTCCTATTCATAGGTATATAATTCTCTTTATAATATATATTTATTATATGTAGCACACAAACATACCCAAGAACTCCAAAGTATAAACCTCTTGTGGATGAAAGAGTTATGGTTGTTGATTAATGCTGTAAATACATTACACTGTTTTATTACCACACAGAACGCTAACACTGCTTGTAAAATTTGAGGTACAGTGTATGTATTAAATTGCCTTTTGGAATACAGCTCTAATAAGGCATCTACCATTCTAAACCTTCAAAATATAAGAGTAAAAGAAAAATTCAACAAACAGAGTAGCAGAACAGCACAATTAATTGGACTCCTCGTGCAAACCTCCCAAGGTCTTATTATAATTATAAGGCCTTGGATTTTAAGAGCAGTAGCAATGGAGACCGCAATTGCCCTCTGGAGCATGGTGAATAATTAATGTAATGTCCCTCCTATTCTATTTCTGCTTGTACTATCCATCATGAGACAAGACAGCCTTTTCAAATCAGATGCCCTTCCAAATCAGGTGCCTCTCCAGATGTTTGCAACTACAGTTCCCATCAGGAGGAGATTGCAGCCTTATGTCTCCGTAAGGCAAAGAGCTGAAGAAGTCAGATTGTGTAATCATTAGAACCTCCACATCTAACAAATTGTTGGAGACCCAAATAAGACTGCAAGCCGGCAGCGTCACTCTCTTCTGCACCATCTGTTGCCTGAAGGCTACTGTGCACAATTACAGAACCAGCAAAAACAAAAGAATTTAATGTGGGAGGAAGCGCTGGATAGAGACAAGTCCAGAAAAATGATCCGTATGACGTGGCTTCTAGAAAGAACTTGTTGGCGCTGCTTCAGGATCCCACATCTCACATAGAATTGATCTCTCTGGGGTATGGTCTCCAGTGACATTTAATGATGGTCCCTTGTCACCAAAACTGGAAGAAGAGTGGGGTCCACAGGCTAGATTTCTCTCCTGCACCATCCAACTTATGGAAAAAGACACGGTTAGCACCTTCTAGAAACTGAAATTGAATTGCTATGAAAGATATCTCTGATCTGAGTAGATGCCATTGTATTATTGTACTCTATATTGTCATCCCAGCATTGTTAATGGTTTTGAGGTTGTTCTATCCTGGTCATCTATCCCGATTGTAATAGTTTATAAATGGAAACAAAAACTTTCAAAATGAATCACCAACAGAAAGCAGGCATAGCATTCTGTCAGGGGGAAGATTGCACATTCTTTCGCATTTTATTTTAAATTTTCTGCTTAAAGTATGACCTCCAGCTGCAAAATAAGCAAGTGATCTAACAGAAAAGCAGTTCTGGATCAATAGAACCTAGCTCTTTTCATAAAGAATCCTCATAGCCCCAAGAAAGCAATGTATCATAGTGAGCACTAGCTATCCATACATACGTTTTATTCTGCACTTTCTTATGCATTGATCTTGGACGGAGGGCTAATCTTAGGCTTCTGAATTCCCTTTCTATAAAGATTATCCAAAGTGACCCCAAAGAAATTCACAGTTAAAACATAAATCAGAACAGATTTATTCTGTTCAGATTTATAACATTCAAGCTTATATTCTACTGTATTGTACACCAGAAGTGGTATTCAGCAGGTTCTGAACAGTTCTGGAGAACCGGTAGCAGAAATTTTGAGTAGTTTAGAGCAGGGGTCTCCAACCTTTGCAACTTTAAGTCTGAAGGACTTCAGCTTCCAGAATTCTCCAGCCAGCAAAGCTGGCTGGAGAATTCTGGGAGCTGAAGTCCTTCAGACTTAAAGTTGCAAAGGTTGGAGACCCCTGGTTTAGAGAACCGGTAAATACCACCTTTGACTGGCCCCGCCCCCATCTATTCTCTGCCTCTGGAGTCCCAGCTGATCGGGAGGGAATGGAGATTTTACAGTAACCTTCCTTTGCAGTGGGGAGGAAACTGGGATTTTACAGTATCCTTTCACGCCCACCAAGCCATGCCCACAGAACTGGAAGTAAAAAAAATTGAATTGCACCACTAATGTACACTGTGGTAAAACATGGCCTACATGTAAGAGAAAAGCAGAGCTACATGAGGTATTAGTGACTGAGTGTGTCTAATAGTTAGGAAAATATCTTATGGAAAACATAATCTCATACGGTATTACAATGCTCAAATACTGGGGAGTTATCAACATCATCATCTTGAAGAGCCGTGGGGCGCAGTGGTTAGAACGCAGTACTGCAGGTGAGGTCTGCTGACTGCAGCTAACTGCAATTTGGCAGTTTGAATCTCACCAGGCTGAAGATTGTCTCAGCCTTCCATCCTTCTGAGGTTGGTAAAATGAGGGCCCAGATTGTTGGGGGGCAATAGGCTGACTCTGTAAACTACTTAGACAGGGTTGTAAAGTCCTGTAAAGCAACATGTCTAAGTGCTATTGCTATCATCATCATCATCATCATCATCACCATGTCCTGTGCAGAGCACATTAGGTAGCAAGGAATTTCCATGGGTTGCAATCCTTCACAGCATCTTCGACTTTGTCTCAAGAGACATTAATGATCTTAAAATCTTCCTTAAATGTTTGGTGCCAAGTTTTCTAGGACCAGCCTATTTTCCCTCCAGGAGGCATCCAATTTTTGGATGCTGTTCTTTAGGCATACATAAGATATGGCCAGCCAATTGCATTCGGTGATCATTCACAGTTCTCGACAGGTGTTTTAAATCTGATCTTTGTGGTACTTCTTCATTAGTGATGAAAAGTTATAGTTGTTCTGATTTTGTCATCTACTATTTGTCATCTACTATTGCAAATAATGCTTTTCAGGTTCTCTAATAGTCTTAAATCTATAATAGCAGTGGAATACTGCATTGGTATTTCTCTATTAAAAATAGAATCTTAGGGCAAGGAGAAATGTTTGTGACAAATTTATACAAGCATTATACTCCAAAGCATAGCTGGGCAGCCACAAAGATCCATCACTGCAAAACTAGAGTCTGTATCTTCATAAGCCATTCCAAGAGGTGTCCCTTTCTTGCAAGATGTTGTGTTTAGTCGCTATATGGTAGAGCATCATAGAGACCATCTATATGAGCCATGGTTGTGCAGGGGTTAGAGTACAGTACTGCAGGGTACTTCAGTTGACTGCCGGCTGGCTGCAATTTGGCAGTTTTTAATCTCACCAGGCTCAAGATTGACTCAGCCTTCCATCCTTCCAAGGTGGGTAAAATGAGGACCCAGATTGTTGGGGGCAATATGCTGACTTTGTAAACCACTTAGAGAGGACCGTAAAGCACTGTGAAGCGGTATATAAGTCTAAGTGCTATTGCTATCTAGGAAGCCTTAAGGTTTTGTGAAGCCAACTAGGATATGAAGGCAAGATCAGGGGAAGATTACATTAAAAATACCAATTTCTGCAAGACAGGAAAAAGGAGAAAAATCACACGCACCATAAAGTATTATAAATGGAGAGGTCTAAATTTCACAGGTCAGTTCTTTTTAAAACATTTCCAAAAGCTGTCTGCGGCAATATTTAACATTCAGGCTGCAGGCTTTAGTCTGTTGGCCACAGGAAAGCCGATTAAATCCTGTTTCCCTGGAATACTTCAAAGTTGCTCTCTGATGAGATGAAAACTTGGTTTCTGAATGAGGGAAAAAATAGGAAATAGAGACTGATATTTTGAGAAATATTTGAGGAACTCCTGAAAACCAAGAAAGGTCAATCAGATTATCGGTTGGCCAAATGTCATTTGAAATGTGTAACAAGTCATTTTATCCCTTTTGAATTTTTAGACGAATGGATGGTGTTTCCTGACAAATTTATTTTACCAGTATTCACTTTATGCATAAGATTGGGACGTGGTGGCTCAGTGGCTGATGCCGAGCTTGTCAATCAGAAAGGTCGGCAGTTCAGCAGTTCAAATCCCTAGTGCCGTGTAATGGAGTGAGCTCCCGTTACTTGTCCCAGCTTCTGCCAACCTAGCAGTTTGAAAGCATGTAAAAATCTAAGTAGAAAAATAGGGACCACCTTTGGTGGGAAGGTAACAGTGTTCTGTGAGCCTTCGTCATTTAGTCATGCTCGCCACATGACCACGGAGACGTCTTCAGACAGCGCTGGCTCTTGGGCTTTGGAACGGAGATGAGCACCTCCCCCTAGAGTCAGGAACGACTAGCCCATATGTGCGAGGGGAACCTTTACCTTTATGTATAATATTGATTCTATTTTTATTAATGGCACTGGCCAGAAGGGCCAATTTTTGAATCTATAAACTGCACATACATGAATAGGTATAAAATTCTCACACACACACAAACACACACACACATTCTGGGTGAGGATATCTGTTGGAGATCA
Source organism: Rhabdophis nuchalis (assembly GCA_039707465.1). NCBI lineage: Eukaryota > Metazoa > Chordata > Lepidosauria > Squamata > Natricidae > Rhabdophis > Rhabdophis nuchalis. Next base: position 148,047,885 of record CM077644.1, on the reverse strand, counting down.
AAAAAGTCAAGATGGCAGCAAAGCCATGACCACACAATTGCAGTCCTTTTGGAGATGGGGATTTGGTCCCAAGTCTCTTAACTCACCAGCCATGGGTACAGGGACATGCAATATTTTTATTACTATGGTTGATCACACAGTCACCCAGATGTTTAGACTGGACTTGGCAATTTTACCCACCCTTCAAGCCCTTCCCAAGATCCTGAGATAGGCAGGTGTTCTCTGATGGTGTTAAAAGTATGGCCATCGGATGTAAGCTGTTCCAAATAAAACTGTCTTTTGCAATTGATTGATGATGACTTTGTCAATGCTAATAGTATTCAACTGGTGCCATGGTATTCAATAGTAATGCACCTATTACTATTGGTACTAACTTTGCATTCTTTTGTCACCGTTGTTCTACTAAACACCTTTTCTTCCAATAGACCTGCAGTTGCTGGCCCTGTTGCTGAGCCAATAGCCTGTAGCTAATCCTGTAGCCCATTTGACACCAGATGTCCAAGAAGTCCAATACCTAGTATGGTTCTTTTTTACTTGGGGGATGACCAATTCAATATGGGTTTCTGTAAATTATGTCCCACCATATTGTCTATGGGAGAGATACTTTTTTGTCTGGCTTCTCTAATGAGACCTGTATAGTTGAATTTCTGGCATGGCTCTCATCTTCCTCAGAGCACATAAGTCCAACAACCACATCACTGAGGGATTTGTCTATGGAGATTCTTAGTCATCCAGGTCATGGTTGCCCCAAAGGTGCTTTTTCAAGAGGCGACTATTATTCTTTGAAGACTTTCACTTCTCATCCAAGAAGCTTCTTCAGCTCTGACTGGATAGCAGGGAAGGGAAGGATTTATATTCCTTGCAGATAGCTGGTCATTTGCTTTCCTTTAGTGAGTCATTGAGGCCACCTGGAGGTTTATCTATCTCTTCAGGGTCACTGAATGGTGCAAATGGGTGTAGAACCTTCTTGGAACTGCTGAAAGGACTGTGTTGTAGACTGGAGATAGAGAATGTCGTATCCCTCCCCCTCTGTTGAGAGAGGTCTGTTCAATTTTGACATAGATGGTCTCTTTGACCCCCTCTTTCAAACCAGCGGTCCCCTCTGTCCAAAATGTGGACTTTGCTGTCTTCAAAAGAGTGGCCTTTGTCTTTTAAATGCAGATGGACTGCTGAATCTTTTCCTCACGGACTTGTTCTCCTAAGTTGTGCCATGTATTTATGAAGTGACTGTTTTGTTTCCCCAATGTATAGATCTGCACATAGCTCACTGCATTGTGCTGCATGTACCACATTGTTCAGTTTCTGTTTGCCCAACTCCAAACAACTCTAGGTAGTTGCAGATAAAAGAATGTTAATCACGGAAATGCTACTGCATAAGCAAAAATGTTACAGCCTAAATTCCTTACAGACTCCGGACTGTATATCAGGTTGTAGAGCCGCAACTAGTTCACTAGAATCGCCAGCTGCTACATGTAGAAAGATTTCGGTTCACAGGATTTGCTTCCTCAGTTGGCAACTGCAGTGAGAAAAGGACCATTTTCTAAATAAAATTATATATCATATTGGAACAAATTCCCCAGTGGATCTTGCTGTGTTTTAGGAAGGAAAGAAAAATACAATAAAGCCACATTAAATTGTATTTCATTAAAAAGGTGCTAAAAATTATTTATTGCTGCACAATGCTTATCAAAATGTGAGAAAGCTGTACGGAGGGACTTACAAGGTGGAAGAACTGCACACACGCACAAAAGAAACAGGAGGATTAATGTAACAGGAAAATAATTAAAGAGAAGTTTGTTTGTTTGTTTGTTTGTTTGTTTGTTTGTTTGTTTATAGGGCACCCCTCTGAGTTTCCAAATTATGCACATATTGATGAATTTCTGAGGAAACAAATAATTCAAACTCTTTATCAGGGTCAGAAACAGATGGTGATGGCATGACATTGGCAAACAATGTCATGCCATTCAACAACACAATGTTGTTGAAAGGCAACAACCAGGCCCATTAAACCTAAGCAGTCTATCTAAGAGCTTATTTTTTCATGTATGTATGTATGTAAGGGATGTGGTGGCTCCATGGCTAAGACACTGAGCTTGTCGATCAGAACGTTTGGCAGTTCGGCGGTTCGAATCCCTAAGGTAGTGCCGCGTAATGGAATGAACTCCCGTTACTTGTCCCAGCTTCTGCCAACCTAGCAGTTCGAAAGCATGTAAAAAATGCAAGTAAAAAAATAGGAACCACCTTTGGTGGGAAGGTAACAGCGTTCTGTGCTCCTTCGGCGTTTAGTCATGTCACATGACCATGGAGACGTCTTTGGACAGCACTGACTCTTCGGCTTTGAAATGGAGATGAGCATCACCTCCTAGAGCTTTTACTTTTCCCTTTATGTATGTATGTATGCGTGCATGCATATATACATATATGCATGAAGATGATGAATGAGACTTCATCGAAACGTCATGAAGATACTTCCAATTCTACGTGGGAGAAAACCCGAACAACCAAAGACCTATATACAAACACCCGCGAAAATCCATTTCAAGCTTATTAGCCTTCTTCAGCTGGCCATACTCCTTCTACTGGGATTTGAACTGGTGCTTTCCAGCATATGAGGCAGGCTTCTCTATGCCTTGAGCTATCCGGTATCCCTGATATATCAGCCAATTTACAGAACTCTTAAATGAGAGAATATTATCACAGCTCCTGTTCAGGGTCCCTTTAAGGGGAGAAAACTTAACGTCATCCCTCTCTGCCCTTCGACTCAACCTAGAGATCATCCAGACAGAGAACCAATTAGATTACTGCTGTGTGACATTTTTTAGATATGTGTTAGATTTTTAAGGGCTGAAAATAAAGAGACCAGGATGGATCCATTTCAGGCTTATTAGCCTTCTTCAGCTGGCCATACTCCTTCTACTGTGATTTGAACTGGTGCTTTCCAGCATATGAGGCAGGCTTCTCTATGCCTTGAGCTATCCGGTATCCCTGATACATCAGCCAATTTACAGGACTCTTAAATGAGAGAATATTATCATAGCTCCTGTTCAGGGTCCCTTTAAGGGGAGGAGACTTAACGTCATCCCTCTCTGCCCTTCGACTCAACCTAGAGATCATCCAGACAGAGAACCAATTAGATTACTGCTGTGTGACATTTTTTAGATATGTGTTAGATTTTTAAGGGCTGAAAATATCCATCCTGAAATGGATCCTGGTCTCTTTATTTTCAGCCCTTAAAAATCTAACACAAATCTAAAAAATGTCACACAGCAGTAATCTAATTGGTTCTCTGTCTGGATGATCTCTAGGTTGAGTTGAAGGGCAGAGAGGGATGACGTTAAGTCTCCTCCCCTTAAAGGGACCCTGAACAGGAGCTGTGATAATATTCTCTCATATGTGTGTGTGTGTGTGTGTGTGTGTGTATTAGATTTTTAAGGGCTGATGATCTCTGAAAGGCAGAGAAGGAAGACAGCTTGTCTCCTCCCTTAAAGGGCCTCATAACAGGAGCTGTGAAAATATATATAATTCATATGGCTGCCCATCTAAAAATGTGACTCTAAGTGACATGCAACAATTAATTAAAACAATAAATATATTAAAAAATGTAAACACATTTGTTATTAAATAAAATAAAAAAAATAAACCCAGTAACTACAAAGCCAGAATGAGCAGGCAACCATTTCTCAATGGCTGTGATGGAGGGCAGAGCCCCCAATTAATTCCCCACTTACTGTCAAAGCAATATCAAGATGTATTTTTCTGCTCTATTTCCAGGGTATGCTTTTCCATATTATGTCACCTTGAGCACTCTGATGTGTTCTGAATAAAGTTGTGAGCTAACCCCAGGAGTTTGCTGGCTATTTTCCAGAGGCAAGAATGTTCCTTTAACGAGTCAGGATTTACTTTCTTCTGCAATATCTTTTACAGTTAACTTTACCAGGAATGCTTTGGTAGTAAAACATTTGAGTTTGCAAATAGAAGGCTGCAGGTTCAAAATCTGGCAGAAACTGGCAGATTTTTGTTTATTATTATTATTTTTCCTTAGCCTCTTACTTTTGGTGTAGAATGTGAAAAATGTGTGTTTTTGTTTTATTTTTTATAGTTTTCTTAGGTATGATGTACACAGGCTACGAAGATACTCCTGGGAAGGGTGGAGCGGGGTGGGTGGGGCCAACCAGTCCTTTCAACTGCTGGCTCCACGAACCAGATATAAAATTAGCATCTGGTTCACCCGAACTTGTCTGAACCAACTGAATCCCACCCCTGACCTTGTCTGTGGTGGCTTTTTCCCTTTGGAATTTCATCGTGGAGATTAGATTGGCCCCTACTTTGATATTCTTTTGCAAGGCCATGAAAACCTGGCTTGGCAATGGGCATGGGGAACCCAGGATGATATGGAGCACCTCAAGTGGCTTGCTTGTTTGAATGTTGTCACCCAGAGGGTGAGGGGATCACTGTTTTTATTGTTTTTATTTTGGGTTTCTGTTGTGGCCCAGCCGGCTCCGGATGAGCTGCTGATGGACTCCTCTAGTGAGGAGTCCTATGAGTCTGTTCTGGAGGAGGAGGGCGACCTTGAGAGAGCAGAGAGCCCGGCTGGTCATCAGGAGGCACCTGGGTCTTGGAATAGTGGGGAGGATCAAGGGGAGTTTGTCCCTGATGCTAGAGTGAGAAGGGCTGAAAAAAGGAAGCTTCAATTGCATCAGAAGCAAACTCGTAGGATTTGAATTAGTCCCAGCTGCCTAATGACTGGCCCCTCCCAAGAGGGTTTAAAAGGAAGTCTTTGCTAAGAAAGTCCTTGCAGAGAACAATGTTGGATTTCTAGGTAAGTGTTTATTCATGTTGATTTTCAGGTTCGTGTTTAGTCGAGTTAGGAAGCTTTGTATCTGTTCAGAGTCATTCAGGCAAGCAGCCAAGAGAGTCAGTGGCAAGCAGCCAGTCTTGTATTAGTCGGAGAAAGGGGGGTCAGAACAGGTTTCTATTTTTGTAAGCCGCCCACTTAAGTCACTAAGAATAAATGGGTGGCCATACAAATTTTCTTAAATAAATAAATTCAAAATATTCAGTAAGCCAATGCAAGACAACAGAAAAGCCAATTATGACACCAAGGGCCCTAGAGCATATTGGATTTGGCTTTCAAGGTTGGACTCACACAAGATCTGCAAGCGGGGGAAAAACATTAAGTGGTGCGATCAGATGCTTTTTGTGTCCTGACAGTTTTTCCTGGACAAATGGAGATATTTCTGATGACAAAGGGGGAATCTCACTTTTAGACCTGGCCAATCTCTGGTACAAGGAGACAACCTAAAGTCTGGAGAAGATGGCTCTGGACAACTTCTCCCCACATGCTGATCCTGGACATCTCTCTGGTTTATCAAAGAAGTTCATTAGCTGGAGCAGATTAAAAAAACATTCAGACCAACAATGATGTATGACCAAAAGTGAACATGACTGACCATGAGTACAATCTCAGATTTGGACATACGCACCTATGACAAGAGTTCTAAAGGTGTTTCTTTGCCATTATTGTGCCCATAGATTCTGTCCCAGCAACTATGTTCAGGATGATTGGGATCATTCTTGAGAAAGACAAATTTACAGAGGATTATTTCTCCCAGATATCTGTGGTTGGCCAATGTACCCCCTTAGTTTGATACTCGCATACTCTGAGCATCTGTTCTCCTTGCTGCAGAAATATACTGCTATGGGGTATTGGCTTTTTTTACTGAGCTGAATTGAAGGACACATTCTGGTGAGAGAAAACTTTCCCGAGTATGGCCTCCAGCATGAGTCCGAAAGCTCGGAAGACTAAACATGTGTGTCAGACCTGGAAGCCATCTTTTGCATTGGGCCTTCAGGCCTGCCACATGTAATGCTGTGGGAAACTGGGAGGGGGGAATATATGGAGTGAGATAGGTATAGTCAAAATAACATTTCTTTCTCAGAGAGTCAAGGACGTCTTGCCTGCAACTGAAGTAGTGTGACTGGGAGGCATCTCCAGTTGGGACGGGGCTTGATTGGGCCATGTGATGAACAGGTGGGTGCTTGGGAAGGGACTTGAACTTTTGTTCGGGGGGGGAAAACCTGGAAGCTTTAAGATTCGGGTTTTCCCAGATGTGCCAATATGACATCTCTAATAAAATGGGACTTTGAGGAAGCTCAAGCCTTGGAGTCTTCTTTCATTAGGGGCATTACTTGGAACCCTGACAGTGTGATCCTGGTAACCGAGCCAGATTGGATCCTGAAAGAAAGGAGCTGGAATTGTAAAGCAAAATACACTTTGGCAAGGAGAATGTTTGCCAATAGGCAAAAAGCCATACTGAATTTCACCTGATTTTTCTTCTAGTAGTAAATGAAATTCACTGGAGACCGATACTTTAACACAGGTGAGTTGTGGATTATGCAGGCCCTGAGGAGTACTTTGCCTTTGGTTGGAATGTCTACCAAAAGGTTTAATTTTGTTCCAAGGTCCATACCAAAGAAAAGCTACATTTCCACTGGTATCATGTCCCTTTTTTCTCTAGTAAAAGGCACAGCTTGGCGGTCTTTAGAGCCAGTATTCAAAACACCAGATTCATATTTTTTGCGCTTTCTCCTTCCCAGAGCTTGAAACACACAGCATTGCAATCTTGACAGGCTACTGAAAAATAATTGGTCTCCGTGTCTTTTATCTCAGAAGTAGCCATTTTGGCATTTATAAATCTCTCTCTCTCTCTATTTCAGTCTCTTTTCCCCATAGAATACTTTCTTCTCTCTTTACTTTCCTTGCCTAGGCATCTATCCTTCAATTTCATTCCTCCCCTCTGAACATTCTCATTTTTGCATCTTTCCTAGCAAACACAAAGAAACTCACCTGGTACAGTATAACTAATGTAGAAAACTGACCTATGCGAAGCATATTTTTTCCTTTTAACGCATAGCATTTACTCTTTGCATGACCTATTCTGTCTTGTCAATTTGCATAACATTTATTTCCCACAGCTAAACCCAGTCAAGCACAACATGGGATGTTTCTGTATTATTGAAATACACAGCTTTTCTCATCCCTGGAAATCCTGAAATCCTATTTTTGTGAGGGAGCTCATGGTCAGGTAACCAAATCGCTCTGAGATATCAAGATTTTTTTAAGAAAGCCAGAAAACTAACTCTATCTATCTATCTATCTATCTATCTATCTATCTATCTATCTATCTATCTATCTATCTATCTATCTATCTATCTATCTACTTATCTATCTATCTGTAAAACAAGTAGTTAAACTAGTGAAATGATAAACAGAGTGTCCATATGATATCCTGTTCCCCATGTTTTTCCCAAAACAAGGACTTTGTGTTTATCTGCTAGAGATTTGAATGACTCTTTCCCCCATGGATGTGACATCTTCCAGTACTTCATAAAAGTTGCATGTCGAGATCAGTATAATGAGCAACACACTTCTTTCTGTAATATTTTCTGCATCATTTATATACTGGAGTAACTAAAGTGATCAAAGTCCCTCCAGTCCCCTAATCATCTTTGTTGCCCTTTTCTGAACTCTAGAAAGAATGCAGAGAAGAGCAACAAAGATGATTAGGGGACTGGGGAAATTGGGTATGTCTAGTTCAATGAAAAGAAAGACTAGGAATGTCATGATAGCAATGTTTGAAGGGCTGTCACAATGAAGAGTGGGGGGGGGGAGGGGGTGCAGGTTTCAAAGTGTTCTCCAAAGCATGTGAAGGCAGGACAAGAAGCAATGGGTGGAAACTAATCAAGGAGAGAACCAACCTAGAAGGTTGACATTTCTAAGGAGAACTTTCTTGACAGTTAGGACAATTAATCAGTGGAATGACTTGCCTCCAGAAATTGTGGGCGCTCCAACACTGGAGGTTTTTAAGAAAAGATTGGACAAGCATTTGTATGAAATGGTACAGGGCTTCCTGCCTGAGCAGGGGGTTGGATTAGAAGACCTTCAAGATCCCTTCCAACTCTGTTCTTCTGTTAAGACAAAGGTAAAAAAATTGAGTTTGTTATCATTTTTAAGCATCCTTTAGCAGTGGATTTGCTGACAAGTTCTGCTGTCCCACAGCAACCAGAAAGCTATATTTTCATCACCTCTGTTGTAGAAGGATTAAGATGTTGTGCTGGATGCTGGTGTTAATTAGTCCATAAAATAAATGCATCATTATTTCATACATTATTTTTTCCCATCAATTGTTTTGGAGGTTATATACTTCTCTCCACAACAAAGCAGCGCATAGCTTTCTTTCTTCATCTACATCCTGCTATCTCCAGAGCAGTTTGTCCTAACCCGATGCCCTCTAAATTCCATTGGGAAAGATTGGTTTTGAAGCATATACATTTTAAACATATAAAAATAAGTGAAGAAACTCTGCTTGCAAGAGTTTCAAAATGATAGCAATCCCAATTCATTCAGAGGGTAGCAAATTGGGAAGGTAGGAGGGCCTTCTCAGGGTGCCGTCAGCCGGGCAATGCCGACTGGCGACACCTAGGGGAAGGGCCTTCTCTGTGGCGGGCCCCGCCCTTTGGAACGACCTACCCCTTGAACTTCGTACCATCTCGGACCTCCGCCTCTTCCGCCAGTGTCTAAAGACACATCTCTTTCACCAAGCCAGCCTAGCGTAACCTTCCGCTGGGACTATTTTAGACAGTTTTAATTTGGGGATTTTAATTGGATTTTAGCATAGGATGGGAATTTAATATGTCTTTTAAATTTTGTATTTTGTCATTTTGTATGTTTTTTAAATTCCTGTGCACCGCCCTGGGTCCTCTCCGGAGAAGGGCGGGGTATAAATTTAATTTAAATAAATAAATAAAATAAAAGAAGTCAAGATCTTCCGTTTTATGGCTTATGAAAATGTGTGAAAATTACTTCTATGAACTCCCACGTCTCAGCACTAGATACGTACCCCCTCCCCATTCTTGCTAAATAAATAGAACGAAGTGATATTCCTCAGCAACCAGGAGATGCATCCTCCACGCCTTTCATGGGGATAGGCTTATTATGTCATTGGCACTGAATCATAGTTCATAGTACTTATGTGCGGTTCCAAATGAGACGGGAGAGAAAAGGCCCAAAGTGTTCTCCAATGGAGGAGGAAGAAGGCTGCTGCCTTCAGAAGCCTTTTATCTCTTCCACCCACTGAGCCGGTGATACTAAAGAGGAAGAGGAAGCCCATTGGCTCAGAAGGGGTGACTGAGAATGCCATTAACTTTTTATTAGCTAGAATGACTATATTGGGCTGCAGCTGAGCAGGAAATCTCTGTCTGGAGCAGACGGTTGTGCATTTGTCACCTTGCTATTGTTGAGCTGGAAGTGACGTGGTACAGTCATGACGCAGGAGCTGTACCTCCTCATTCAAAGCTCTCCAGCTGGGAAAAGGGTGTATCCCATCAGTCAGTCCCTTCGGTTATTAACGGAGGTAGAATATGTCCCTGAGTTGCAGGAGGGAGGGGCTCTTTCCCAAGGAGCTGAGAGACAAATCAGGCTTGAGGGTTTTTGTATGCAGAAAGAAGCCAAGGAGGGATCCTCCTTAAACTTCCATAGGATGTATCTGATAGTTATAAAAAAGGTGCTTTAGTCTGGCGAGATTCTTGTCAATGGACCAACAGCAATGAAGAGACTACTTTGAGAAATTCATTGCATCATTCTTGGTTCCTTGAGCCTGATATTAACAAAGGGAAGCATTCAAAGCTCAGCCTGCAGGACTATCCCCATAGAGAGGTTTAGGTTTATTAGTTTTTTATACCGCCCTACTCCCGAAGGACTCAGGGCGGTGTACAGCCAAAGTAAAACAGATATATAAAAGTTAAAAACAATTTTAAAAGCATATTAAACAAGTTGGCCTCTCTTAAAATTAAAAAACCAAACAAACCCCAATTAAAATTAATAAAAATTTGTATTTAAAAATTCATTTTTATGCCAGCCCGGCTTGTTGGAAAAAAAAGGTTTTGAGTTCTTAATTCAGAGGACGGGTGCTCCCACAGAGAAGGCTCTCCCCCTGGGTGTCACCAGTCGACATTGTTTAGCTGACGGCACCATGAGGAGACCCTCTCTATGGGACCGTAGTGGCCGGTGGGAGGCTCTCGGTGGCAGAAGGCAATCTCCTAAGTACCCAGGTCCTAAGCCATGGAGCGCTTTAAAGATGGTAACCAACACCTTGAATCGCACCTGGAAAACCACAGGAAGCCAATGTAGCTCACGCAGGAAGGGTGTTACATGAGAGCGTCGCGTTGCCCCCATAATTACCCGTGCGGCCACATTCTGGACCAGTTGGAGCCTCCAGGTGCTCTTCAAGGGGAGCCCCATGTAGAGAGCATTACAGTAGTCCAGACGGGAAGAGACAAGGGCGTGAGTGACTGTGCACAGGGCATCCCAATCCAGGAAGTTAGATCAGGTAGAACTGGTAGATCAGGTAGAACTGGTAGATCAGGCGAAGCTGAACAGAGGGCTACATGTTATCTTTGCTTGGGGACAAACACCCAGGAATTTTTCTGCAGCCACCACACCAGCTAAGAAAGCAAATATGTTTGGTGGATGGAATCGGAAAGAGAGTAAATAAAAAAGTAAGGTAAAGGTTCCCCTCACACATATGTGCTAGTCATTCCTGACTCTAGGGGGCAGTGCCCATCTCCGTTTCAAAGCCGAAGAGCCAGCGCTGTCCAAAGACGTCTTCGTGGTCATGTGGCCAGGATGACTAAGTGCACACCGAGCGCTGTTACCTACTTGCATTTTTACATGCTTTCGAACTGCTAGGTTGGCAGAAGCTGGGACAAGTAACGGGAGCTCACCCCATTATGCGGCACTAGGGATTCGAGCCACCGAACTGCCGAACCTTCTGATTGACAAGCTCAATTGCTGAAGGGCTTCCAGGATAGAAACTCCTGTGGAGAGATATTATTGGTGTAAAGGCCCCCAATGTAATAGACCCTTGTGTTTAGAATTAGATTGTGTTCATAATGCTAAACCTAGTACTAAAGACAAAATTAAAAACAGGATCAGTAGTAATTTGTGAACATAGTTAAGCCGTGACTATCATCTGGGATAAATATGCATCATTTGATTTTAGCTTAATGTGTCATGGGGATCCATCCATCCATCCATAATTGGGATGTTTATCTCGGGATGGTTCCCTGCCCTCTTCAAATGGGTTTTGTGTCTTGTACCATCGAAGACAGAAAATACACATGACAATAAATATCTATGGAGACTCTCAGTCACGCAGGTCATAGTTGTACCAAAGATGATTTTTTTTCAAGAGCCAACTGGACTTTCCAGTTTTTCTTTGAAAACATTTCACTTCTCATCGCAGACGTTTCTTCAGCTCCTTCTTCAGAGCTGAAAAAACTTCCTGGATGAGAAACGAAACGTTTTCAAAGAAAAACCAGGAAGTCCAGTTGCCTCTTGAAAAAAGCACCTTTCAGATATGGCAATAAAGTTTCTATGCTCTTTGCCCTCAACTAAGAAAACGTGGTTTGTCCAGGTAGTTATCAAGAGTCAACACTGACTTGAATGTGTCAACAATAACGCAAACCCTGCTTTATCCATCTTCTGGAATTCGTCTTCAATAATTTCTAATTCTTCAGATAGAAATTCTCTGCTTGCTGTCTTAGTTCATGAACACTTTTCCAGGTCCCCTTCCAGACTTCTTAATTAATCAGAAGGATGGAATATTTCTCCTTTTCTTCCCTGCTTTCTTTATTTCCCCTGAAGTTTCTTTGTTTCTTGTGATACAGCCTCTAAATGTCAAATAAACTGGAGTCAAAAAAAAAGCCAGGCATTTTATAACTAAGAACAAACATCACTCAGCCAATCAGTTTTAGTACATAACATTAGTTTTTAAGTACTGTATGAATCCATATTGCTAGCTTTGCACAATAGTGAGAGATTTAATTCCCTGCTGCATGTTTTAAGCAAGCTGTTCTCTCAGCTTTACTCCTTCAATAAGGGGAAGAATAATATTGACTCTGTCTGATGAAGAATGTTGCAAGGCCTACAGTCTGCGTTTGTGACACAGTTTGAATAATTAAGAGCATCAGGTGAATCCTAAACATCATTAGGATTGCACATCTACTGTCTCAGGATGTGCTATAAAATTTCTCCACTAACAACTTAGGTGGTACATTTGTACCCAACTGGAATTAATCTGCTGTATAGATACATATTTTTGTAAAACAAAAAATAGCTAAACTGCACTTATAAAAATGCACAGTGCAGAAATGTTTACTATCAATGACATGCAGTAAAGTCTATTGTAAGGCCAAACACCTGAATTTTGATCATGTGGCCATAGAGATGCTGCAATGGTCATAAGTGTGAAAAACAGTCATAAATCACTTTTTTCAGTGCCGTTGTCACTTTGAATGGTCACTAAAAGAACTGTTGCAAGTCAAGGACGGCCTGTACTGACTTCCAGCAACAAAATATCTCTCAGTTTTCCATCCAAGTATGTCTGGAGATTAATAGTTTGCTCATTGATAGAAACCTTTCCAGCATGAACCATGCAGCGGTTAGAGTGCAGCACTGCAGGCTACTTCTGCTGACTGCCGGCTGCCTGCAATTTGGCAGTTCAAATCTCAGCAGGCTCCAGCTTGACTCAGCCGTCTATCCTTCCGAGGTGGGTAAAAGGAGGAGCCAGATTGTTGGGGTCAATAGGCTGACTCTGTAAACTACTTAGAGTGGGCTGTAAAAACACTGTAAAGCAGCAGATAAGTCTAAGTGCTATTGCTATGATGCTTCTTAGGTGATACCGTAGCATTCAGTTGGGATTGGGAAGATACAGATTCAAGCTTATCTTCAGCCCTGGAAACTTGCTGATATCTTAGCCCAATCACTGTCTTTACCTCGTAGGTTGTAACTGTAACCAATGTGAAAAGCAAGATAGAAACCGGACAAACAAATGAACAAGCCACATAAGAATAGCGGTAATGCTGACCAGTGATGCAAAAGAGGTTCAATGGCCCTATTATTTTCTTCTTGCAGATACAATCTCCTTTTATTATGCTTGTGTACTACACCTCTAGGAAAGAAGCCTATTTCATCATCACTTTGCAGCATTTCTATCCATTTGAAGCGGTGGTGAAATTTTAAAAAACTTCTTACCAGTTCTGTGGGCGTGATTTGGGGAGGTGTCATGTGACTGTGTGGGCGTGCCTATGTAGTCATGTGAGTGGGGTGTGTGTCAAAAGACAGAAACTCACTTTAACAATGTCCTGCTGGAGCTCCAGGTCCCTTCCAGCCCTGAATTGCTGTGCTCTTTCAAGGTATCTTCTGAAGCTGCATCTAGTACCATATTTGTGGTCTTTTCTTCTTCCCTCTCCTCTCTCTCTCTCCCTCCCTCCCTCTCTCTCTCTCTCTCTCTCCCTCCCTCTCCATCTCTCTCTCTCTCTTTCTTTTTTTGTAGCATTCCCACTGCTTTTTAAAGCAATTTAAAAATGCTTTTAAAAGTGGAGTCATTTCATTTTATTACATTTATATCCCGCCCTTCTCCGCAGAGGACCCAGGGCGGCGCACAGGGCATTTAAAAATATACAAAATAGAAAATAGATAAATAATTTAAAATACATATTAAATAATCCCAGTCCTATGCTAAAACCAATTATTAAAAAACCAATTTAAAACTTTTCTAAAAGTCCCCATGGGAGGTTAGGCTAGGCCGGCTTGATAAAAAAAGTATGTCTTTAGACATTGGCGGAAGAGGCGGAGGTCGGTGATGGTCCGGAGTTCAGGGGGTAGGTCGTTCCAAAGGGCAGGGCCCACCACAGAGAAGGCTCTTCCCCTGGGTGTCGCCAGTCGGCATTGTCCAGCCGACGGCACCCTGAGAAGGCCCTCTCTGTGGGAGCAGATCGGCCGAAGGGATGTATGGGGCAAGAGACGGTCTCGCATATAACTAGACCCCGAGCCATGGAGCGCTTTAAAGATGGTCATCAGAACCTTGAAGCGCACCCGAAAGACCACAGGAAGCCAATGCAGTTCGCGCAGGATTGGTGTTATATGGGAGCTTCTGGTGGCTCCCGTAATTACCCGCGCGGCTGCATTTTGGACTAGCTGTAGCTTTCTAGTGCACCTCAAGGGAAGCCCCATGTGGAGAGCATTACAGTAGTTGAGACGGGACATCACGAGAGCTTGAGTGACTGTGCGAAGGGCAGCCCGGTCCAGTAAGGGGCGCAATTGGCGCATCAGGCGTACCTGATGAAACGCCCCCCTGGCCACGGCCGTCATATGGTCCTCCAAGGACAGCCGAGAATCCAGGAGGACACCCAAATTGTGCGCCCTCTCCACGGGGGCCAGTGTTTCGCCCCCAATGGCCAGAGTTGGAGTAATCTGGCTGAACCGGGGTGCCGGAAACCACAGCCACTCAGTCTTGGCAGGGTTGAGCTTGAGTTTGTTACCACCCATCCAGATCCGTACGGCTTCCAAACACCGGGACAGCACTTCGGCGGCATCGTTGGGGTGGTCTGGGGTGGATATGTACAGCTGGGTGTCGTCAGCGTACAGATGGTACTCCACCCCAAAACCACGGATGATCTCACCCAGCGGCTTCATATATGTGTTAAACAGGAGGGGCGAGAGGACCGACCCCTGAGGAACCCCACATAAGAGGGGTCTCGAGGTCGACCTCTGCCCTCCCATCAACACATATTGTGACCAACCAGAGAGGTAGGACGAGAACCACCGCAAAACGGTGCCTCCCAGCCCCAACCCCCCCAGTCGGCGCAATAGGATACCATGGTCGATGGTATCAAAAGCCGCCGAGAGGTCTAACAGGACTAGGATAGAGGAATAACCTCTATCCCGCGCCCTCCAGAGATCATCAACCAACGCGACCAATGCCGTCTCGGTACTGTGACCGGGTTGGAAGCCGGACTGGCGCAGGTCTAGATAACCAACTTCCTCCAGGTGTCGCGGAAACTGTTGGACTACCACACTCTCAACAACCTTCACCAGAAAGTGAAGGTTGGAGACCGGACGATAGTTCTCTAGTAAAGCTGGGTCCAGGGACGGCTTCTTGAGGAGGGGCCTCACTACCGCCTCTTTCAAGATGGCAGGTAAGGACCCCTCACTCAGAGATGCGTTGACAATGCCCTGGAGCCAGCCTCGTGTCGTCTCCCAGGATGCCAGTACAAGCCAGGACGGACACGGGTCCAATAAACATGTGGTCGCCCTAAGTTTCCTTGACAACCTGTCCATATCCTCGGTGGTGACAAAGTCAAACTCCTCCCAAGATGGAACCTCAAGACTAGTCTCGGAGTGTAGAAGCTTCAGACAATTGCACAGTTCACAGCTGAGCCATGCAATTGTTGGAAGCTTTGTTTTTCACTACCGGTTCGCAGAACCAAGAACAATCGTCCCTAACGGTTGGGTTGAACTGGCCCGAACTGGGAGGATTTCACCCCCTGCATTTGAAGAACTCTAAGCCATATCCAGGGCATTTATCGCTCATTGCACCAATACTTTGCGACCGACAGTTGTGTCTCATTTTTCTTGATAGCAGGATTGGTATCTGTGCTTTTATGAATGCAATATAATCGGGATCTAATATGTATGAACTGGGACATGTATCCTCCCACATTTTAGCTAGAGAACATGAACAGGCAAATTATTAATGGGGATCTTAAATGAAAGAGCTGCCTTGGTGGAGAATCTGCTCTTAACAACACAGGAAAAAGCAAGCATTTGGGAAGGCTGGATTTGAGGTTAGTAAACTATAAATTCGCATAAAAAATTACAAGACGAAGGAGTGAAGAAAATGGAAACCAGGGATAGATTTTCCAGAGGTAGCCCATACTTAACAGGCTTCAATAAACGTATACAATTCCCACCTCATGGGTTGGGGGAGAATTGATTAGATTGCGATGAGGTTATGATATTCCCAGTTCTTTGCACAGCAACCAATCTGAAGGAAATTCATGGAGATTGTGTATATTTTATGGTGCTTAGGCTGACATGGTTCAAATAGGTATTCCTTAGTGAACATTCAAAGTTATGTGATAAGCACCCCCTAGCATTTACGAACAAGTCCCAAATCTATGAATCTTGCAGCACCATGGCGGTTGTTCACCCTTACAAACAACAAACTGCAGAGGCTCTGCAACATTCAGGCAGGCAGGCAGGCAGGCAGGCAGGCAGGCAGGCAGGCAGACAGACAGACAGACAGACAGACAGACAGACAGACAGATAGATAGACAGGCAGGCAGGCAGGCAGGCAGGCAGGCAGGCAGGCAGGCAGGTATTTGGGGGGAATATTCTAGAAATATTCTTCTCTGAAAACAGAAAAACATTAATTTGGCTGGGGAAATGTTTCAATTTCCTAGAACTTAATCATCTTAATCATTGCAGAAACTGGGTATGTCTAGTTTAGTGAAAAGAAGGACTAGGAGGGACATGATAACAGTGTTCCAATATCTCAGAGGCTGCCACAAAGAAGAGGGAGTCAAACTATTCTCCAAAGCATCTGAAGTCAGAACAAGAAGCTATGGATGGAAACTAATCACGGAGAGGAGCAACTTAGAACTGAGGCGAAATTTAATTTATTAAAAGATTTCAAACTCCTTTATATTGCTTTTTTGGGGAATTAAAAGTTAATTTTGAAACCGCTGAAATAACAAGCACCGCTTGCAGTTGCATTTCACTTCAATTAATAATACAAAAACCAGATACATGGACCGGTGAAAACTAACAAAGAAGAAGAAAGAAAGAAAAATAGTTGTCAGTTTTCCTCCTACTTTCCCTCAATGGACAGGCAAGATTGGAAAAAATACGTTACTATGTCGTATAGGTTTAATCCAATGTTTATAAAGCTAAATAGTATAACCACATTATTCAGAAGCTATTAACGAGTCGTTTTAAAACTCCTTTCATTTCTGATGTTATCTTAGTGGTGCTGTGTAAATCTTCAAAGGAGATTTCTTTTTGATGAAGTCTCAGGAGGAAGCCCTGCCTTAAAGCTATTCCGTGAATCAACAGGACCTCTTTGCTTCTAAGAGCAACACTAAAGCTAAGTGGTTGTGTCTCTGGCTCCACTGCACTGCCTCTTCTCGGTCCGGCTTTTCTAGGCCTGTGATTTGAAACAGAGGTAAGAAAGGCACGTTAGAGATCATGTATAGTGGTGTTTCTCAAACTCAGCAAGGTGAACTTGTGTGGACTCACCAAAGGTTCTCCCAAC
Source organism: Rhabdophis nuchalis (assembly GCA_039707465.1). Lineage (NCBI taxonomy): Eukaryota > Metazoa > Chordata > Lepidosauria > Squamata > Natricidae > Rhabdophis > Rhabdophis nuchalis. The sequence continues at coordinate 148,030,729 of CM077644.1, read as the reverse complement.
TTCCAGGCCTCATCAGAGTTGAAAAAGGACCCAGGCTCTGGTGAAGGATAGTCAAGACAGAGGAAGTTTTTCTGATTTCATGCTTTATTAGTTTGTCAATGTCAGAATATTCATGAACTGGAATAGCACATAGCAACAGGTCAGCCATTGGGGATTGGCTGGAATAGGACATAGTAGCAAGGTCAGCCAATGTATAGGCATGGCAACTAGGTCAGCCAATGGGAAATATTTGGTGACTGAGAGCCATGCCACACAACTCGGAGCCTGGGCTTGGCTTATCTATGTAGCTCTGAGTCTGTGCAAGAGAACTAATCTAATCTGCTCTCTGAATTGAAACTGGAAACCAATCTCTCCTCTCTACCAGGTTGGAAGAATCTTCTGTAGGTATTGTACATTTATTCATGTGCTATTATGTATATAAAGAAGTTAATGAATCCTGCTGAATCAGTTATCTGTGTGTGCTTTCTGAATTTGATTTTTGCAGCAAACTCTGACAGTAAATATTTAAAACTACAAAGAACAATGAGAATATCGGGAGGGGGAAAGGAGGAGAAGGGGACGAGAAAAACGTTTAGGGTAAAAGAAAAAGAAAAAAGAATAATGTTGACTTCAGACTTTTTTTAGCTCAATAGAATAAAGTAAATATAATCTCAACTTTTTTTACTTTTACACAGAAATATACAGTATACAGTACTAGCCGTTTCTATAACAAGGCAAAACTCAAAATCAAAGGTTCATTTTTTCCCCACCTCAAGCACAAAGTCCAAAATCGGTTTCCAAGCAGAAACAACATTGTGTTCTATTCTTTAATCAAAGCTGTCAATTTAGCCGTTTCTGCTAACTACATCAGCTTTTGCACCCAGTCATCCATTGTGAGAATTAAGGTATCTTTCCATGTTTTGGGCATAGAACATTCTTGCTGCTGTCAACATATACAACATCAAAGTTCCAAAAGAAAATATTTCAAGTTCTTTGTCCATTAAGCGTAAAAGAAGTCGCTGGATTTATCTTTATATTCACTTTGAGGATCTTCTGTATTAAGATGTGATCCATACTACTGAATCCATACTTCTTTCTTTGCTTTCTCACAGGTCGAACGTAAACAGGAGAGAGGAAGAAGTTTTGAAAGAACCCAAACAGCTTCACTGAAACAAATCACGTTGCTTCTTGGCTCTGATGAAGAGGATCCTCCAAGGTGACTCTAAGTCAGAGCTTCTTTGAAATCAGACAGAATGTGATGAAAACTGCGGTGAAAATGGATCCAGTCGTGAAAAATATCTGTGGCAAATTTCAGGCAGTTAGGATGATAAGATTTTCTGCAAACAGAAAGGACAATGGTAAGAAATAATGACGTCCCCCTCCAGAGCGCCCTGCTGGAGCTAAGGGCAGAGAGAAAGATAAGAGAATAATTCATACAACTTTTCTTAAAGAAAATATAATCTCCAGGCCAGTCAGATAGATACGATTGCCACTAAAGTTCTTATTTCAGTGGATTGGAAAGAGAAAACAAAGAGAGAAGAAAGTGTTTAAATTAAGGAAGCCTTTTTCACTTTCTCTTCATTCTGTCCTCAAAACTGATCCTTTCTCCCGTGCTGAATTGGAATACTCTCTACCCATCTTTGAATCAGACGTCTGGTAGCAGCTTTGATGAGTGACAAATTTTACTGAAAACAATCTAACGGTGTGTGTTGCAGCTCATGAAAGCGTACGTCTTTCATTAAAAGGCGTTAGTCAGAACAGCTGTTACTACACTTTTGATTTTTCACCACCATAAACAAATACAACGCTACAACACCCAACTTTGAGTAAGCCAAAAACTAGAACTGGCATGACATTTGCTGACCCCGTAGTTCATTGTTTCTCAACCTCGGCAAGTTTAAGAGCTAATGTGTGGACTTCAATTCGCAGAATTCCCTAGCCAGCGTTTCCCTAACCAGCCTTTCTTGCTTCTGTTTCGAATCACAGCTGGCCAAGTAACTTCGATCCAAGGCAATAGGCTGACAAAGTGTAACAGACAATATACAGCCTGTGGTTGTCCTTGGATCATAGTTGAGGAAAGCATCACACCATCACTGATACAGCAAGAGACAGTGTAAGGCTTTTAATTCATGGGCTGGGATGAGATGAAAGTAATGTCATGGGGATACAACAGGAAAAAGATGCTGTCAGGACATGTGTATGCTGCCGTTAGATACAACAGAGAAAAGATCAAGAGAAGAGATGCTGTTGGTAGAAGCGAACAACAAAGATTATGCTGATTTAAGGGCAGATCTGTCAGCATCCAACAATCAATGGCCATCTCCTTCCCTTCTCACCAAAGCATTTTATGAAAGCAAACATAAAAAGAGCTGTTTTTTTAATCTCTCTTTCGCTCTCTACTATTAATTTATCTCTCTACTTAAAAATCATGTATTGGTGTAATATGAGAGACTTTGTGAACTCCATATTAGGGAAGGAAATTGCCGGAACAGTTTGAATCAGAAATAGGGCAAGTTAGATACATCTAAGCCTGGTTTAAAATTTACCCAACTGTGCTGTTTCACACTGGGCTTAGGGTTTGAGCAGTGGGGAAATCAAGTTACTGGTTCACAAATGGGAGCGCCCGTGCCACCTCCACACATGCGCAGGACCTTCCACGCATGCGCAGAGCATCAAAAACAGGGCGTGATGATGTCCCAGTGAGTGGGCAGAACCTCCTGCCGCCACTGCTACCAGTTCACCCGAACCAGATAGAAGCAGCTGAATTGAGCCAACTGACAGCAGATAGCTAATATCAAGATGGAATTAAGTGGAATTCCTAATAATGGAAAAACAACATGCACAATCTTGCAGACACATATACTTGGGTAAACAGATGAAGATTACAAACTTTTCTATGCGTGTATGTTCAGAGTCAAACTTGGATCACCCTTTAGATCAGGGGTCTCCAACCTTTGCAACTTTAAGTCTGAAGGACTTCAGACTTAAAATTGCAAAGGTTGGAGATCCCTGCTTTAAATAATTCATGCAGTGGCCCCCATTTTTGCTAAAAACAGAAAACTGCACCAGAATTGAAATCCTAGTGAAATCCTACAGTACTTAGGTTTAAATTTCAGGTTTCTCATCCCAAAGTACTAGCCATAAATTAAAGTTTCTGATTATTCATCCCTGGCTTTTGTACTTTTCAAGTCATACTACAAAAAAAGTCAAGTCTGCAAACATGAGTTTAAAAAAATATTTTGATGATGCAGCTTGAAATCAATTCAAGCATGATTTTTATGGGAAGAAAAAGCAAAACGGAAAGAGACCCAGAAAAATAGATGAATGAGACAGGGTACTTGTAACTGTATCATAAAATCCTCGTTTATAGGCACCCTGACTTCCATTGAAAGGACTGAGCTATAATAAAAAAAAATATTTTTAGAATATATGCAGTATTCAAACATCTATGACATTTATTTAGTATTACAGTCCATAAAACATAAAATCAATTCAGGAATACATTCATTTGAGATAATAGCATTCGACTTTAAAGAGTTCAGTGTCACTTTGTACCTAGCGGGTAATTCTAATAAGAGCAGCAAAAACCTAACTGTATTTCCAAGGATGGTGATTGGCAACAATATAATATAGAACTATTAAAAAAATCACACTTGAATTTTTGGGATCCTGGGAAAGCAAGCGCAGGAGAAATAAAATGTGCTCAAATATCCCAATTAAAATTAGCATACAGAAGCACAAAATGTAATGGGGTCCCATCCCTTATATTACTTCTGCATAAGCAGACACTGAAATGTGAGGGAAGATCTCTAAACATGCTTTCCATCATTGCTGATGCGAAACAATTTAACCTAGCCATGGGGAAAGTCTTCTGTATTTAAGATTTTATGTATGTGTTGCCGTGCATCTTGGCAAAGATAATACCTTGAGCAATTTATCGACAAACCTCTGATAAAGCAATAGAGATAAGGTTGGGTTAAATATTTGAATCACTCTTCAAGCTGGCAGGATTAGTAGCAATTGTGCTAACTTTGATTTTTAACAAATGAAAATCATGAGCACAATCAAACCCATAATTCCCAATGAGCAAATCCCAGCTTCAGTTATTTCTTCAAATAGAAATTTAGATCTAAATATTTTATACAGCGATTAATTTTTGGACTCCAGAACTGAACTCCATGTAACCATATTCAATTCTCATAAAAAGCCAACTAAGATTAACTTAGTTAATTCTTGGTTGGAAGGTCACCAGAAGATTTTTGGCTGCAGCATGGACTGAGAAGTACAACTTGAAGACAACAATGTTCTATTATTGTTGTCTTGAAGACAACAATAATAGAAACTTCTGTATTCTTGTAAAAAAGCAAAATAAAATCCTACAGGAATTGCAGATACCAGAAATTAAGCTCAGCTTGGTAGCGCTCCTTAGTTTTATATATTGTTGCTGGGCTGGTCATGTAATAAGGCATATTATGTCTGCCTTTTGTATAAAACTGTTAATTTCTATGAACAATGCAGGAGATATTGAGACTTCTCAAAACACTTTTTCCAAGATATATTAATGCACAAAAGTACCGTATTTATTCGAGTATAACGCGCAAAATTTTCTACCAAAAAAAGAACTCAAAGTTTGGGTGCGCGTTATAAACGAGGGTGCGCGTTATAACCAATTTTTATCATGGCCGCACGTGTTCAACAACGTTTGTCACTTACAATGTTTGGTCTGAGCCGAGAAAAAGTGAAACAAAATTTTATACCGATTTTAAATCGAAAATTAGGGAGTGCGCGTTATACACGTGTGCGCATTATACTCGAATAAATACGGGTATATTAAAGTAAAATAAATAAAATAAAATATAAATTTGGAATATTTCTGGGTGGCTTTCCCAGATCTGAACAGCTACTCATATTCAAGTATAACTGTATGTTTTCAAATCTAGAGTTTGCAGACCTTATCATATATGTCACCAATCAATATTGACCATGAGTGACTCCAGGTTGATCAAGAGCAATGTGGTTTTTCAGCCTGTCTATCCCTGATGAATCAGATTGCAAAGTAACAATAATAATTTCATCTACACTCCACAATCAATAAATTGCTTATGGCCCCCTCCTTAATTATCCAATTATTTGTCTAGACAGATTGTTCTATACTGCCTTGCGACATGGTAAAAATATCCTGTAAAAATTGAGTCAAAAACTAACTTACGATCTATAAAAGCAGAGCTCAATTTACCTTTCCTGCATTTAAAATATTTTTTTTGCTAGATCATAAAGAACAAGTGCTTACTCTGTAATACTGTAAAATAGCCTTTTTGGAATTTAATGTACTCAGTGCCTATGACTGTGATGGCGAGCCTATGGCACGGGTGCCACAGGTGGCACGCGGAACCATTTCTTAGGGCACGCGAGGCATTGCCCTATCAGTGCCAGTGTGCATGTGTGCGCTAGCCAGCTGATTTAGTCCTTCTTTTGAGGCAATTTTTCGCTCTCTGGAGGCTTCAGGGAAGCGTGAATGTGGGGGGGAGGCTGTTTTCACCCTCCCCGGGTCCCTAGAAAGCCTCTGGAGCCTGGGGAGGGTCAAAAAAGTTCACCAAAAACAGGGTATCACGTGCATAGCATTATGGGTGTGGCACGCCCATGCATAACCCCCCCTGCACTCCCCTCGTTTTTGGCACGCAAGCCAAAAAAGGTTAGCCGTCACTGGCCTATGATGTTATTCTCTTCAATTCATTGCACTAGTTGGTCATTTAAGTGTTCTGCACACAGATTTCCAGTTTACTAGGGAAAGATGTATAGTTCTTATAATGCAAAGGTCTAGCTTAGAAACTTTTGTTTTTACAAATTTTTCCTGCCAGCTGTGGTACATACAGCTCAATTTGTCAATATAAATTGAAGCAAGAGCTGTTTCTAATTATCATTAGAGTTTAAATTGTTTAAATTGGTTTTTAAGGGGAACAGTTTTAATTTATTGCAAATTTTTAGCACAGGGTTAATAATTTAATTTGATTTTAAATTTTGTATATTGTTATGTTTATTTATGCCTTTTAATTTCCTGTGCACCGCCCCGAGTCCCTTTCGGGAAAGGGAGCGGTATATAAGTTTAAATAAACTAAACTAAACTAAACTAAACTAAACTAAACTAAACACATAGGACATATTTTACATTGTTGTGGGGGACACAGTCACCTTAATTCCACATCTGTCCATTTATCCCTTATTAACATCATTAACACGCTGGCTTCAGGGCTTTTTTGGATCATCATTCCTCTTCTGGAAGCATGGATTATAAATTCAAGATAGCCATCAAAGGTTAAAAAGAATAAAAATTGGAATATAATATAATTTCTTACCAGTTGCTTTCATTTGTTTTCTCGGAGAGAATCAAGAGCCGTGGTGGCGCAGTGGTTAGAATGCAGTATTGCAGGTTAGCTCACTGCTCAGTGTCTGGAGTTCAATTCTGACCAGTTCAAGGTTGACTCATCCTTCCATCCTTCCGAAGTTGGAAAATTGAGGAACATGCTGCCTCTGTAAGCTGCTTAGACAGGTCTGTAAAGCACTGTGAAGTAGTACATAAGTCTAAGTGCTATTGCTATTGCGATCATAGGTGATCAGTTGCATTAGGTGCAATCATGGGGCCTTTTGAGGGATTCCGCCAATTCACATCCAACACCCTTAGAGGAAATTGTCTTAGAGAGGACTAGCTGACTCTGGAGAAGATGGCTTTCTTAGCATAGACAGACACAGCCATACATCAGTTCTTGCAGACGATGAGGCCTTTTTCTTGCAACACTTAGAAAAGCATCACGTCAGGCATTTATTTATTGGCCTGACAATTATAAGGAACTCTGCAATAGAAGCACAATTTTGTTTTGGCCTGTCTATGTGAAGACGCATTTTTGAAATAACCTATTTTTTCTAGGAACCGGTGTCCAATGATGGGAACTCCCTGCCAGAAGAAGTGGTGACAGCTGTCAGCCTCGACACCTTTAAGAAAGGATTAGACGAGTTCATGGAGAACAAGGGTATCCATGGCTATCATGATGGATGCCTAAGGACACCCTCCGGGTTGGAGAGATAGGCAGGATATCTCTCAATGCCATTTGCAGGGAATCATAAGCAGGTGAAGACATCTGCTTGGAAAGACCCTGAAGCAAATGGGGAGCCACTGTGGGAGACAGAATGCTGGACTGGATGGGCTGTGGCCTGTTCCAGAAAGGCTATTCTTATGTTCTTATGTTCTTATGATGCCTGTGCTCTTTATGGCCATGATAGCTAACTCCAGAGGGGATAGTTTAATTCAGATGAGAAATAAGGGATACCAGTACTTGTCACAAGCTAGTTTTTTGGTATCTTAAGCACTGCCTTATCGGATTAACCTAAAATCCCTTTAGTACATTTTTTTTCTATTTCCAGTCAAAATCAATCAGTTGGATATTCTCAGACAGGCATAAAATGGCATATTTCTTTCTGACAACTCAACTATTGCAGGATAGCATCTTAATGTAGGTGTTCCACATTTTACCATATCACGAATTCATGCATAATAGCAACATAATGGTGCCTAACATTACCAACATTGAAATGGAACAGGCAAAATTGTGCCCCCAAAGTAATAAAATCAGTAGAAACCTGATAGAAAGACAATGCCTGTTCATGGCCAAAGCAACAGAAAAAGCTGTGCATGTAGTCTTCAACTGATAACCACAATTGAGCCCAAAGTTTCTGTTGCTAAGTGAGATGGTTGCTCAGTGAGCTTGGCCAAATTTTACAACTTTTCTTGCCACAATTGTTAAGCGAATTGTTCCAGTTGTTGAATTAGTAACAAGGTTGTTAGGCGAAGCTGACTTCCCCATTGACTTGGCTTGTCAGAAGGTGGCAAAGGTGATCACATGACCCTGGACACTGCAACTGTCATAAATATGAGTCAGTTGCCAAGCATCTGAAATTTGATCATACTGATGCTGCAATGGTCATGTGTGAAAAAGGGTCATAAATCACTTTTTTCAGTGCCGTTGTCATTCAAAAGATCAATAAACGAGTGGGTGGAAATCCAGGACTACCTGTAATTCATCCAGTGCGTGAAGAACAAACAATGTATAGCTGGCAGAACCTAACTGTCAACTTGTAAAGCGTTTCCATGACTATCAAGTTGTCATTGAAGGAAGGGAGAATTCCATGCATACCTTTGACCACAGTTGGATCTCAGATTGCTACAGCAGTCGTGTGAGGTGCGAAAGTTCACAGCCTGTGCACCACCTCATTGGTGGATGTGATTTATGACACAGACTGAGGGAAGGAGAGACATGGGGTTAAAGTTCAGATGCCATTAAACAGAAATCAGATTTGGAAATGGAAAGCAGAAGAAAATGCCAAAATGTTGCTCCTAATAAATAACTGGATTTCTTTTGAACGTTGTCTCGAGGCTTGTAATTTACTTAGGGCATCTTTTGGAAACTTTACACTAAATCTCTTTACTGGTTCAGTCTACCTTCCCGGCCAATGATGAGATTCAATTTTTTTTACTACCGGTTCTTTGGGCGTGGCTTAGTGGGCATGGCATGGCTTGGTCGGTGTGGCAGGGGCAGGTTACTGTAAAATCTCCATTTCCTCCCAATCAGCTGGGACTCAGGAGGCAGAGAATAAATGGGGGTTGGGCCAGTCAGAGGTGGTATTTACCGGTTCTCCGAACCACTCAAAATTTCCACTACTGGTTCTTCAGAACTGGTCAGAACCTGATGAATACCGCCTCTGTTCCAGGCATCTTAGAACTGGACCTCTTTTAAAAGATAAGGGAATATTTATGAAATCTTTCATAAGCATGCTAAACCCAAGTTTTGGAAGCAAATTAAACAGTTGGGGGGAATGCTAAACCCATGTTGATATGAGCTTTTTTGCAGGACCTCATAAGTACCGTATTTTTCAGAGTATAAGATGCACCCTTTTCTCTCAAAAAAGAGGCTGAAAATCTGGGTGCGTCTCATACACAGAATAGAGCATTTTTGCCACCCGAAACTGCACCCCCTTCACCAAAATGGCCGTGCATAGCTTGTAGGAGGCTTTCAGAGAGCTCCTGGGGGCTGGGGAGGTAAGAAAAATGGGGTGTTTTTTGCTCAATTTTGCCCAGCCCTCAACCCCCAGGAGCATTCTATAAGCTTCCTAAAAGCTATGCATTCCTTTTTTTTTTTTTTGACAAACGGGCCCATTTTTTGGGGGGGGGAAAAAAACGCCCACCCACCCAGAAGCACTTTACAAGCCTCCTAAGGGCTATTCATGCCTATTTGGGGGGGGGGGCTCATTTTTGCAAAAAAGAGGCCATTTTTGGGAGGTTTGCAAAGTGCAAAAGCTTTTAAAAAAAATTTTGCTTCTTCAAAACCTCTCATACGCCGTTGCATCTTATACTCCAAAAAATATGGTACTTTGAAAAAAGCACAATTGAGCAAATGTCTCTGAGGAAGCCCAGGGCTCTGTCTCTCCTGCAGCCAAGAGAGGGCCACTAACCATGGGGGGCCCAGCCCAGCTAGCAGAAGAGGGGCAGCATGCATGCTGCACTCTAAAATAGCCTATTGAAGTTGAGCAGACCCTCCTGCCTACCAGCATCAGCAATCTTACCGTTGGTGAAGCATGCCAGACTGCATATTCCACTGGAAACGTTGTGTCAGGAGAAAAAAGGGAAATGCTACTTTAAAGCTGGCACAGCTAAGAATAAATAATTTTCTGTTGCCTGAGGGCAATGTCATGAGGACATCAGAGACAAAAAGTAATCACTGAGTCAGGTTTATGCTGTAGTTAGGGGAATGTAAAGATGAATTCCTGTTTGATATTCTTCCACCAGTATCCAAACACCAAGAAACAATAACTTAAGCTGTCATTAAATGGCTGGAGGTATGGATGGATAAGAAACATCACCCCTACTAGAATCTCTTTTAGATGATATTGCCTGAATGAAGTTGTGTTTTAGTCACTCAGGCTTGGTTTATGTAACACTTTTGAGTAGGAGTGTTCGCTATAACAGTAACTGAAAATGTAAGGAGCCGGTTGAGGGCATTCATCAATTCATGCAACTAAACAATCAAGATCTCAGGTCCAAATGCTGCTTAATCAAAGCCAATCTCCTGGGTCCTCCTTGAGTTTCCATTAAGCCTCTTCTACTTCCCCCTTTGCTGCTGGAGAACCAGTGATTTTGATTTGCACAACTTGCTTCTGCAGAACCAGCTGATGTGTCATGATGAGCAGAGGAAGAAGAATGGAAATGGCAAGGGGGGCGGGGGGGGAGACCAAAAGTGCCTACAGGACATTCATCTTCTCATCTTTCCTACTACCTTCTCCTATTGTTACCTTATGATTTCTCACTTGTTGTTTGTATCTTATGATTTGTGATTTTATCCTACGACTTGCCACTTTGTTGTTTGCATGTACACTGAGAATTTATGCACTGGGGACAAATTCCTTGTTAGGTCGAATCACACTTGGCCAACAAAGAATATTCCTGTTCCCTGGGTTTCGGCAGCATCTACTGAGGCCTAGAAAAGCAAAGAAAAGAAAAGAAAAGAAAAAGGAGGGCCATTGCAATGAAGACTGCAGGCAGAAAGGCGGGAAAACATGTGCCAGTAGCAAGTATATATCTGATAACGCTCCTTTAACTATTTGAAACAGCAGGAACCTGATATTGCAGGATCCAATCTAAGTCAGTCACCGGGACCAAAGGTTTATTCTTCCAAACCTTTGGGCTCATGTGGAGCCCATTGTCAGGAAACCTATCTCATCAGAATGTGTGCACTGGGCTGTTCTACACATTGTACTTATATGGTGTTTGGTTAGGTGTAGCTTTTAGTTGTTAATGCTGATGGCTGTCTATTTAAATTGTTGATTGTTGTTTCCTTATGCTGCTGTGCCCTTCGTTCCTTTGTATCTGATAAGCTGGTGGTAAATCAACACTCCTGTTGACTGACAAGGAGCCGATTGGAGCAGGTTTCGATCGTTTCTCTGGCTATTTTTGTTCCTGCTTGGCCAACAATCAAGGTAGCTGTGAAATGGAATGCATGTCCTTGTTCGTTGCATTGTGAAGCTATCAATAGGTTTGGGTCTCCTTGTCTTAACTGCTCGCTTGTGTTCTCAAACCTGACATGCATCCTTCCCATAGTTCTAATGTACCATCCCCACTTTCAGAATGATATTGGTGTCCCATCCAGAGGAGGTAACCAGTGTTATGGCAGGACCAAGCCACACAATTCTCAAATGCTACAACGATTCTTTTTGAGATTTGGAATCCAATGTTCAAGGTTTTAATGACATTTCAAATCCAATGAGATTCAATGACCTAATGTCGATTTAGGAGTTTTACCATTCCCCGCCAGCAAAATAAGTCATTTGGGGTTTCCTTGGTCGCTGAAACTTTTTTAGAAGAAAGCTTATATTTAGTAGACAAAGAGATAATAAAGGAAAGGGCAGTTACATTTTTGAACTCTGCAAGGTTTCACTGAATTATTAATCATTATTCAATTCAAGCAGAAAATTCAGGTGCATATTTATGAAATAGTAATTTAGAATGTAAGCAAAGTGGGTTATTTTTTTTTTATTCCCTCAATGGCCTTGGAGAGGCACACCTGCTCATAAAATATATGTCATGGTGGACATGACCAAAAACAACCACCTATTGTCCAGAAGATAGACCCATTTGCTCGTCATTTCCATTAATTCTGTTAGGGTTCCCTACCATGTCAGTTTCCTATTGTCTTTGTTACTGAGCTGCTATTTCTCATGGCATCTATTTTATGGCATAGTGCCTAAGGCCTGAAGAACCTTCTGTTTCCCACAATATCTCTCCACCATCTCTGATCAGACAGAGTTAGCTTGCTTCAGGTCCTGTTGATTAAGTAATATAATCTAGCATGAAGTAGACCTTCTCTGTTGCAACTCCTGCCTTTCAGAACAGCATCTCTCCCAGAGCTCCCCCTGGCCTCCATCCCATCAACTTCTCATGAACTCTAAAATTGTGGCCCTTCTTCCAGGCCTTGGGCTAGTTATCCAAAGGGTCCTTTGGGTTGGAGTGATCTGAAAGATTGCTTTTCATCAAGTCTCTCAGGGCAATTCTCTCTCTCTCTCTCTCTCTCTCTCTCTCTCTCTCTCTCTCTCTCTCTCTCTCTCTCTCTCTCTCTCCCTCCCTCCCTCCCTCCCTCCCTCCCTCTCTCTCTCTCTCTCTCTCTCTCTGTGTGTCTGCTTCTGAATGGAATGTTGTGAAACCATTCAGTCATATTTGACGTTGGGCAACCTAGAAATTGGATAAACAAATAACATTCCCTAAGCTCACTTCTCCTATCTATTCATCCTTTTTTTTTGGCATAAACAGGGAGTTCTTGCTTACTGACTGTCTTGTTTAGCAACTGTTCAGTTATAAGAAACGAGCTTTGTGACAAACTTCTCACTGATAGCTATCTCAGTATCCTTAGTTACGTGATTGTCATTTGGATGCTTTGCAACCAGTGTGCATTTAGGACTGTGACAGCCTCCTGCCATCACATGATAACCATTTGCAAGCTTCACAATTGGATTCCAACACAGAGAATTAAGACAGAATGCAGGAGAAATGAAGAAGAGAAATCAAGTGTCATGGTGCCTTGGGTTCTCACTTAATGACTTCAGGGATTTCCTTAATGATGGGAGCAGAAGTGGTGTTGTAAGTTTCCTCACATGGTTTTTCCTTTAACAACCCTGACAGAGTTGCTGGTCACAATTGTGGTGGCTAAGCAAGGGTTACCTCTGCCATCATGAACTTCTTGTTGTTAGTCACAAAGTCATGTCCAACCCCATGGACAAATTTCTCCAGGCCTCCCTGTCCTCTTCCATCCTTTGGAGTCCATTTAAGCTCACACCGACTGCTTCAGTGTCTCCATCCAGCCACCTCATTCTCTGTTGTCCCTTTTTTTCTTTTGCCCTCAGTCTTTCCCAGCATTAGGCTCTTCTCCAGTGAGTCCTTCCTTCTCATTAGGTGGCCAAAGTATTTGAGTTTCATCTTCAGGATCTGGCCTTGTAGGTGATCCTTATCCAAATTTTTCCACCACTTGTGAATTATTACGGAATAGGTTGTCTTGATTATGTGTGTGGACTGGATGATAGGCAAGATGGTGGACAGATTCCTTCTTCAGCCAATCACAAGCCTGTAGGAGAAATATCATATATTTCTATATATCATCAGGCAAAGCACTGCACCTGGAATTGAATGAATATGACATCAAGCTTTGTCAAGCATTTCTTGGTCATTTGTCAGTTCCTCTTCCTCAACCCCCTTCTGTCACAACACAAATTGTATCATGGTAGGGAAAAGGGGTTGGAATAAATGGGGAAACACTACAGCAACACAGACATACTAATGCCTGCTTAAGGCTGTCTCGCCATATAGCAGAGGCAAGAAGGGAAATCATCATTGTCATGGAATAATCATGGTTTATTGTAAGTGTGCATATAGCCTAAGAAAGTTGCTGGTAACTATCAAGTATAGATTCAGAAGATGCCACAGGCTTCAGCTGCACTTAGTATTTTGCAGCATTTTATCTCCTTTAAAAAAAAAGAAAAAGGAGATTTAAAAATTAAGAGCTCCCAAGGAGGAATCAGCAGGCCTACAGTCATTTAGAGGCATCAAATTACCTGCTTTTGGCGCAAATCACTTTGGCTACAGTGTTGTGAAATTTCAGACTTGAGCTAGAACACTTACACAATCAGCCTAAAAGATCTTTTACCTTCTGAAATCAGGTTAAGTTTTCTTGTCCATCAGGGCTGGCAATGTTATTTGATTGCCCAGGCCAAACTCTTGTTAATTTTTTATTTCTCTCCATTTCCCCTTGCTTTTTTAAAAAAAAAATCCATAGCAATTGGGGCAATCTGTAAAAGTGAAAAATGAAAGATGAGTTTTAAAACTCTCTCTCAGCTCCCAAAAGTCCAAATATAATGGCACTGAGGCTTCGACACTTCAAGGGTTGAGAAGATAGAGAGTTGAAGTTTTCCTCTGAGTCCCCTCTTTGTCTATCACTACCAGCTCTTCATCTGAAAAATTACCACAGTATTCTGATGTCACTTTCCTCTGCTTTTTTTCTAACAGTGAGAGGGGGAGTGGAGAGACAGACAGACAGACAGACAGACATTCTCTTTGACTCTTCTCCTGGCAGAATTCAGTCAGTTAGATCAGAGGTCAACAACCTGTGGCTCTGGAGCCACATGTGGCTCTTTCATCCCTCTGCTATGGCTCCCTGTCACTTAAAATATGCGTCACAACACCAAAGTGCGACACCCTCCAGAATGCAATATATTGAGCTTTTTGACCTCCAGTATGCTAACATGGAAAAATCTAAGAAAAAAAAAGTTTCAGAAGAAAACAGAAAGTTTAATTCAACTACATATGTTAGTTTTGTGGCCGCTCAGGAAATAGTCAGGCACGGAAAGGATTTTGTGGTTCCCGGTGTTTTCTTTTCTGTGGGAAATGGTCCAAATGGCTCTTTGAGTGTTTAAGGTTGCCGACTCCTGAGTTAGATGTTAGGTTTTGTCTATCCTTATAATATATTTGTTATAAATTATGCTACTGTGCTACTGTTTTACAACCTGATTCACTAATCGGGTCATATTCTCACTATATAGAATAAACTTGTGAACATACTAAATTCTTCGGCTTACAAAATTATCTTTGAACCAGGTTTTGGTGTTTTTGGCAGTGTGGGCAGGTGCCAAGTCCTGCTGGAAAATGAAGTCAGCATCCCCATAAAGCTCGTCTGCAGAAGGAAGCATGAAGTGCTCCAAAGTCTCCTGGTAGACAGCTGCATTGACCCTGGGCTTAATGAAGCACAGTGGACCAACACCAGCAGATGACATGGCTCCCCAAATCAACAGAGACTGTGGAAACTTCACACTGGACTTGAAGCATCTTGCAGTGTGTGCCTCTCCATTCTTCCTCCATATTCCACTGAGTACATATGCATGCTTATACTTTTCAGAGGTCTGATATTGTTCTCTGTACAATCCTTGTTTTATTGATTGCATAATTTTCTGAGATTGTGGATTTGGGGTTTTCATGAGCTGCACGCCATTATGACAAATCACGGCTTGAACTATCTTGCTTTGCATGTAATGAGTCTTATCTCATTTATTGGTTTCACCTTTTACGTTGTATTACTGAAATAAATGAACCTTTGCACAATATTCTAAGTTTTCAAGTTTTCAAGATCTATCGTCCCTCTACCGTACACAGATGCATGCACATGTAAATACACACATACTTGAGTTACCACTTGGAAAACCACATTCAGGATAGACTGACCTATTCCTGTTGAAGGCCCAGACTAAAATGATTGTAATTGAAATCTTGAGAGCACAGTGTAGGGATAACTAGCCTAAGGTTCTCCAGATGTTGCTGAATTACAGCAGCAAATATTCCTCACTATTGGCCTTGTTCAAAGAAGCCAATTGAAGTAGTAATTTAGCAATTTAGAGCCCCAGGCAACTGCTACTCACTTGGGTTGCAAACATCTAGATGTTGATTAAATACCAAGAAAAAGAGTTTTCTGCTTATTTTTGCTGATATATAATTGGCATCTGTATTTTTACAGCCCAAATGCAGTAGCCCTACCCTACGCTCAACACCTATTCCTCTTGCAAAAAAAAAAAAGTGAACAAGAAATACAAATAATATTATAAAATATATGCTAAAGTACTTGCCAACAGATTGATGCCAGTTATCCAGGAGGTTATTCATTATGATCAAGCAGGATTTATTGAAGGCAGACATATGAAGGAGAATGTAAGGCAACTTATAGATTTAATTGACTATCTTGATAAGAATAAACAGGTCTCTGCAGTGCTGGTTTTTCTGGATGCGGAGAAAGCTTTCGATTGTGTGAACTGGAATTTTCTAACCAAGACGTTGGAAAAGATGGATATGGGACCACGGTTTCGACAAGCGATTGGAGCAATTTATCAGCAACAAAACGCACAGCTCATTATCAACGGAAATTTGTCTACAACTTTTGGGATACAAAAAGGTACAAGACAAGGATGCCCATTATCTCCATTGTTATTTATTTTAACTCTGGAAGTCTTGTTGAACACTATTCGGGACTCAAACTCTTTAAGTGGCATAATTATTGGGCAAAAGGAATACAGAACTAGGGCATTTGCTGATGATCTGGTGGTTACCCTTTCACATCCTCTGAATTCAATTATCCGGATGAAAAATATTATTACAGAATTTGGCATGGTGTCTGGGTTTAAACTGAATCAAAATAAAACGAAAATGATGGTTAAAAATATGTCAGAGATTCAGAGAAAGAGACTAGTAAGTTTGGCAGGTTTCGAAATTGTTTCTAAAGTTAAATATTTAGGAATACAAATTGCAGAAGTAAATACAAAACTTTTTTCAAATAACTACGAAGTGTTGTGGCAAAAGATACAGAAGGATCTTGAAGTTTGGAAAAAGCTACAACTATCTTTGCTTGGAAGGATTTCAGCAATTAAAATGAATATTCTACCTAGATTTATCTTCTTATTTCAGATGATACCGGTGCTTAAATCAGATAAAACCTTGTTAGAATGGCAGGCAACATTAAATAAATTTGTTTGGAAGGAGAAAAAACCGAGAGTAAAGATGCAGATCATGCAAGACACTCGTGAAAGAGGTGGCCTTAGACTTCCAAACCTTCGACTGTATTACGAAGCGGCGGTACTGACGTGTGTGGCAGATTGGTTTGGGAAAACAAAACTTGAACTATTGAATATAGAAGGTCATGACCTTGTTCTGGGTTGGCATTCATATCTGTTGTATGAAGATAAGGTGGACAAAGTGTTTAATAACCATGTTCTCCGAAGTGCTTTGATGAGAATATGGAAGAAGCATCGGCCTAATTGGGATTATAAAATACCGCTTTGGTTGGATCTTGCAGACACCATGTGGATTATAAATACTAAGTCACTCGGGGGGGTGTTTATATAAAGATGTGCTTATTTTTGATGGGGTTGAATGGCAATTGAAAACTATGGAACAATTGTTGGACGCAGGAATCACTTTAAATTGGTTACATTACATACAGTTACAGAAGAGATGGAAAGAAGACTGCAGGGTCGGCTTTATGGATAAGGAGGCTGAACTGATCAAGCAGATAAAAGAGACTGGTCCAAAACATATTAAAAGAATATATAATGTATTGTTAGAAAGAGACTCAGAAAGTGAATTGGTGAAGGATTGTATGATTAAATGGGCTCAGAATTTTGATGAACCGGTTATGATGGATATGTGGGGGAAAATATGGGTTCAGAATGTTAAATTTACGCAGGCACAGAATTTAAGGGAGAATTTTTATAAAATGTTTTATAGATGGTATTTAGATCCTAAGAAGTTATCATGTATGTACCCAAATGCTCAACCTAAATGCTGGAGATGCGGGTGTTTAGATGCTACTTTTTTTCATGTATGGTGGACTTGCAATAAGGTTAAAGCTTTTTGGATAAAAGTATGGTGGGTTATGCAAAATGTGTTTAAGAAAAGAATACAATTTACCCCGCAAATGTTTTTACTGGGTATAATCAAGGATTATACTAAAGGGGAAACAAAATTGATTTTGTATATGGTTACAGCAGTGAGGTTGTTGATTGCTCAACATTGGAAAAAAGATTTTTTACCGACAATTGATCAATGGATTCAGAAAGTGGCGGGGTTTGCCGAAATGGCAAAAATCTCAGCTTTTTTAAAAGATCAGAAACAGGAGAATTATACACAGGAATGGGCAAAATGGATTGATTATATACAGAATAGATATCAGACCATGAAGTACTATGTAGCCTTTAGGTAAGAATGTTTAGATTGATAGGGTGATATGTGACTGAAACAATGTGAATAGAGCAAATATTATATGGGATGTTTGGAATTATTAGAGTGGTGTATAGCGGTGGTATTTAGATTTGAAGAAATTATCATTATGTATGGGTGTTTATTCCAACAGATTGATACCAGTTATTTAAGAGGGGATATGTGAGGGAGAATGTAAGGCAACTTATATTTTTCAATTGTCTATCTAGATAAATATATGTAGATCTCTGCAATGCTGGGGTTTTTTTTGGAAGTGGAAAAGGCCTATGAGTGAATGAACTAGAATTCTCTAACCAAGACTTGAGGAGGGGGAAAAATGAAACATGGGATTTGAGTGAGCATGCGCGAAGGAATGGCGGCGGAGGTTTGAGGCGATGCTGACCGGAGGCCCATTTGGCTTCGGAGGACGCGGCCGGCCCCTTTGGGGTGATCGGTAAGGGCCGGCCCAGCAAGTTGAAGACCCAGCCGTCACACTGAGGCCTTTCCAACGCCGGTGAGTGTGACGGCTGAGACGGGAGGCGCGGGGGGAGCCCGGAGGAAACGCCGGAAAAAAACGCCGGAAAAAACACCGGCAGGCCGGAAAGTCGGAGGCCCTAGCGGAGGCCAGGCAAAGGCTGGAGGCTCTGGTGGACTGATAGAGTGGCGGCAGAGGGAGCGCCGGAAGGCTGGAGGCCCTGGCAGAAGCCGGTGGAGGCCGGAGGCCTCAGATGGAATGGAGCGGCGGCAGAGAGTGCCGGAAGATCCTGAGGCCCTGGCGGAGGCTGGTGGAGGCCGGAGGCCCTGGCGGAGCGGCGGCGGAGAGCGCCAAAAGGCCGGAGGCCCCAGCGGAGGTTGGCGGAGGCTGGTGGCCCCCGGCGGAGGGGCTGAGCGGCAGCGGAGCGCTGGAGGGAGCGCCGGAACGCCGGGTGGTAGGAAAGGCGGAGCGGTGGCGGAGCAGTGGCGGAGCTGCGCGGACCATCTCAAATCCGGCGGAGGCCCCCGTGGAGCAGCGAGGCCGGGTGAAGGCCTCCACAGGGGATGGCTGGTGAGGTTGGCGGCCGCAGAGGGACGGGAGGCGCGGCGGACCGATGGAGCGCCGGAGGCCCCAACAGAGGCCTATTGGAGTGGTGGAGGCCCTGGCTGAGGCCCTGGTGTGGGGTGGTGAGCCTGCGACGCGGTGAGGCCCTGTGGAGGCCTGATAGAACAGTGGAGGGAATTTTCCTCCCCCCCCCCCAGGACTCCCCGATAAAACATCTACGGGGAATGGGGGCGAGAGCGAAGCAAGGCCAGCCCAAAGGAAAAACAGCTCCAGCCACCCCGTGGAAAGCCTCTACCCGAGGAAGAACTGACTGACTCTTATGATCTATTTTCCCTGTTGATTTGACTTGCATTTGCACTTTATCTAGGCGTTTCCTCCCTTTAAAGCCAGCAATGGAGCCACGGGATGGTTTTTTATTCAAGGTCCGACCTCCTCGATCTACGAGAGTCCCCCCTCTCGCAGGTTTGGCCCCTTAGTTTATCTCGGGCCCACCTCAAGGATGGGTTAATTAATCCAGAGAGGTGGAAAAAACGCAAGCTCAGGGGGTTTTTAAATAAATTTTTAATTAGGCTTTTAAGGGGTTCTGGGGTGGGGGAGGGGTTTAAAAAAAGATATAGACAGATGGAGATTGAAACAGTGATCAGTAGTAAGGGCCAGGATAGCAGTCGACGGCGGGAAGCGGAAGGCGAAAGGAAGGGGGATACCCGAGTCGTTCCTCAGGAGGGCATACCAATTCAGAGGGTCGTGGGGAGGGGCAGGACCGAGGGGAGACAATTTTCATCCTCCCGGTTGGTGGCACGCAGCCGTTGGTTACAAACGGTCGGGTGCCACAACCCCCGCAGGCTAGGTGGCCAGGGAATACAGAGCCAGGGTCTGCGGCTGATGTTTTGTCTCGGGCCAATGGAAGAGTGATCTGGGTACAGGGGATATAGTCATCACACCCTTGTCATGGTCAGACCACTCACTTCTCCGACTCGACTTTCCGACCGCTGCTCCCCTCCGCGGGGAGGCGGAACCAGAGTTACCAATCTGGTACCGCCCCAGGCGCTTGATGGACCCGGATGGGTTCCAGACAGCGCTTGGGCCATTTCCTGTATCCCTGACCCGCGCCCCGGTGGAGGACCTCACGGCCGCATGGAATAGTGCGGCCGTGGGAGCCTTAGATCGGGTCGCGCCCTTGCGGCCTCTCTCGCGGCGGCGAACCACCCTGGCTCCTTGGTTTACTGAGGGGCTGCGGGTGATGAAACGCCGCAAGAGATGCCTAGAGAGAAGATGGAGGGCTAGCCGCTCTGAATCTGACCGGACACAGGTAAGAGCCCATTTACGGACTTACATTGTGGCGCTGAGGGTGGCCAAACGTCATCATTGTGCCACCCTCATAGCATCCGCAGAAAACCGCCCTGCCGCCCTGTTTAGGGTGACCCGTTCCCTCCTTCAACAGAGGAAGCGGGAAGCCCCGCTACAGGGTAGAGCAGAGGAATTTGTGATTTTTCTGCAGGAGAAAACCGCCCAGATACAGAGTGAGCTAGCCCCCATTCATGGCCCAGTGGGATGCCATGAGAGAGATCTTGTTTGGGAGGAGTTTGACCCCGTTACTTCCGAGGATATGGACAGGCTACGTGGGCGACTGCGAGCCACCACATGTTCATTGGACCCGTGCCCCTCCTGGCTTGTACTGGCATCCTGGGAGGTGACACGAGGCTGGCTCCAAGAGGTTATCAACGCATCCTTGAGTGAGGGTTCCTTGCCTGCCTCCCTAAAAGAGGCTATGGTGAGGCCCCTCCTCAAGAAGCCCTCTTTGGACCCAGCTCTTTTGAACAACTACCGTCCAGTCTCCAACCTTCCCTTTTTGGCGAAGGTTGTTGAGAGTGTGGTGGCACAACAGTTTCCCCGTCACCTGGAGGAAGTTGACTATCTAGATCCACGCCAGTCCGGCTTTCGGCCCGGGCATAGCACCGAGACGGCATTGGTCACGTTGGTAGATGATCTCTGGAGGGCCAGAGATGGGGGATGTTCCTCCATCCTGGTCCTATTAGACCTCTCGGCGGCTTTCGATACCATCGACCATGGTATCCTATTGCATCGGCTGGGGGGGTTGGGGGTGGGAGGCACCGTTTTACGGTGGTTCTCCTCCTACCTCTCTGGCCGATCGCAATTTGTGCGGGCAGGAGAGCAGAGGTCGACCCCGAGACCCCTCACATGCGGGGTGCCTCAGGGGTCGGTCCTCTCGCCTCTCCTGTTTAATGCATACATGAAGCCGCTGGGTGAGATCATCCGTGGTTTTGGGGTAGAGTACCACCTGTACGCTGATGACACCCAGCTGTACATATCTACCCCAAACCACCCCAACGATGCCGTAGCGGTGATGTGCCAGTGCCTGGAAGCCGTGCGGATCTGGATGGGAAGTAACGGACTTAGGCTCAACCCGACCAAGACCGAGTGGCTGTGGTTTCCGGCTGCCCGATTCAACCAGCTTTCTCCAACGCTGGCCATAGGGGGCGAACATCTTACCCCTGTGGATGGGGCGCGCAATTTGGGTGTCCTCCTGGATACCCGGCTGTCTATGGAAGAGCAAGTGACAGCCGTGGCCAGGAGGGCGTTTTACCAGGTTCGCCTGGTTCGCCAATTGCGCCCCCTATTGGATCGGGACGCCCTTCGCACAGTCACTCATGCCCTCGTGACATCCCAACTGGACTATTGTAACTCTCTCTACATGGGGCTCCCCTTGAGGTGCACCCGGAGGCTTCAGTTAGTTCAGAATGCAGCTGCGCGAGCAATTATGGGGACCACCAGGTTTGCCCACGTTACACCGCTCTTGCGCGAGCTGCACTGGCTACCTGTCGTCTTCCGGGTGCGCTTCAAGGTGTTAATTATCATCTTCAAAGCGCTCCATGGCTCGGGACCTAGCTATCTGCGAGATCGGATCCTGCCCCATACATCCTCACGACCGATTCGCTCCCACAGAGAGGGGCTTCTCCGGGTGCCGTCCACTAGACTTTGTCAGCGGGCGACGCCCAGGGGAAGGGCGCTCTCTGTGGCGGGCCCGGCCCTCTGGAACGACCTTCCCCCTGATATTAGAACGACCACTGACCTCCGCTCCTTCCGTGTAAAATTAAAGACCTATCTCTTTCGACTGGCCGGCCTTGAATAGTTCTCTCTGTCTATTGACTCCAAATATTTTAATGGGTTCTTAATTTTATATTTTTAGCACGGGTAATACTATTTAATTCTATTTTAATGTATGTATGTTGTATTTTATTGTATATTGTTTTTAGCTTTGCCTGTGCACCGCCCCGGGTCCCTGTGGGGAGAGGGTGCGGTTAATAAATTTCAATTTCAATTTCAATTTCAATTTGGATAAGGTTTATTATCTCTAATGTTATATATTTTTAATCCTAGAAGTCTTGTTGAATATAATTTTGGATTTGAATCTCTTAAATGGCATAGCTATAAGGCAAAAGGGATATAGCACCAGAGCATTTGCAGTTGACCTGGTTGTTATGACACTGCGTTTTTGGTTTGGAATATCTGTTGGAAGAAGTTTATATTATATTTTATAGATGGTATCTACATTTCAAGAAATTACCATCATCTATGTAATGAAGTAGAAATTTTCTTGCAATTTACTGTATCCTTCCTGTGATAGGATCTGAAATTTTCGTATACCACTTCTGTTTCCTTTGTGAAGAGAGAAGTAACTTTTCTTTTTTTAAATATTAGAGTAATCTTTACATTTTTTTGCTAAGTGGGCAATTAAGTAAATGGAGAGGGGAAAAATAGGACACGGTATTTAGATCTTAAGAATTATTTTCTATGTATTTTAATGTTTAACTATAAGGTTAAAGGTGTGGGTGTTTATGTTGAGTTAGTTATAAGGTTTCTAATGGATTGATTATATACAGAATAAATATCAGATTAGGAAGTACTATGTAGCTTTTAGGCAAGAATGCTTAGATTGATAGGTAATAATATTTGGGATGCTTGGAATTATTAGAGTGGTGTATAGCGGAAGTCAGGGGGGTGGGTTTGAATGGGAGGTGGGGGAGGGTTAGGGTGGAGGGTGGGGTAATATATATGTATGATTAATTTAGAGAGGGGAATAATGGGATAGGGTTGTTGTTTTTTTAAAGAGAAATTTATATTATGTTTTTTATATCTTTAATTAACTTAGAAGATGGTGTTAATGGGATATTGATATACTAAGAGAAACTTATATTGTGTCTGCTGAGAGCCGAGGGGGTATAATATTTGAATGAGAAACTTATTTTAAGATGGGGTGAGGGGGGGTATAGTATTTGTATGTGATTTATATTATATGTCGGGGGGGGGGGTAAAAAGGGGGAAAATCTGTGTGAATAAAACTTTTTCAATAAAAATAAAAAATAAAAAAAGAAATACAAATAATCTGGAGTCTGCAAATCTGTTTTACAAATCAAATTCATTAAGAAGCATTATTGCCTATTCTGTAACTCTGTGCAATGCATTTTCTCAAGAGATCTGCCAAAGCTTCTTTTGGAAATAGTGAATACTTTTTAATTTAAAGTAATGCTCGGGGCTAGGTATTAAGTGAGAGATTGGGAAGATGCTTACTATGGTGGTTTAATGTTTTAAATAGAGCGTTGAGGTTTTATATATACAATGCTACTTTCTTGAAGCCAATAAAAGTAGGTGAAATAGAAGAAAGAAAGAAAGAAAGAAAGAAAGAAAGAAAGAAAGGAAGGAAGGAAGGAAGGAAGGAAGGAAGGAAGGAAGGAAGGAAGGAAGGAAGGAAGGAAGGAAGGAAGGAAGGAAGAAAGAAAGAAAGAAAGAAAGAAAGAAAGAAAGAAAGAAAGAAAGAAAGAAAGAAAGAAAGAAAGAGAAAGATGTCTACTTAAAAATAGTTTGCAATATTTAAAATGTGTGTGGGTGGCTTGCACACATTATGAAATTAATGTTTTAAAAACAGTAATATCCATATGCAGATTTTTGAATAAAATACAGTAACATGTTATTATTAATGCAAAGGAAAACATAATAAAAAAACCTTCTGAATGTGGGCTTATTTTTTCACAAAACACACTAACACTTTGAATGAGTTGCAAATTTAATCTGGTTAATTATGTCTAATTATGTATATACCATATTGTGAATTTCTAGAAATAAATGAATTTAATAGGTGCAAATACAACAATGTAGTTGTAGTTACACTTTTACATAAAAAAACATGAGACTGCTGCCAAATACCATCCTGAGCTTCTGTAATATGGCAGTATTTCCCAAAGCTTCCTTCCTTCCTTCCTTCCCTCCTTGCTTGCTTGCTTCCCTCTTCTTGCTGTGTGGGAGTGTTTATGTATACCTGCTTTCTTCATTTTCCACTTAAGTTCTTCTTTTTTACATGAAGGTTATTTTTAGCCAACCTCTAAATTAGTGGTTCCCCAACTCTATCCAAAGATGCATTTAATGTAATACAAGAAAATATCCAGAGAGGTCTATTCACAGAACACACCAATGATGGGTTGCAGGTGGTACACCCCGGTACGGACCCTGCCCGGAGCACCGGATACCATTCGTGTACAGTGCTCCAGAGGGCCCGCCCGCCTGCCCAAGCTCCTTACCAGTCTTTTAAGGCTTCCACGCTTCCATGCACGTGCATGGCGCGTACAATGCCTGCGCGACACTCTGCCGAGCAGCTGGAGCGTCGTAGTGGCTTGTGGAAGCGTTGCTAGCAGCTACAACACATGTGCGTGCCACACCTGTGTGCGCGTGCAGTGCACGCCTCCATGTGGGTGATGCCTGGCCCGTTCCAACTGTACGGTTGAAACGGGATCCAGAATCCACCACTGGAACCCACCCTCTGGAAGTGCAGGTGCCTATTGCACCTCTACAATTTTTTATTAATCCTCCCAATCTGTCTCTATTTGAGCCAAGGTAAGTTTGAAAACTCAAACTCCTATGTCAGAGATAAACATGAATTGTTGATTTCCAACAAGACTGGCTGTTGCATCTTTGGACTGCAAAGGAATTTGCTAACTTCAGTTCATGCATGTAGAACTCCATGTCTATCTCTAGATAAATATTTCCTCTATACTGTATAGATGCAAAGTTATGTACAGCCCAGCCCAGCCCAGTCTAGCCCTATGCATGGAGTTAAATACTGTGGGATTCAGTCTGATGTACTGTCTGAAAAAAACGTGTTAGGAAGCCACAATCTTAGAATGCCTTCTTCATACTTACAAATAGTTCAATCAATCAGAATAGAGCTGGAGGGGACTTTGGAGGTCTTCTAGTCCAACTCCCTGCTCAAGCAGGAGACCCTATACAATTTCAGACAAGTGGCTGCCCTGTCTCTTAAAAGCCTCCAGTGATGGAGTACCCACAACTTCTAAAGGCAAGCTGTTCCACTGGTTACTTCTTCTCACTGTTAGGAAGTTTTTCCTTAATTCCTGCTTGCGTCCCTCTTCCACCCATTGTTTGTTGTCTTCTCATGCTTTGGAAAATAAGTTCATCATAAGTCAGGGTAGGAAAAAAGGAATTGCAGCATGGAAATCTGCACAACTATTTTGTCTACAGATAAGCTAAAGTGTCGTCCTCTGATAATGGAAACCAACATAAATTCGTATCTGCAGTGAAACTCTTCTCCAAGTTTAGACTTAATGGATGTATCTACTGCTGGAACCATCTGACAGTCAAACTTTATTCTGTTCTAGCTACAACCAAAATGGAGAGAATGAGCAAAGCCTACAGGCATTACTCACAGGGCTCATAAAGCAGCAGGGTATCAGCCATCATCCTTCAGATGTAAGGAGCAGATTTCATGGAATCTGGAAAAGTTCCCAAGGAAAGCTGACCTAGCTCCATTTCACCGATGGCGATGTGGGCCTGCTGAGAGCTGTCCTGAATACATGCTGCGTGGCATGTGAGCTTATAGCTCTGTTTTCACAGCAGGATGGCTAGAAGAACCTTGGGGACATTGGAGGCAGCTATTAGGCAGCTGAGCTGTGAATCCCTTGACAGGACGGTAGCCTCCTGCTTGAGAAGTAGAGCTAAGAATCAAGCTTGTTTCTTAGAAAGCCCATTGTCAGCTAATGGAATTTAGGTGGCTTCTGCAAAGCCTTTCTTACAATCACTATCTGGAGTGTCAGGAGTTTGGAATATATAATCTTTGTGCATGAAAGCAGCCATAGGCAGAGCATACCATAATGCTAATATTTAAACCGGGAGCATAGCCACAGTTGCCAATTAATCTGCTCACGCTGGTTGACTCGAAACCTTGTAAGAAAACCCAATCCAGAGTGACAGATTTTAGGGAAAGATGAACAAGGGATTCAGTCCACGCCATAGAATTCCACATCTTTCTATTGGACAATTCCCTTGCTAATGTGGCCTCTCATTATTATTATTATTGTTTTAAGAAAGTAATAGTTATTAAGAAGAGAATAGTTAGTTTTCCTTCAGTAGATGGGTCTTCCTGGACGTATATACCCATAGTTATAAAGTTATGTTAAATGCACTGTACATATACAAACTTCAAGAATCATGGTGCAGAGTCATGAAGACACCTCAAACCACTTTAAAAAGTATCTTTTTTCCCAGCATATGCAACCTCCTTTCACCAGCACTGCTTAAATCAGGGGTCCCCATCCCCCCGTGCCACGGCCTATGGGAGAGATGGGTAAGAGCAGTGATGAAATGCAATTTTTTTTAATACCAGTTCTGTGGGTGTGGCTTGGTGGGCGTGGTATGGCTTGGTGAGCATGGCAGGGGAAGGATACTGCAAAATCTCCATTCCCACCCGACTCTGGGGCCAGCCAGAGGTGGCATTTGCCGGTTCTCTGAACTACTCAAAATTTCCACTACCGGTTCTCCAAACTATTCAAAATTTCTGCTACCGGTTCTCCAAACTATTCAAAATTTCCGCTACCGGTTCTCCAAACTATTCAAAATTTCCGCTACCGGTTCTTCAAACTATTCAAAATTTCCGCTACCGGTTCTCCAAACTATTCAAAATTTCCGCTACCGGTTCTCCAAACTATTCAAAATTTCCACTACCGGTTCTCCAAACTATTCAAAATTTCCGCTACCGGTTCTCCAGACCTGTCAGAACGTGCTGGATTTCACCCCTGGGTAAGAGCATGTGCAGCTGCACCTCACATCCCCACCTCCCACACTGGGACAGGCCACCAAGCTAGAAAGGTTGGGGACCCACTATCTTAAATAACATAGTGGTCAAGATCTTTCTTTAGCATAAAAGTTACCTCTTGAATCCCAGCTATTCGTTTTTTCAGTTTACCATCTTTGTTTTCCTGAGTAAGTGGTTCCCCCTCCTCTGCTTTGTTTTTAAGTACAGATAGTCCTCAACTCACAAGTTTGTTTAGTTATGGTTCAAAGTTACAACAGCACTGAAAAGTGTGACTTATGACCGTTTTTCACAGTTATGACCATTGCAGCATCTGCATGAATCTGTGATCAAAATTCAGATGCTTGGCAATTGGTTCATATTTATGACCGTTGCTGTGTCCCAAGGTCAGATGATCCCCCTTTTGCGACCTTTTCACAAGCAAAGTCAATGGGGAAGCCAGGTTCCCTTAACATCTGTGTTACCAACTTATCAACTGCAGTGATTCACTTAATAACTGAGGCAAGAAAAATTGTAAAATGGGGCAAAACTCACTTAACAAATGTTTCACGAAACAGCAGAAATTTTGGGATCAATTGTGGTTGTAAGTTGAAGACTACCTGTACAGGATTTTACTATTTTTTGAGTCATGTGAGGTAAAATGATTTCAGCTCCCAAATAGCCCAAATAAACTCTCGGTAAACCCGGAAGTGACTTATTTATTGGAGGAGGAGAGATGCAGTAGTAGTTGGGAGATGGGAAGGAGGAGCAATTTACCCAGAAGAGAAAAAACCACAATTCTGGACCAAAAAGTCCTTTGAGGGTGAATGGGCAACTGATTCAAAACAATTTAGCCTATTTCTATCCCACAGAAATGGTGACTTACCCATTCTGTCAAAGGAGAACTGGGCAGTGTAGATATACCCATAGTATCCATTTTGGGGTTGTTATTATTCTTTATGAAGTTTTATTCCAAATTTTATTTTTCTGAAACAGCTTCCACCTTCCCAACATACATTAAGTATGTGAGATGTCAGCTTGTAAAGCGTTTCCATGACTACTATCAAGCTGCCATAGAGAAGGGAGGAGAATTCCATGCATACCTTTGGCCAGAGTCAGGTCTCATATTCTTGCAGCTGGTGTGTGAATGTGCATGTCCATAATCTGCCGTAGCATCTTGTTGGTGAATGTGATTTATGACTAGGCAGAGTTACAGGGGTAAAGTTCAAATGTCATTAAGTGGAATTCAGTTTTGACTCCACAGAAGATCATGCCAAGATGTTGATCCTAATAAATGAATGGTTTCTTTTTGAACTTTGTCTCGAGGCTCGCAAATTAATTAGGTCATCTCTTGGGAACTTCACATGAAGGTCTGCATTTTTTATTCCCAGAGGGCAAATAAAACTCTCTCACACCTTAGTCTAGGAAGCAATCAGTTGGTGTTATTATTACATAACTTTTGCCTATGGAGATTCTCAATCATCCAGGTCGTGATTGTCTCGAAGGTGCTTTTCAAAGGACAACTGGGCTTTCTTGGGGTTTTTTTCCTTTGAAAACATTTCGCTTCTCATCCAAAAGTTTCTTCAGTTCGGCATGAGAAGCAAAACATTTTCAAGGGAAAAAACCAAGAAAGTCCAGTTGCCTTTTCTTTGGGATATATATGTAACTTATTAATCTTATAGCAAAATTTGAGTCTTCACTCAAATATTGTCAGCCCAAGAAATGAATGAGACCATCTTAGTCATTATTTAGCTAAAATATGTCCTATTGTTTTAATAAGACAGAAGTAAGTCTATAGTTAGTTCTTCCAATGACACCAGTTGAAATTCCGAGGCTGAAATGCTTCTGAAAAGTGTAATAAAACAGCAGTAAAAATACACCTTAGGAGTTGCTTCTAAAATTGGATCTGCAGTTGCATAGCAAAAACAGATAAATAATGCAGAGCAGATTAACAGGAGATTTTATAGTGTCAAAGCTCTGAAACTTCTGGATAAGAATCAACCCAAAATATAGTGAAGTAGAAGGAAAGTGTACATACTGTATTTTAATAGTTTTTATAGAGATGTTCCTGGTGCCAGCTAATTACAGTCTAAATTGCCTAATTGATCAAATAGAGAACAGGCCAAGATTAACAGATCTGAAAATGCGCTTGGAGATTATGAGAGATACCTCGATTGAACAATGTCCAGTGTTTTTATGAGCTAAATCAGGTTTCCATAAATCTGAAGTCTGCTGAAGTTTCATATGTAATAACTTTCTGTACCATAATGCGTTGGCAAAAGGGACAGCCAATGAGATTCTTCGTATTCAAATCTGTACCACACAACTGGATTCCAGATCTAGATAAAAGCCTACTGATTTGTAAGCACATAAGGGATGTATGTTTTTTAAATAATAGTGCATGGTTAACAATGAGCAACTATTTTTAAGTTTAGAAGAATATAAAATAATAAGTGAGTTGTTATTTGACAAAGGTTGTCCTGTCGGAAAACCATCAAGAAATTGAAATAAATAATGAGATAAATCAGAAATCAAAGAAACACAGATGTGTCATTTTTCTTGGAAGTTCTCTTCACCAATCAGCAATGTAAGATATTCCTAAAAGGAAATGAAAATGTCAACAGCATACAGTATTATGTTGCCCAGTCTTCTAGCTGAAGTAAAAGTAGAAAGGATACTCATTTCTTAATTTCTTCACTTGGAAACTAAGGCAGTGTTTCTCAACCTTGCCCATTTTAAGATGTGTGAACTTCAACTTCCCATACCTGCTGGGGAATTCTGGGAGTTGAAATCTACACATTTCAGGGTTCAGAAACACTGAACTAGGAAAAAGAAGGTGAAAGCAATGCTAGTCTATATGGATCAGTTGAATCATCACAACTATATATATGAGTCTAACTCTAAGATTAATATCAGATACACAAAACTGCGGTCTCCCTTGATTTTTCCCTAGTTTTGAATGTGATTTATCTGAAGCTAAATCAGATTGTGGTATTGTCTGTGTAGACCAATGATTCTCAACGTTGGCAGCTTGAAGATACATAAACTTCAACTCCCACAATTCTTTATGCTGGCTGGGGAACTCTGGGAGTTGAAGTCTATACATCTTCAAGTGTCCAAGGTTGAGAAACGCTTATCTAAACACAATGAACCATAACAGATCCATTGATGTCCTAGAGCAGGGGTCTACACAGTTGGCTCTTTTAAGACTGGTGGACTTCAACTCCCAGAATTCCCCAGCCAGAAGTTCACCAGTCTTAAAAGAGCCAACTTTGCAGACCTCTGCAACATATCCATTTACTTGGACAAGGTTGTGCCGCCATGCTAGCCCCTCCCCCCCATGTTCTTTATCAAGCCAGTTTTTGCCTTTTTAAAATCTTGAACAGGTGAACACATTCCCAAGTAAAGCACAAAGCTGCAGCTCCCAGAGTTTTTTCTCCCCCATAAAAGTTTTGGGAACCCGTAATTTATAAAGATTGTAAAGTTTATGTAGCTGGCACTTCATTTTGTACCATGCTGACAGGGTTGTATCATCCTTACTAATTAATTAATTAAGAGTATTTTTAAAATAATTAAGTTGGGCAGCGAGCCTTATTGGCTCACAGTGAAGCTGTTGCCAGCTCCCAATACACTAAGCTGTTTGTTGCATCTCATTTCCATCAGCTTGGAAAGTTCATTTGCTCTGTTATTTCCACTATGACCTGGGGGATCAGCTAAAAAAACACAAAAAGGAGATGCTCTATTCAAATTTCAAGTCATACTTCCAAAAAGAAAAAAAAATCTTCTAAGTCCTTCTTTGCTCTCTCCTTCATGGAAGGGACATCCAGATACAGACCTCGGTGAAATCAGCATACGGGAAGCTCAACTTATAACCACAAGGAGAAGGGCGGGGTATAAATTTGATAAAATAAATAAATAAATAAACAATTGACTTCAAAATTTCCATTGCTAAGCAAGACAGTTACACCCCGTTTTACCATCCTTTTTCCCATAGCTGTTAAGCAAAATATTGCCATAGTTAAGTGAATCGTGCAGTGGTTGGGCCAATCTGGCTTCTCCCATTGGCTTTGCTTCTTGAAAGCCATCTTGGAAGATTAAAAATGATGATGACATGATGGTAGGACACTGCAACTGTCATAAATACATGCCAGTTGCCAAGCGCCTCAGTTTTGATCACGTGACCAGGGGGAATGTTGCAACATTCATGTGAAAAACGGTCATAGGTCACTTTTTCCAGTGCTGTTGTTAACTCTGAACAGGCGTTAAACAAGTGGTTGTAGATTGAGAACTATCTGGAGTTGCTGTTCCGATCCATTACTATAAACTTGAACTTATAGTACGGTCCCCAGCTAGAATCAACTGTGAAAATTTTCCTTGAAGAATAATCACTATAACCACGTCTTCCTGCAGATAACTCATATGGAAAAGGACTTGAAAGCAGATTTCAGGAATGGGATCAAGTTGCAAACTAGAGTGGGACTGGAAGTAATGCAGCAGCAATAAGAAAATCAAATCAAGCATGCCAAGACCAGGAGCGGATATAAAACAGCAAGAACCCTAATGGCCTTATGTAAATCTCCAATGCAGCCACTTTCTGAATGTTGTATAATGAACTTTAGAATGCATCACCTCAAAATCGACATTATAGTTCTGTAAAATTCAATTAACACACCCATGAATAGTTCCCTATCGAACTGAAAATGTCTTCAGAAGGCCCCCAAAAACCCTTTTCCTGAGATCCTAATTCCTCTCTCTACCCTTTGTCACCAGCAGAAATCGTTTTTAAGTTTTCACCGGCTGATTGCAGAAAAAGAACATTTCCCAGTCCTGCTAACCTATTAAAAAAAAAAAAGGAGAAAGCCTCAGATGTCATTAACAGAGGCTGTTTTAAAGCTTAATGGTATACGGGAGGACAATTTCTAGGACCGAATTTTTTAGCAAATGCTATCAGGGAAGGAAAAGGTGATCCTTTTTTTTTGTACGGTGATATCACCCGCTATTGAAATTTGGCACACCAATTCCCTCCATTAACATTACTGGAGACCATATCCCGGCCTAATTGCTATGAAAAAAGCCTTCTGAAATGGAGGCGGATTTTCTGCTGGTGAGAAATGAAAGAACACTTCTATACCCACTGTTGCAAGACGCTTTGGATAGTATTTTAGGTTTCAAATCAGCCTCTGGTGCCAGTAATAGGAGCTTCAGTAAATGACCCAGTTTGGAATATCGGATGGGGGAGGGTGGGGTCGAGATCTTTAATCCCCCCCTTCCTAATTTTACTTTCCAATGCGGCAATCAAATTTGAATAATGCTTAGTTTTTTTTCTCCCGCCATTATTGCTTTTATAAATAACTCAAAGCAGCAAACATATGTGATACTCCTTCCTTCTCCTTTCTTTTTTGCCCAGAACAACAACCGTGTGAGGTGGGTTAGACCCAAAGAGAGAGAGAGAGAGATTGGCCCAAAGTCACCCAGCTGGCTTTCCTGGCTAAGCTGGGACTAGAACTCACGTTCTCCTGGTTTCTAGCCTGCTGCCTTCACTACAGTGGTGGGTTCTGGATTCAGCAGGTGCGCAGTGCGCGCGCACACACACGCAACACACGCATGCATCCTGTCAGTGAGGCTTCCGCAAGCCTCTGTGATGCTCCAGCTGTCCAGCTGTTCCACGTGCACAGAAGCGCAGAAGTCTTAAAAGACTGGTAAGGAGCATGGGCGGGCAGGTGGGCCCTCCCGAGCACCATACCAGAACAGTATCTGGTGCTCCAGGCTGGCTCCGGTACGCCCGTACCAGGGCGTACCATCTGCAATCCACTACTGCTTCACTACTATCCTAAGTTTGTTCTCTGTGTTTATTTTACATATATTGTCTGTTCTATAGAATGGATTTCTACAGCAAGGCTAAATGATGAAACCTGTGCTGTGATATGATACAAGCCTCTAGCTGACCAATCTTTCTACCTTCTTCCCATAAGAAATGCAGCTAAAATCAGTCCAGGCCATCCTCAGTTTATACATGTATTTCCTTCCTTGTAACTTTTCTCTGCATGCAGTAGGTCAGGTGAAATTGACCAGTTAAATCAATTAAACCTGCTATAATCCCATTTGCTATGCAGATGCATCCAGGATGCATTTGCTGGCTTGCAAAATGTAAAATGGAAGCATAAAAACAAAAGCAAGCAAGGGAGGGGGAAAAATGTTTTCTCTCTCCATTCATATGGGCAAGACTTAAATAAAGAGCTCTATTTTCAACCATTAGCTAAAAATGTAATATTAATTCTACAGTGTAAGCTCACCTAAGGGATAAAACAGCAAGTGTTACTTAGTGGCATATCAGTTATTAGCAAAGCCTGCTTAGAGTCTTAGCTTGTTGGTTTCCTTGTTTGTTTTGTGTGAGATTGTTTCTCAACTTTAGAGAGAGAATAACTGACTTGGAAGCTCTCTGTCCATGGAAATACTAGAGAGATGTTGAGATTTCAAACTCTGGTATAGTACTGAGTTCTTGGGCTAGGCAGAATCTGGTCTTTCATCAAGTCAGCATCCACCTACTCATTATCTTTTGGGGTTGCTTTTATTGTTTGATGCCCTGTTAGCTCCTCGTGCTCCATCTAGTCTTACTCTTCAGCCTCTAACTCACAGAACTCAAAGAAAATCTATAATTGTAAGACATCCATAACAAACAAGCCTAACCTTTTGTCTTCATCTAGTGCTGCAAGAAAACAGCAATGCCGACATTGGCAGCTTAAGACCATGGCCATATATAACTGAAGACTTGAGATCTGGCAAGCACTATTTGTCGGGCATAAG
Organism: Rhabdophis nuchalis; assembly: GCA_039707465.1. Lineage (NCBI taxonomy): Eukaryota > Metazoa > Chordata > Lepidosauria > Squamata > Natricidae > Rhabdophis > Rhabdophis nuchalis. The sequence continues at coordinate 147,996,988 of CM077644.1, read as the reverse complement.
CAGACGTCTCTATAGAAATACGGTCTCCTACTTACCTATATTCAGAATAGTTAACTAACTCTCAAAGGTGCTTTTTCAAGAGGCAACTGGACTTTCTAGCTTTTCTTTGAAGACGTCTCACTTCTCATCTTGGATAAGACCAGAACATCTTCAAAGAAAAAACAAGGAAGTCTAGTTGCCTCTTGAAAAAGCACCCTTGGGACAACCTTGACCTGGATGACTGAGAATCTCCATAGACAGTCAACTGGCTCACTGTTCTGAACTCTTGGTGAGGTCTGAAGGACATAGCAATGCAGTTTGAAAGCATGCAAATGTGAGTAGATCAATAGGTACCACTCCCATGTGCCTTTGGCATATAACCATGACCATATGAAAAGTCTTTGGACAATGCTGGATCCCTTGGCCAAGAAACGGATATGAGCACAGCGTCCTAGAATCAGACACAACTGGACAGGGAAACTGTTACCTTTTTAAGTAGCTTTACTTCTTCCAAGTAGATCTTACAAACTGGTGGGTGGGATCTTGAGGGATTCTGTAAGATTCAGTTGTCTCATCCCTAGCCTTTAATGTTACATGAAACCACATGGGATGAGGGATCATCATCTGGGCAGATCCAGAGATATGGAAATCTTGGCCTGAAGGCTGTGATGGGACAAAACAGTTTAACAAACTTGCTCCAGAAAACATCTGACACTGCTTCTAACTCCCACTGAAGGAACAAATCCGTATCTTGGGAAGTCTCCTAGATTCACATGTGGAGGTCATGACAAGGGTAGCCTTTGCCATGGTTCAGCTGATGCACCGTTGTGACTGTGGCAGGAGACCATAGCCCCAAGATATAGCCTCATCAACCACAGAGTACCATAATATACTTTACATAGAGCTGCTTTTGCTCAAAAACTGCGATTGGAGCAAAATACTGCAGTCTTCATTCTGTCATGCGTTACAGAATCATATTATGCTTCCAAAACATTTCTAAGCTAAATGCTACTTGTAACCTACAAAGCCCTACACAGCTTGGCATACGTATATCTTCAGAACCACCTCAGGCAGGTAGCACCAGCCCATCCTGTCCTAGGTGGGAGTGCTCATTGTTCCCACAAAAGGTAAGTGAGGTAAGAGGAACAGGGAGCAAGGCTTTTCTGTGTGCTGGTTCCCAACTTACAAAACAGCTTTGCTTCAAGAGGACTAGAAGGCATCTGCCTTGGCATCTAAAGGCAGCTAAAATGGAACTTTTCCAGACGCTCTTTAATTGACAGTCTGTTGCTGTATATAGACTGGGGTTCATTTAGATTTATTATAATTTGGGGTTTCACGAACTACGAACTGGTTAGGTTGCTTCAAATCAGAAGACAAAGGGATGAGCTCAGAGACTCTGCAAGTGCAGTATAGAAGAAAGCATCAAGCAGAATCGAACAAGGATTTCAACTTATTTAAAAGAGAGATCCATGATCCTTTTTAAAAATTTTGTTCTTTTGGTTAATAGGATTGGCTGACAACTGTGTTAGCGTTTACCCCCCCTCCCCCAGAAAAGAATAATAGTCTTGGAAAGTCCATTATGCGTATCATTTATCACTATTACTGTGTATTTCTTCCAAATGTTATTATAAGAGGCAAAGATCCAAGTTTCCTCTTTGGATGTTAGATCTAACATCTTTATATAGTTGTTTGGGTCTTCTACTTGAGCAAGGGGTTGGATTAGAAGACTTCCAAGGTCCCTTCCAACCCTATTGCTCTATGTTCTGTCAGTGGTTGTCAACCAGTGGTCTGTGGAGGGGGGGCTGTGATGTCCTCACAGAAGGTCTCTGAAGGCTTAAAGAAATGTTATGATTTAAATCTTGAATTACTTATTGTCCATGGCAGAGGTGGTATTCAGCAGGTTCTGACCAGTTCTGGAGAACTGGTAGTGGACATTTTGAATAGTTCGGAGAACTGGTATCTACCACCTCTGACTGGCCCCACCCCTATCTATTCTCTGCTTCCTGAATCCCAGCTGATAGGAAGTGGGGATTTTGCAGTATCCTTCCCGTCAGCCACACCAAGTCTCGCCCACCTAACCAGTACTAAAAAAAATTGAATCCCACTACTGGTCCGTGGTCACAAAAGATATTTAAAGGAAATCTGTGGTGAGAAGGTTGAGAACCACTGTTCTTAGTTACGTTGTTTTCATTGCCTTGTTTTTGAGAGGGGATAATCAGACATAAAATTCCCCATCAACCAGTTGAAAATTCAACATTAATTTTAATATCCGCCACGCATTCACTTTCGGATAGAAACATTGGGGGGAGGGGTTCGATACCAGAATAAATTAGCATTTAAAGGCAACTACAGCTTTTCATCTGCCTTCCCAGGTTGCTTCGTGAATGGGCGGCAATGCCGGAACGAGTTTAAGGTCTTTCAGCGCGGCTAAGCGTCGGCGCGGTGATAACACCTCGTATTTTATTTTATTTTTTGATTTAAAAAAAAAAGCGCGAAGGAGATTGCGACGATCTCTGCTTAAAGGCAGCACAGGTTCCGGATAAACATCCTTGGGGGCGGGGGGGGCGGGCACGGGGCAGAGGGGAAATCTCGCAGGATACGATCCCCGTCGCTTTGCAACGGCGGTCGCCGCGCGCAGATTAATTCATTAATAGGAGATGAAGCAATCAAGACTTTGCAAAGCGTGCGAAAGAGCCTGTTGCCTGCCAGGCAGCCAGCCGGCCCTTAGGCCCCGCCCCCCCCGGGCTCCCCCCCCCCCCCCATCACACACACACACACACACACAATCCGTTGTCCGGGCTTTAAAACCGATTCCTTCCTTGCCGGATTCCAAAGTGGACCCAGATAGAAATCGGTGGGGCTAATGAGTCCCAGCGGGAGGAACTTGGCCGCCAACTTGCTCCCCGCGTGTTCGCGAACCTCTCCCTCTGAGTCAGTCTTGTGCTACAGCAGCCCTTGACTGCCTCTGAGCCAGTGGTGAAATTCAAAAAAATTTAAATACCGGTTCTGTGGGCGTGCCTTTGTGGGCGTGGCAGGGGAAGGATACGGCAAAATTCCCATTCCCTCCCCACCGCCCTGAGTCCAATGGAGATAGGAGCGGTATATAAATCGAATAAAACCTAAACCTAAACTCTGGGACCAATCAGAGGTGGTATTTGCCGGTTGAGGTTTATTGGATTTATATGCTGCCCTTCTCCCAAAGGACTCAGGGCGGCGTACAACATAAAAAACACATATTACAAAAGTGAAAAGGGAGATTATAAAAAAAAAAAAACCATTGACATTTACAATAACATTTTAAAAATTAAATTAAAAGTTGGGTTCTCCCAACTACTCAAAATTTCTGCCACCAATTCTCCAGAACCTGCTGAATTTCACCCCTGTTCTGAACTCTTCTTCGCTTTTGAGACTCCCGGCTGAGAACTGGTCCAATAATTTGCCTTCCTTCTCTTAACCATCTTTTTAAAAAATAAAAAAATAAAGAGGAACAGTGAAACAGCTTAAAGGAAAATATTTGTAGCCAAGAGTTGAAATGAGTGGTGCTCTCCCTGAGCTTGGTTGTTTTCCTGCAGATGTTTCATTACCCAATCTAGACAACATCATCTGCGCTAGGTAACAACATCTGTGTTTTCTTGCAGGAAACAACCAAGCAAAGAAAACAACCAAGCTCAGAGAGAGAATGGAATGTTTGATTGTCAGCAACTTGTGATACACAAGCACTCCTGCCTCCTGCATTTTCACCAGATTATTCCCCCATCGCACCCTCCCTTTCAAATCCTAGTATCTGGTGCCACACACCGCAACCTTTGTCTCCTTGCAAACTATCCTGGTTTAAAATACCCAGAATAACTTAAGGCAGAAAAGTCCTGTCCAGCTATTCTGGAAGCAGCATATTTGGGCCTTTTAGACAAACTTTAATCATATAAGTTTTAGCCATTTTAATGTTTGTAACTTTCTCCCACCACAACCACCCCCAACACCCAGTCTTCCCATAGCATTGGGTGCCACCAAAGCGACAACAAAATAGGCACCCCGTTCCCAGCCCTGAAGCATCAGCTACCTGGGTGTGCTATGCAAACAGCTGCAGCTCTGGGAGGCTGGTTCAGGTAGTAAACCAGTCCGATCAAGGTGACTTTTGTGGCACTCATGCTGATGTCTTCAACAACAATGATGGTAAATGCTAAAGAAATACAGCCTTCAGATGCTCGATGTGCCCACTCACCTATGCGGTCTATCTACTGTACATGGTTACTAAGAGTTGTCATCCACTTGACCCTCTCTCAATGGATCAAATCCCCCTTAGCAGAAGCTGTGTAAAACCTATAATGCACTACCCACAAAACGATGGAAATAGCAATATCTATCTCTCTGGCCCAGCTTATATCCACCTTTTCTGAAGTGCAGGATCAGAGCCCTCTCAAAAGAACATTTGTGTTTGAAGAACAGGTTTGGTGCTCTTTTAAAAGAGCACTAGACCAATATATAAAAAGAGGAGAGCTTTGGAAAGCGCTGATGAGGCATAATGTCGGCAAATGCCTTCTTTCTGGTCCCTCCTAGGATCTAAGCCGAAAAGGTCTTGCAAGACACAGCCCACCAACCCCAGGAAAAGAGATCAGGTAGTAGGAGCAGCAGCCTAAAATGACCAATAGGAGCCAGGGAGAGCCAACCTTTGATGATGTCATGTCAGCAATCAAGCGGCCAGTGAAGAGTCAGACCATATCAGGAAAAGAGGGGAAAACCTTAACACCAAACATTCTAAACCTCAAGAGCCATGGGTGACTGTAGGCTGCTTCCATAGGTTGGACAGCGGGGGAACGTTCAAGCCATGGATGGAGAAGCTCCGGGGAAATAGAGTGGAAAAATCAGGGCTTGACTCTGAGTAGAAGGTGGCTTCAGATCAAGCTTAATATAGTAGATGAATTCGTAGGCAGGCGGTGAGCAGGTTTGGAAAACGCGTTTGCTTCCACGGAAGCCCAAAACAGGCTCGTTTCTCATCTTCTGCCTGTTGAGGTGAGCCGTTCTTAGATCAAGAGCACCAATGGTGCCTCGCTCTTTTTCTGCACCATACCAGGTTTATTTGGGAGAGTAACGGGGCGTCGGAGGCTCAAGAAAGAAGATACTTTTAGCCAGACACGGAGGGGTATATCAATCCGACCGCCTCTCTCGTCCGCCTCTATTGATCTGGGAACTAGGAGCCTAATTTCAGCTTCTCCGAGGCTATACAAAAGCGTAGCCCACCGGCGATTCTCATTCTCATTCTCATTCTCTCTCTCTCTCTCTCACACACACACACACACACACACACACACACACACAGAGAGAGAGAGAGAGAGAGAGAGAGAGAGAGAGAGAGAGAGAGAGAGAGAGAGACCTCAATAGCCCATTAAAGGTTGTGCGCCCCCCTTCTTGGTAACAACGGGTGTTGACGCAACAACCCGGGCAACGGATTCAAAACTTCGCCGCTTTTCTGCCTTTCACACTGCCCGGCTCTCCACACATCTCTTCTGGTCCCGTTCCCCCCAATTTATCCGACAGCGAACTTAACACAACCCTCGTAAAACATCTCCTCTCCCTCCCCCACACCAGCCTGTGGATTGTGCGTTACTGCCTGCACCGACTAACTCCTGACCAACCGAGAGACTAGTTTTAAAAAAGTAGGGGGGGGGGGGGCTGCCAAGGCAGCGAAGCAGATCGGGAAGAAGGATGGGTGGGGAGGGATGGAGGGAGGACGAAGTACGAAGAAGCCCAGAAGTAGGACCCCCCTCCTCCGACTGGGAGAATGATTCACTCTATACGAATGAAAGAAAAGTGACGCTTCCCTCGCCCGCTCCCCCCCCCTCCTCCGGTTTATCCTCCTGCGTTTTAAAGCCACCCCTTGCCAGTCACCCTTTGGCACGGCTGGCGCGCAGAGATCCTCCCGACTAAGCTAACCGTGGTGGCGTCTCCTCCCTTGAAGGATTTCGAGCGGGTGAGAAGTGGAAGTTCATTCCTCAAGAACTGGGGAGAAGGGGGAGAAAGAGAGGAGGAGGAGGAGGAGGTTGGAGGGGAGGGGGGCGATCGTCTCTGCCGCTGCTGCGCGGGAAGGACACGCCTTCCTTTCTCGCCGTTTGCCCTCAGATGAGTTGATTCGATCCAGCTTTGGAGCGTTTTGCCGAGCGCCACCCCCGCCTCCCCATTCCCCGGCCCGGCCCGGCCGCGTCCAGGTTGCCACACCGTCCCGCTAGGAATGGACGGCGGGAGCTGTGCCACGCGCGTCTCCGGAGGAGGAGGAGGAGGCTGGCAAGAAAGAGGGCTGGCTCGTCCATACCGTCGGACCTGTTTTTTTCCTCCACCCCGCGGCGGCTAGTTCTCCCTCCCTCCCTCCCGCTGCCCAAGCGAGGTGCTCGATGCCCCTTTTTTGCCTCGAACTTGCTGCCATCAATAATTCATCGGCTCCCAGCAGTAGCGGCGGCGGCGGCGAGCAAGAGAGCAGCAGCAGCAGCCGCTTCAATAAGAGAGAGCGGGAGGCAGCAGGGCGGGGAGGAAGAAGCTGGTGCGTGAGCCGTGCTTGCCGGCTGCCTGCAGAGAGGAGGCGGCGGTGACAGCGGCGGCCGCTGTGGCGGTAGCAGCCAGAGCAACGGCGGCACCGGCGGCGGCGCATTCGGCACTCTCCCTTCTCGCCACCGCCGTCCCCAGCATTATGTTCCCGCAACGCGCGGCGGCCGCCTCTCCGGCAAGGGCCGCCGACGCCGAGGAGGACACGGGAGGATGAGGACAGAAGGGAGGCGAAGGAGGAGGAGGAGGCGCAGGCGGAGGGAGGCGGAGGAGGCGAGGCAGGGAGGAGGAGGAGGAGGCGCAGGCGGCGGAGGAGACGCGGAGGATGAAGTGGAGTGTCCGGGGAGCCTGCGCCGCGCTCTCCAGCTGCCTCCTGCTCGCCTGCGCGCTGAGCGCCGCCGCCGTGGGCCTCAAGTGCTTTTCGCTGGGCTCCGAACTCAAGGGGGAGCCGTTCCGCCTGGGCACAGCGGCCGGCGCTTTCTACTCGGGGCTCTTGCTGGCCGCTGGACTCTCGCTCTTGGGCTCCGCGCTCTTCTGCTGCCGCCCGCCGGACGACGAAGGGGCCGGCGGAGCGCACCGCCAAGGGCACGCGGCGAGCGAAGGCGCGGTGGTGCCGGTGGCCGGGGACGCTCAGCCCCAGTCCCAGCCGCTGCCCAAGGCGCCCCCCGGCGGGCGACAGAACTTCCTCCTGCTGGGGGTCCTGGTTTTCATGCTGGGGGTGCTGAGCGCCTTCGCCGGGGCCGTCATCGACGGCGATACGGTGTCGCTGGTGGAGAAGAAGTACTCGCACTACTGCCTCCTACAGGTTGGAGGAGGAGGAGGAGGAGGGTCGTCGGCTCGGGCGCGGCCTGCGGGGGGCCCCGACGGCTCGGGGACGACGCTGTTGCTGCGCTGCCAGAAGCTGCGGGACTATCAGCGCGGCTTGGTCATCTCCACCATCTTCAACGCCCTCGAGTGCCTGCTGGGGCTGCTCAACCTGCTCTTGGTCAAGAACTACAAAGCGGCGCAGCAACGGGGCCTGCGCCGACGGCGGCGCTGCCGGCAGCAGCAGCGACTCGCGGGCGGCCGTCGGAGGCGACGGAGGGGGGGCAGCGGCGGGGGAAGTGGCGGCGGCGGCTCTGGTGGCGGCCGACGACCTCAGCGCCAAAGCCAAGGCTCGATCTTCTCGAGCGAGGACCCAGATCTGTCCCCGGGGGGCGATTGCGCCTTCCAGGCCGTCTCCTACATCAACGTCGGCGTCTTCCACGTCTTCGACGAAGCCGGGGTGGAGGTGCACTGTGGCGGCCACCCTTCCATCGAGTTGCCTGGGTATTCGCCCATGGACCCCGAGCTCGATGCCTCTTACCCCTACTGCTACCCGCTGCCCAATGAGCAGCCTCCTGCCTATGAAGACATCTATCCCAGGGAGCTCTGTGCCAACCGCGTGTAGGCCCCGGCCAGGCCCCTTTGGAGACCGAGCACCCTGCCCGTCAGCCTGCTGGACTGAAAAGGGGCAGAAGGTGAACTTGGGGCGAAGGGGGCAAAGCACAGAGGTTTAATGGGCAGGACCAGTAGCACAAGGTGAGGCCAACCCCCGCTTTTTGCCAGGACTCTTAACCCAGAAGCTGCCAAAAAAAAACATAACCCAACCACCCCACCCCAAGATAGAACCCCAATAAATGCCTAGAAATGAGACCAGGCTGGTGTGTAGTGTTGGTCCTGCTTTTGATGGCAAGTGGTAACCTGTTGAGCTTTGCCTTCCTTTTTTTTCTGAAGAACCAGGCATATTTTTCTCTTCAACTCTGGTTGGAGAAGTCTTGAACAGAGTTTTAAAAAGTTGCCAGTGTTTTGCAACCTGTTGGAGTTTTCTCCAATTATATCCTGTCAAGATTTCTCTCTTTCTCTGCTACCATACTTTTGGTTCTAAAAGAAAAAGAAAAGAAAACATAGCTACCTGTTAAAGGGATCAGCAAAGTGCATTTTCATTGATAAAGATAATGGGGGCAATCTCGGGATGATGCTTTTAATATCTTTTTAATTTTTACCCTTACCATCTTTTATCTCTTTAGTATCCATCCAATGGTGAATATTTTAGGGTTGGTTCTCACAGTTCTCTCATTTGGCTTGGATTGAAATCACCAAACGGTTCAGCCTGCCTGGCTTCCTCGCCCTTCCCCGCATCAAATGAATCTTCATGATAGCCTCAGCTTTAAAAGTGCAAGAGTTAAGTTCAGAGAACCAGCGAGCAAGAGAGAGAGAGAAAAAAGCACGCATGAATCTCAAAGGGATATTTCAGAGAGCTGAAAGAAATTTGGAACAAAGCCTCTTAAGTTTACAATATTCCTGGGAGATGTTATGTTCAGTTTAAATCTTAGTAAGAGTTAAAACCATAGTTGGTCTTGTAAGATGCACATAAATCTGCACTTTCAAAAGAAGAAGAAAAATCAACAGCAACATTTTTGTACACTAATGTGCCTGCTTTTTGTTGATAATTTCTTACTGTAAGAGCTTTCAAAAAGTCTATAGTGAAAATGTTTGGTAAAGTCATTGCAATGTAAAATTAAGAAAACCAATTCCTTAACTAAAACAGAAATGCTGTATGGAATTGAAGAAAGTCCGGATATTTCATACATTCCTTTTGTAAACTGATTCGTGTTTTTAATGCAAAGCAGGGCTTATATTTATTTTACTTTTATTTTAAAGGTTTGACTCTACTTTCTAAAGGTACAGCCAGTCATTCTTACAACTAGTATATTTATAATGTTACCAATTGGTCAGTTTGAGAAGCTTGAAGTTGCCCAACCTCATTTGAAATATATTTTAGAAATCATATTATGTCCATTTAAATGGAGAAGATTCAACAGGTGAAGGCTGAAAATATTATACTTTAAAAAAAACACTTTTCATCTAGTTTCCTTTAATTATTGAACTAGAAAATCGCTGTATCTCAAATCATATCTCTTTTTGTTTCTTTTTATTCTTCATTTAATAAGTGCCGAGGGCTTCAAATTTGTTTGGAAAAATAGTGCTGTAGGATGAGAGTATGTCCGTCCATCCTTCCTTCTTTCTTTTCCTCTTTCCTCCTTCTTCCTTTTATCCCCTCTTGATCTTACCCTGGAACTGGTAGACAGTCTTATTGGGGGGATTATTAGTATTATTTTGCGCTATATGTGAATTAAAATCAAATGGAGAGGAAGTGGTAGAACACGCACATGGCATCATGCTCCAATCAAATTCCGATCCCATCTCAAATAATATACTTGTTTTTAAATAGAAGAAACATTGTGAGATCTGATCAAAGATTGCCTGCATTATGTACACTTTACTGTTGGGAAATTAAATTCCATTAGAATACGGCATAAAAATTCATTGTGTAAGAAGAATTAAAGAAAGGTACTTATATCCATCTTACTCACGCAGTATACCAAGCTCATTTAGAAGTTCTGCTGCTCATTAATGTCCTTAGGACAAGGATCTTTTTTTTTTTGGTTATATTATTTTGTAAACTGCTATGTATATTGAAGGAACTGTATAAATGATAGTACGAATTCATATTGGAACCTGTTATGGAATGCACACATTACCAATAGGATTAAAGGACAATAATTTTGTCCTGTTTTTGCAATGTACAGATTATTTTTTTAATTAAGGAGCTGAATAAAATGAATGTTCAGCCTTAAATTGAAAAAATCAAGCTAACAGCAGTGAAATCTCTCTGCAGTATTTTGTTATCTGAAATTGTTTTAACTTGCACACTTTATATAACTTAAAATGCAGAATGCCTTAGAACACTTACAAACAAATTTAAACCTATATCTTAAAAATATTAAAATCCTTATCTAGATAGCTGAATCAAGAGCATTTAGTCTACTTTGCTAAATAATTACAAATTTTAGAGGACTGTGGCTATTATTAAATAAGATTATCCTCCTTTGCAGAGAATAAGCACAACACTCACTTAAGTATAAGATCTACTTGAAATCAGTACACATCATTTTATATATCTCTCTCTCTCTCTTTCTAATTCATTATGAATTCTGTCTTGAGTTCAGACTTTGAGCAAGGTATGTCTCTGGCTCATAGCTCATGAAATGAACATAAATTATGGAACAGAATGGCAATATTGTAGCACTTCTCCCATTCATTTCATTTGGTCTTTCAGAAAAGATGTTTTTAGCCAATTGCACCCCTAATAGCATTTACTCAGGAAGGACTTTGAGTGTGTGTATATATGGCCAAGAAGAAAATGGTGCCAATGCTAAAATTTCAAAATATCTGAGTAAAACCTCAATTCAAACCCCCTCACCCCTTTTTTAACTCAAACTAATCTACAATACTGTATTTATGGTTCAGTAGAATGAGATACAGTCTAGACAACACTGCATAGGTAAAATTGTCCCTGGGCTGTACCATTTTAGATTGTAGGTAGGAACCACAGTGCATACTTCATTGATATGTTGATATATCTTCCTCAAAACTCCTGTGCATACTAAATATAGTGCTGGAGAAACTAATTTCACCTAGCCTTTCCTTTGTTGTGCTGATTTTCTATATACAAAAAGAGAAATTTTCTTTTGGCACTTTGAGGCACTATTCAAGTAGATATTCTTCCAATAACCCAAGAACAGTTTAGTTTAGGATGAGCTGTTCAGAATCTGAATGTTATTTAACTGCTAGAAATGTCTGAGTGTATATAAGTTGGTAAAGATACAACTAGCTATAATACCTACCTATAGGTAGGTAAAAACAGGCAAATCAGTTGTTACAATCTCTTAGGGCTTTCCTAGCAAGTCTGTATTAACCTTTTTTCCAATCTAGCAATGACTTTTCATAGTTTTGCAGGCTTCCCCAAATCCTTTTTTCACTGGTATTTCAACTTACGTGATCAAAATAAGATGAAAAACAGAAGAGAAAAAGGAGAACTTCAAAACAGACCTTGTCAGCAGAAGATAAGGAAATAAGGTGGTTCTTGAACCATACCTTAACTGCAAAGTTGCCTCTTTTAAGACTGGTGGACTTTGCAGACCCCTGCAACTCATGCTTCAGGATAATGGTTAGGACACAGATCTCAAAAATTTTGATCGATGGGAATCTGAAAGGCTGTTTTGAGGACTTGCTGGCTGGGGAATTCTGGGAGTTGAAGTCCACCAGTCTTAAAAGAGCCAGCTTTGCAGATCCCTGCAACTCATGCTTCAGGAGAATGGTTAGGACACAGATCTCAAAAATGTTGATCGATGGGAATCTGAAAGGCTGTTATGAGGACTTCGATCAACTGGCTGCGTTAGAGTGGTGGTGAACCGCAGAACATTAGTTACCAAACTAGTCTCCTACTATTTTTTTTCTAAATGTTTATGTGGGGGCCTAGAGATAGGATGGAGATACATCTTGCATTTGAGGGTGGTGTTTTGCTGCATGCTGCCTTTCTTTTCATTTTTTCCCCATTCATCTTAATTTTCTGGTAGAAACATAGGGAAGGCATGATGGGAACCAAGGAATGTATCACTCTGTTGGAGATAGTGGCTAATGATATGCCAAGCAAAATGGCACAATCCAGGCAGATGTTTAGCAATTCATGTCATATTTATGAAAACTAAATCCAAACTTCATAGAAAAGTGTTTAGTAAGTATGAGCTCTAGGGACCTATTAAGCAAGCTTTGAAAAATCCACTCCAATTTTTTTCAATGATACATAAAAGAGAGCTTATTTTAGATCAAACGTAGGCTTGAAATATAGTGCCTTAGGTAAAATTTATTAGAAGCCCATTGTTTTAATGGAGTTTTGAAGCACTGAATCTTCTGACTTGGAGGTTCTGGAGAACTTATTCAAAGTCAGAAAAGTTTTCCCAGAAATTTAAGGATGGTACAATAGAGGAATATTGTTCTTAGCCCCATTATTGTCTCTGTTCTTATAGGTTTTGAGTTTTAGTTAAAAGCTACCCGATCTGGTTGACAGTGAAATATTTGTGCATAGCAGCATGAGCGAAAATGACTCTATAGGTTTGGTATGGGAGAGAAAAGTAGTTGTTGTGTGTCTATCTTCTTAGTTTATTATTTGAATTAAATTTTGATGAAACAAAAACAGCAAACGTTTCTCATATTTTAGCTAATGAAGGAATGAATGGAGAGCAGGTTTGCTTCAGGAATGAAATAAGCCTAATATAGACCCAAATGCAATGGAAATACTTTTTTAAAAAAAGTTTATTAATTGGTGATGCCATTCTTCTCTAATTTTGGTAGAGAACAAAGGATAATTTAGTTTACAACAGACTTATCCATGTTTCTCTTTGTGGTCTGCACAATGCATATAGAACATTTGCTGGAAGTTAATGATGCCCCAAATATTTGATTAGTCTTAGTTTTAGCCTTAGCATTAGGCTTGTTTGGTTAGCTTGAATAAGAATGACCTTTCTCAAATGCTACCCAAAGAAGAATAAGGGATACAGTCTTCCGCAGTGGCCTATTTTATGGCATCAAATATCCGTATATTATTTCTAGAGAGTCAGTTTGGTGTAACGGTTAATGCATCAGGCTAGAAATTGGGAGACTATGAGTCCTACCCTGGGCACGAAGCCAGCTGCATGACCTTGGGCTAGTCACTTTTTCTCTGCGTCAGTAACGGAGCAGTGGCAAACCACTTCAGAAAAAGTTTGTGCAGGGATCTATCCAGACAACTGTCACAAAAAGACATTTTTATTCTTCTTTTTTCAAAATGAAAAAATTAAGGGAGGAAACATACTGTTTCCTTTTCTGCCTTTTGGCTCATCACCAGAGACCATCTAGACCGAAAGCCCTGGATTCCGTTGTGTGATTTTTTTAATATGTGTGTTAGTTTTATGAACTGATCAATAAATAAATCAGAGAGACTAGTATAGATCTATTTTGAGCTTTTTAGCTCTCATCAGCTAGCCATACCCCGGTTCAAATCCCAGTAAGGATATGGCTAGCTGATGAGAGCTAAAAAGCTCGAAATAGATCTATACTAGTCTCTCTAATTTATTTATTGATCAGCTCATAAAACTAACATACACACACACACACACACACACACGCTGGTCTTGTATTCGGGTCTTTTCCTGTGTAAGAGTATATATATATATATATTCTCCCTCCCTCCCTCCATCTATACATACATACATACTTATATTACACAAACATATATTACATATATTAAGAATATATATTCTTAAGCACAAGAAATAATAATAAACTTCTATAGAGAGGGGGGGAAGAATGTACATATATATATATATTTTATTTTATTTATTTTATTCGATTTATATCCCGCCCTTCTCCAAAAGGACCCATGACATACATTCGAATCCCAGTGGGGTGTGGCCAACTGATGAGAGCTAATAAGCTCGAAATAGATCTATCTTGGTCTCTCAAATTTAAATTTATTGATCAGCTCATAAAACTAACATATATATATATATAATTAAGCACAGGAAATAATAGGAATTTTTGCTTTCTATAACCTACCTTCCTCCCCACCACCATTTTTTTTCTTCGTGTTCTTTGCTTTGGATCAATTGTTAACTTTAGCTTATTGCAAGCAACTATTGCAAAGCATGTCACGCATCCAACCCTTGCCCTCAATCTTATAGCAAAATTTCAGATGGCAGGTTGGAAAAGACCCGTAGACCAGAACAAATGATACGAGACATAATTCCTTCACTTGTGGAATAACAAAAAAATAAGGCTTGTCAAACTTTTTGTAGACTAAATTCAATATTATGGCTCATAATTTGCACACATTTATTTCATGCCGTTTGTTTCCATTTTTATCTGATGCTATATTTGCAAATGTATGCAGTATTTGTTTGAGGAGAGTTCACTAAATAATCTTAAGAACCCTATATTTTATAAACAACTCTCTATTAAAGATCTTGATTGGTACTGTTTATTGTTTGGGATCTAGCCATTATAATTCCAAGTGTCCCAGGCTGAAGCTACTTAACACTCATTCCTTCACTAGAGTGATAAATATAATCTACTGAGACATTTCTTTTACCAAATGAAAAATGAATAGGAGTTGATCATAAGCATTCCTCAATAGCATATTCTGGTGACGATTGTCAATTTTAACACCGGAGCAAAGGTGATTCCCTTCAAAAACATTAAAATCCCATAGTACTACGTGTCCTTTGTGCATAAAGACTCCATTTATTACTGAAATTTCAGTTCACAGAAGAAAGACAGGAAGGCTACGTATGTGTTTTAAATTTGCTGAACTGCACACTTTTTTTGAACATATTAGGAGTAATTCAACAAATTTTTAAATATAATCTCTACCCACCAAAGCAACAAATAAATATAGCTATAGATGAAGGCAGATTTTCCCATTTTAGTCATACAATTAAATAAAAACTAGCCATATAATAAAAGAAACCATGTCTCCGTTTCCTTTAAGTTTTGTCAGAACCTTCTATAGGCTGGCTACTTTAGGGATCAGATTTAATTATTTTAAAATTCCAAAGATCCATGCTCAGGGGAAAAAGATGGGTAGTCTAGAAATCTAGACATATTAAAGTAAGCTTCAGCACTGAAGTTCCTAGAGATTCCTCGTCTTCATAGCACTTTGTTCTCTTGCTGGCGTTTATTTAAATTTATTTTGGAATCACTGACTTAAATTTCCAAGTAGGCAATTTGTTCAGCCTTTACTTGTACCAAAATGATTGGAATCACATCACTCAGTTGCCATAGTAAAAGAAAAGATGAATTACAGCTCTATCAAAACCTTAATGGTAAAATATAAGAGTGCTAATGCTGGTGCACCTCTGCAAACCACTGAATTTAAAACACTGGTTGAGATGTGTGAAAAGCTACAATACCATCTATCTAACAGCTAAAGCAAGCCGTTTGTGTTAGACTTGGGGCTATTTATCACAATCACAATGTATTTGATAAGAGCAGCAAGTAAGGAAACCTTTAAGTTCTGTCATGTTGCTATAGTCATTGTAGTGCACGTGTCAATAGATAAAAGCCTTAGAGGGCACTCCAAATTACGGACATGGAAAGTTAGAGCAAATGAGCAAAATTTGATAACATCTGTCCTCATGGTGACATGGGTAGCAAACAAATTTAATAAATAACAACAACAACAACAATAATCTGTACATCAGTATCCACACTTCCTCCAAGGCCATCAAAATGAAATGGTAGCGTGTGTACGAACACAAAGCAACTTTCAAAATAGCTGTTTTAAGAGAGGTTCTTCATTTAGACTAATGTGCAAATCTCTAAAACGCTTTGTATAGCCCTAATAAACACTAATGTCTACATGTTGCACATTCATTGTTATAAAAAAAACCAGCAGGGTTAATATATAGAAGAACAAGAAGTGGTGAATAAGGAGTTCCAGATGGTACATATTCCTAATTACTTGCGTTTCTTGTTACTAGCAGGAGACAAGTTTTGACCTAAGCTATGGACTGAGTCTGCAAAGCCCTTTGCAGGTTTGTTGCAAATATGCATGTCTTTCATCTCAGCTGTTCACTTAACGCAGCAGGCTCTACTCATGCCTAACCATTAGCTTAACCACACAGAAATGAAAATGTTATTTAAGGTATTATATCTTAATTATTTCAGTCATAGTAGGCAATATGATCACTTTTCTAGGCCGACTCTTAGACATTTATCAAAAGCTGCATTCATTTTCATATGGACAGATATAATAAAGGACATAGGTGAGTGGGGTGTAATAGTTATATCCCTGAATGGCTTGTCAAATTTAAGAAATAAAAACGAGGCACAAATGTGATCAGCGCCTGTGGAGAGATGTATTTAATCATTTCTCAATGAGATATTTATGAATGCAAAGAAAGATGGTTCCGAAATATTAAAACATCTGTTAGTCATTTTTTTAGTAGCTTTTCGAAATCAACACTGTTCACTAAGCAATAATGTTAGTATATGTGAAAAACAGTTTGTGATTAAGCTGAAAACACTCTAATGTCAGACTGCTGGAAAAAGGGGGAAAGAGATAAAATGTTATTATGGGGACAGTCAAGTATCTTAAATTAACCATGTGTACTTGTAGGGGAAACTTATGTAAATTATTCTTTTATCCAAGTAAACATTTAAGATCACACTCTTAAACCAGTAAGCACTTCCAGTTAAGTGTACATAATTCAGCAGCCTTAATGTGCATTTCATGGCTGAGTGACACAATCATGTTTTCTAAGTGATGGTAACTACAACTGTAGTGTAAAACAATTGATCTGTGACAGTCATCAAGAATTTCTAACTATATCATAGCAGTGGGCTCATCTGAATTTCCCCATCTTTACTCATTGTGTGCAAAGACACAAGTTTTGGGACACACTCTTTGTATATCTCTAGACAATTTGGCATTTTTTCCAGTCAAATATATTAATGGCTGCACTAACCAGATTTTATAACTATAATTATTAGGCCTTTTATTTGATTAAAGAGACCTTGGATGATTAATTGTATAAGTTTTAATTAAAACTGCAGAAATGTTCCTCTGCAGAGCCCAATTTCACTTTGCAGCAGTACTTTTGTGAATCTTAGCCACAAGTCCATTCTAGAATATATGATTGTGTGTATGAACATGCATATATAGTAGGAATATAATGTGAGATAGGAGAATGATTGGTCTAAATACCCATATTTAATTTGTGTTAAAAGTATTTCTAAAAGAATTATATGCTAGGATTAATAAGGAGTGCCCCTTAATCAGTCTGATATACTCACTGGCAAAATATTACAGCCCAAATCATTTTACTGCTCATTCTGCAACCATCTGCTTAAAAAGGAGTAAGTATGTGTTTATTTGTTTGTTTGTTTGTTTGTTTCTATGCTCAGGATTATGTGTATTCCATAACATTTTGGCCACAGCATCCATAATTGTAAGGCAAACCTATACATCTTTGTTCATTAATTCAAAGTGATGGTATTCCGCAAATGCATGTAGAATCCACACTTTGTAATAAAAATAAAACCAAATTATGCATGTGCTGACTGGAATGTAAAGTATAATGCAGTTGGAGAGAACCCTTGGAGAATTCTTCAAAGCTGGGTTGATAGGCATTCATTAACCTGCATCATTCATTGCCCATCCTTGCAATCAACAAATATAAAATAAATTAGGTGTTCTGGGGAGATATACTGTAGCTACTCAGCTGAAGTGCAGGATTCTCAGAAGTTGCCTTGATGAAGAATTTAGATTTTTTTTTATATCAAATGGCTATGGAGATTCTCAGTTATCCAGGCTATGGTTGCCCTAAAGGTGCTTTTTCAAAAGGCAACTAGACTTTCTTTTCTTTTTTGTGTCTTGATGATGTTTTGCTTCTCATCCAAGAAGCTTCTTTAGTTCTGAAGAACAAAGGGGGAGGAATACGACATCAGCTGTTTCTGGTTTACAACCACGGTCCCTTCAGCCGTTCCAAGAAGGTTCCACACTCATTTGCAATATTCAGGTGACCCTGAGAACACAAATAAACCTCTCAGTGGCCTCAGACTCTCAGAAAGAGGGCTAATGACCAGATGACTGAAAGGAATAGAAATCCTTCCATTCTCCGGCTTTCAGTTAGAACTGAGGAAACTTCTTGGATGAGAAGCGAAACGTCTTCAAAGCAAAACAGAAAACCCAGGTGCCTTTTGAAAAAGCAGCTTTGGTATCAAATGTACATATTATCCCTGCCTTTTAGAACCTTTACTGTAGACATAAAACAGAAATAATACATGGTGTCTTCCAGATGTAAATCAAATCATTTCATATTGGGAAGGCTGATCCAACACAGATATACTGTATACATATGTTGCAGTGGTAGGTTTCAAATTTTTTTAGAACCTCTTCTGTAGGTGTGGCCTGTTGTTTGGGAGTGGCTTGCTGGCCATGTGACCGGGTGGGCGTGGCCAACTTGTAAAATGTGGTGAAACTCACTTAACAACACTCCTGCTTAGCAACCAAAATGTTGGCTCAGAAACTCTGGCATTTGAAGCACGCAAGTCTTAAAGCTGTCAAGTTACAAGACCCTTGCACCCCTAACCCTTTAGAAAAAAAACCCAGGGGTGTTCAAACTTGACAGCTTTAAGACTTGTGGACTTCAACTCCCAGAATTCCTCCTCTCACTCTTCATCTTGATGATGGGTGGGGGGAGGGAGCTGGAACCGGTTCTAAATGGCGCTGTATATTTGTGGATCCTCTTCTATGGAAGAGGTTAGAACTGACAGGAACCCACCCTTGATATGTTTACAATATTAGCACCCCTCAGTCATCGTTGTGCCAAATCCTGTATGCTTTACCATACCTGTGAAAGCTGAATCTGATATGTATAAAGCAACAAAATACTGTGTTTGGCCAGCTTTTTACCTCTATTACATTACTGCCCCCCCCCCCAAAGGTGAAAATAACCTGAGGTAAAAGATGTTATTTTCAGGGCAAAGCTAAACATCCTTGGCAGACAACATGATTTTCACTATAATCAACCAGGAAACAAGATTAGAAAACTTTTGTTTGTTTTTCTTTCTTTTTTAATGTTATGATCAGAAAATACCAGCAGCCTGTTAGCAGTTCTGATTTTTCACACATTTTCACATTTGACCCTCAACTTGGTACTTTTTTTGCATTTTAATTCTAAAAGTTAATATATTCCTTTTTAAAATAGCACCCTAAATGCCAGACAAAAATCTATTAATAAAGCTAGCATAAAACTCTTAAATTTCAGAGAAGAGGACTTCAGAATCATCAGAGGGACTTCTGCAATTGGCATAGCACATAGGCTTCAAATATACAGCGATCAAAAGAGCTGATGAGGGGGTTACAAAAGAATAAATTGTTGCTTGCAAAATTTGAGAAATCTGGAGTAACCTTTGATATAGAAAAGAAAAGATGCTATCAAAATCAGAACTCCGTGGATGTGTAGAACAATTGGGGAAGATAAAAGCTCTTTGGATCCCACCAACAGTATTTAATCACTAGAAAAGGTTTTCTTAAAATAAATGAGATGAAGAAAACCTTTTTTGCATTTCAATTTACATGTATAGATATATAGCTATAAAACCTTTTCTTCGTTTTGCCATTCAATTGGGAGATTGATCTGGAGAAGTATCATTCATCCATATTGTAATTTTAGGATCAATAAAATGTTTTGAAGCTTGGCAATATCCAATGAAAGTTCTTGCTCTTCTTCGTTGCTCCTCATTTTGAAAGTGAAAGTACCTGTCTCATGTAAGGGAATGTAACACTGTCGTTTGTACTGCAAATTGGGTCAGAGAAAGGTTAAGTAGCGTTGTGAAGGAACTTTAAGGAATTTTATACAGAAGCATAGAGTAGACATCCAACAAGTCCACTATTAACAGTTCCAGTAATAACTAGCAAGATGTTTTAGGAAAGTGTGAAAATGACATTTCCACAGACAATTATGAACTCGTGAAAAAAACTTGCTCGGGACATCTAGAAATAGTTACCTAGTATCATTTTTGCAACCATTATCCATTCTCATACATTGTCTTACACCAGGGGTCTCAAACTCAATTTACCTGGGGGCTGCTGGAGGCAGAGTCTGGGTGAGGCTGGGCTGCATAAAGGATTCCTTATATTAATATTAATACTAATATTAATACTAATATTATACTTTCATATCACGGTGGGGGCCACAAGATACCGACCTGCGGGCCTCAATTGGCCCATGGGCCGTGAGAATGAGACCTCTGTCTTACACAAACATATCTGTGCTCAATTCTAGCACATTATTTGTGTTCACATTGCCATTCATAACCTGTATTGTGTATCCCAATCATTCATATGTTTCCTGTTGTTCATGAGGGGCTCTTTCATACACACACAGCTGGTCTTATTTATCCCTTGTTGACTACTGAGTTAGATTTTTTCCTTTCCCTGCCATTTTCCCAATATCTAGGTTTTATTGGAAGGAAAGCATTGATTTTTAAACTGTAAGCCATTGGGCTAAGTTGGAAATACACCTTAGCAAACCGAACTAGTAGTTCACCTGTTTAAAAAAAATCATTTTTAACATGAAAATTGCCATGAAAATGACTGTTGACTCAATAGCTTTCTTTTTATGGGATGCCAGGTTCCTATTTCCCTTTCTGAACAAGTATCAGCAAAATGGTGTGGGAACTTTTGATTAAGGGAGACGACCAAAATAATGAACAGAGAAAGAATTAAAGATCTTCCAGTCACATTCTCCAACACTGTTTACTATTTTTCATCTGGTTGTTTTTTTCCAAATAGCCTGGGTTGTGGAGGCAAATTGAGGAATTATAGCAAATATATAGGTCCCTGTCTGTGTATAGGTACAGTTCTCCTGTGCCTTGGATCATTGCCTTAGAACACGGGTCTGCAACCTTAAACACTCAAAGGGCCATTTGGACCCATTTCCCACAGAAAAGAAAATACCGGCAGCCACAAAACCTGGATGGGCGGAGCCTGCCCACTGCTTGCCCACTGCTCTCGCAACACCTTGTGCAGCACAGTTAAATTTAGTGTGCTTCACATTACAGCGTCCCCTCCTGGAGCCCATTACGACCCGGAGCATAGGCCACAGCTGGGCCTGGCCAGTGTCCCGAGTTGGAAAGCAAGTCATGTGTCTCCCCGAGTGACCAAGGTGTGTGCAGCACCAACAAGGGCCAGAAGAAGCACCTGCGAGATATGGCAAGTACAAGGGTACTGCCCTCCCACTCTGGAATATGGAGTAAGTGACCATCCCCTGCTGTCACCCTTACCTTCTCAGACCAGATGAGGAGTGACTGGGAAGGGAGGGTAAGGGTTGGAGCCAGCCAATGGTTGATTCATTTGATAGGGAGCCACAGCAAGGGGACAAAAGAGCCACATGCAGCTCTGGAGCCGCAGGTTGCAGACACCTGCCTTAGAACATATAAAGTCTGTTCCCTCTTCACTTGCTTGATTGAAAGCAGAGACTGGATGGAGAGAGGCATGATAGCATCCCATTTCTTATAATGTCCTATGGCAGAGCTTGAAAGGGAAATGGAGGCAAGTGTTGTGCCCATTGGGTATCCCTAGGCTTGGTATCTAATGAGAAAAAACATTGATTTTGATACCTATTCAGGGTCTCAAGCACCATAGTCTTGGCCCATTAAGCTGGAATTGAATATATGAGATAGGAGGATTTTTCTAAAGTATATTAAGCAGCCAGGGCTCTAGTGTTAAATGCACGCCTCAAAGTGGGGGGCTGTAAATTGAAATGGATTTTTACATTAAACAAGCTTAGGATCCCAGGAAGGTAATTACATTAATTTATCTCATATAAAATATAATTAAGCTTGCATTTAATTGAAAGTTGTGGAGCGTATATATGCTGGGGGGTGGGGGTGGCATAAGAATAATTGATGCCAATTTATTTGGAGTGGAAGTTCACCATATTGTGGTTCTACATTCATACCTTGATGCTAGTGAGCACTCTCATAGTACATTCATAAACCTACATGTTGAAAAATGGAAGAATTATTATTTTTTAATTATTCACAGAACCATACAAAGTTTGATGGCAGAAGCCAGGTTTGTTCATTCTTTCCACTGCCGTATTCATGGACTGAATCATTGCTGAGATCTATTTTATTTTTCACCCGGCACCCATTCTGCTTCCCTATATGTCCAACTCATTTTAAAGCCAGCCCTTGATCATCTTCACTCTTGTAGATTCAGAACGCTGAGAGAATACAGAGACCTGCCTGAGCCAATCAATGGTCACTCCAGCTGACCAATAAAAATGCAAAAAATGTCCTTCAATCAATGCTTGTATAGGTTCTTGGGTAGCAAGATTGGATTGCTGTGCTCTTTGAAGGTATCCTCTGAAGCTATGTCTTGTGCCAGGTTTGTGGTCCTTCATCTCCTTTTTCCATCTCTCTCTCTCTCTCTCTCTCTCTCTCTCTCTCTCTCTCTCTCTCTCCCTCCCTCCCTCCCTCCCTCCCTCCCTCCCCCTCCTTCCCTCCCTCTCCCTCTCTCCTCCCTCGCCTCCCCTCCCTCTCTCTCTCTCCTCCCTCCCTCCCCCCCTCTCTCTCTTTCCTCCCTCCCTCCCTCCCTCCCTCTCTCTCTCTCTCTCTCTCTCTCTCTCTCTCCTCCCTCCCCCTCCCTCCCTCCCTCCCTCCCTCTCTCTCTCTCTCCCCTGCATTTTAAAACTTAGGGCTACTACATTGCAAAAATTAGAATGGCTGCTAAGAGGAAGCCAAAGGATGCTGAAATCTTAACAGCTAGAATTGGTGATGATAAATACATCCTTGAGACCCAGGGGGGGAAAGAGGAAAACAGTTAAATCCCATTTGTGTGTGGCAACTAGAACAAAGCTGGTCTTTCCCACTTCGGAGAACACAATTCTCAGAGGTCTTCAGCTTTGTTTCAGTTTTAAACAGCTTAGAGAACAGGGGGGGAAAAGGGGGGGGATTCAGCTCTCCAAACAATTAATGACACGCAATCAGATCCAGAATTATCTTCAAATTGGTTCAAAGTCATCTGAGGATGAGGCCTAATATTAGACGACAAAGCTTCAAGCTGCAGAACTCTAATGTCTGCCGAGGAACATATGTATAACTTGTACCATCTGTGAGTTCACTTCATCGTGAAATATGTTATTCTTTTTACCCATGGCAGATCACGTTCTCCATCCGGATATAATTATACCATTTTACTATCAACGAATGCTTAATATAATAGGCTGTTGTGATATCAGCGGGTTTGGTTCTGCAGATAGTTGTGAGTGGGAAATGATTTTTAAGACCCGATGTGTCTGAAGCCTTCCTGTGAACACATCTGCAGAATGCTAGGTTTGGGAAGGGCAAGAAAGATCTATTGTACAGAGGCAGACATCCCTTAAACTGTTATTTTTAAAAATGACAAAATGGATGCATACCTGGGAAACCAAATACTGCAGTTTGGCAAAGATTTTGAAAGGATTTTGCAGAGCATGGCGACCTAAGCCAGTGTTTCTCAACCTTGGCGACTTTAAGTCCTATGGACTTCAACTCCCAGAATTTCCCAGCCAGCTGTGCTGGCTGGGGGATTCTGGAAGTTGAAGTCCACAGGACTTAAAGTCGCCAAGTTGAGAAACACTGACCTAAGCAAAAGACCCTTCCCCAGTGGTGGGATTCAGCCAGTTCGCACCACTTCGGGAGAACCGGTTGTTACGTTTCTGAGCAGTTTGGTGAACTGCTTGTTGGAAGAAATCATTAGGGCAGAGAACCGGTTGTTAAATTATTTGAATCCCACCACTGCCCTTCCCCAAGGTATTAAAGCAGGCATACTGCAAAAAGCCAAGGCAACTGGTTTTTGGGTGGCCCCTAGTAGTTGTGTGTGCATGTGAGAACATGTACAGACAAGACTTATGCTGAGTCTGCTAGTGAAATAAAGCCACGGTGTGTGCAAACATTCATGTCCAGCCAAAGACCACTTCTGAAGCAGCCTTGCAACGACGTAGCGACTTCAACGCTATAAAAGAAGGATACTTCACTTGTGTAAATTTTACATTTTGTGAAGCACACTTTTCAGAGACTCAGGGATCATCTATTACTGCTCAACAATCCCTGTTTCACTAACGTA
Source organism: Rhabdophis nuchalis (assembly GCA_039707465.1). Classification (NCBI taxonomy): domain Eukaryota; kingdom Metazoa; phylum Chordata; class Lepidosauria; order Squamata; family Natricidae; genus Rhabdophis; species Rhabdophis nuchalis. Next base: position 147,972,957 of record CM077644.1, on the reverse strand, counting down.
TTTCCAAACTAAAATAGGTCCTGAATTAATATGACAGTAGACAATGCATTACATTCTGATAACATCCCTGCATTTTTTTTCTCTTGTCTCTAAACCAGGAGTGGGCAAACTTTGCAACTTTAAGTCTGAAGGACTTCAGCTCCCAGAATTCTCCAGCCAGCAAAGCAAAGCTGGCTGGAGAAGTCTGGGAGCTGAAATCCTTCAGACTTAAAGTTGCAAAGTTTGCCCACTCCTGCTCTAAACCCTACCACTTGTGCCAATGAAGGTACGTGACAGTTAACGCATACTTCAGTGGTCTTAATGTTGCACTCCCCCATGCAAGAGTTGTTAGGTGAAACTCAATATCTTGTAAACCTGTTGTTGTTACTAGCCACAAGAATGAAAAGCACTGCGCACTCAGCAGCTTAATGGAAGTGACATCTTGGGTACTTTGTACATATTAAAGACGATGTTTGCCTCTCTATGCTGCTTCCAGAAGGCTGATGGCAGCTGCGCCTACAAAGATGAGCAAAGTTCTAATGAAGGTAGACATCAGGCAGACTGTGTGATTGATTGATCCAAAATGTTAGGGCGTCAGATGGAGGACAAAAATAGAAGAGTGGGAAGAAAGGTAATCAGCTTGCTTAAACCTTGACATTTTATATTAGTGTTTCTCAACATGCTGGCTGGGGAACTCTGGGGGTTGAGGTCCAAACATCTTCCTATTGCTAAGGTCAAGAAATACTGTTTTATATTATCTTTTGCAGGAAATTAGGGTCAAGTAATATATCAGGCTTTAAAAATTCTATTTAGGGATGGTTCTTTACTTTTATAACTTTTATAACTCATCCCCAATCCTCCTAGGAATATAGCATTCTGCTGAAAATGCTCAGATTTGGTGTTAGCAGCCTTCCGGTTCTATATATTTTAAAATGGAAGAGGGGAAAGAAGGGAAAATAAATGTTATTTTGTCTCCATTTGTTAATCTCCACATCCCAACTTCAACACTGTATGCTTCTTGCTGGCATTAAAAAAGAAAGACGAAAAGGTTACCTTATCCACAATCTGTCTTGGGCAAGACGAGGATGAGAAAGCCTAATTGGATATGAGTTTAAGAGCACTTTCCTATTCATTTTCATCATTGTCCTTCCCACTAATACTTGACGGACCATATCTAATAACCATTTCACTTATTATTCATTTGTAGCCTATCCTCTATTAATTTGTCTAATCTCCTTTTAAGTGCAGAAGTTGGTACCTACCACAATGTTTTATGATTGTAAATTTCACGGCTTAATCGTATGATGGGTGAAGAATGATTCCTTTCCTCATTCATTCATCCTTCAATTTTACTGGATGACAATGATTCTGTTGAATGATAGGACGATTAATATCTCTGCACTCATTTTCATCACACCATACATTCTGTCATGTTCCCTCCTCTAAACTTAAGAACCTTTTAATCTCTAATTACAGGGTAGTGTCTCCAGGGTTGACCTTTGGGGCTTTTCTTTTTGAATTGTTTTCCCCAGTACTAGGATAATTTTTTGTAAGTTTGAATGATCAGAAAAGTACAGTATTCCAAACCAAGTACACCCATCAGATGCTGCTTAGAATTACAAGGCAGGCAGGCAGGCAGGAAGGCTAAAACTGTTAACATAAAATGGCATCTTTTTCAGAGTAGCCATTTGTGACTTGATATTTTATCTACATTGCTCTTAAAGTGTCTTTTGTACTCAGATCCTATTCATATAGATGTAGTTAGAATTTTTTTTATCTCAAAGTATTTCATTGAGCTTCATTTGTTATTTTATTAGATGCTCATCCAGTTTAGAGGCTGACCTATGGGGAATGTTTAATATCTTTTTGTTTTTGCTTCTATTAACAATGTGGTTGCCACTTTACTGTTTATTATGAGCTACGGTGACACTGTGGTTAGAATGCAGTATGGCAGGCCAATTCTGCCAACTACGAGGAGTTCAATCCTGACCCGCTCAAGGTTGAATCAGCTTTTCATCTTTCTGAAGTCAGTAAAATGAGGATCCAGATTGTTGAGGACTATGTGCTGACTCTCAAATAGTTCCAATGTTGTGCAATTGTCTCAATTCATTCATAGAATTTTCACGCTGGGGGGGGGGTGTCTTTGGTGCTCTGTGGCCTTGTTTGTTTTCTTACAGGCATTTCATTACCCAAACTAGGTAACATCATCAGTCTTCAAGAAAACAACCAAACTCGGAGAGTAGACCAAAGACACCTCATTTCAATCCTGAGCTACAAATATTCTCCTTTATTAATTTTCATGCTATTTTAATTTCATTTTAACTCTGAGAAATAGAATCACAGGAGTCTTCAGGAATAAGGAGGCATCTATATATAAAAAGGAGTTTGTTAGATGAGGAATGTTGGTATAGATTAAAGTGGCCACTAGAATAATTAAGATGGTATTAAAGTAGATAATTGGCTTGGGGTTGTCCATGAAATCGCAATTTGTACACTACTGTAACCAGAGGAAGAGTGTTGCACTCGTATGCTGCACTTTATCACATTGGCAGAAGTCACTTGGGAAAACTCTTAGTAATAGAAAATTTCTTTAGCTACTTAGGCTTACTGGTGACAGATGAAGATTTTAGACTGGCTGTTTATTATACATTGCAAATGTTTGATCATACTAATTAAACTGCATAACTTCATGAAGACAGGCACAGAGATTACAGCACAAAACTGACAAGAGTGTGAGCACCACATCTCTTAGGTATACACCTCTTAATCAGAGTTGGCTGCAGGAAAACATGAGGAAGTTCTCTCAGAAAGATGATGCCATCAAGGAAGAAGATGATTTATAAACACTGAATGTAGTGTTCTGTTCACTGCAGTGTCTAATCCTATGGGACTGCAACACCCTTCCTACCAGTCACAATCATGTTAAGAAGACAGAAGATGGAGTGCTAGCATGGTATGAAGAACAGTGTTCAGTTTCTGGCACTGAATAAGGCTTGGGAATGTGAGAGAGAGCAAGGGAGAGGGAGGGAGAGGGAGAGAGAGAGAGAGGGAGAGGGAGAGAGAGAGAGAGAATATGAACCACTAAGGGTCAACAAAAACCTGATGATATATAATGTCATATATAGTAAAATCTTATGTAGTCAGTAAGAGATATAAGCCACAGTTTAGAACTATCAGTAACAGAGTGTAAGTAGGCAAGCTCAGAAACCAAGTTGGGGTCAGGTCGGATTAAGACTTCAGTGAAAAATCACTGCAGATATCTGAGCTGTAGGCCAGACAGAAAAGTCAGAATGACATTTTGGAAGAAGGTAATTGCAAACCATGTACAGAAAGCTGCATGGACTTGCTCATGAGGTCACCAGAAGTCATCTTTGAGTTAAAGGAGACTTCATTTCACTAACACAGAGTGATCCAAGTTCATGTTCCTTCTCAGCTCATGGGTGACTTTTTGTCCATCATTCCTTCACAGTCTAATCTAGCTTCAAGATTATTGAAGAAGTAGGTTGTTATGGGAGGAAAGAGAGAATCATGTGTTACGCCTTTCAAAGCAGGATGTGAAAGTAAAAATAATAAAACAATGTTGTTGCTGTCATTATTACATTCATAGTGCAACTTTGAGCAATTTGAGTATTACTCAAGGTAACACTGGTGGTGAACGCTGTATCCTCAAAACTTGTGTTTGAATGGTGACTTAATCCCACTCCAGCAACTTGACCATTATTCACTACATCACACCTCAGTCCTACTTACCACATAGTCAATTATCTTCCATTTACAAGACTTGAAGCTTCTACACAAAAATGTTGATGCTTGAAACAATACCATTTTCTTGAAGAACGGATGGCGATCCTGACCCCCTGAAGATGAGTACCTAACATTTTCAAGTACTTTCAACATTAAAGAAGTCAATCTGATCAGAGATGTAGCTCACAAGTTAAAAAAAAAAAAGCACAGCAAAAGAAAAGTGGCACATGATGTTTTAAAAAAATATCTTCCAAGAATAAGAAGAAATGCATGACTAGAACAAGACTCACAGCTACCTTGGGTAGAGGCAAGGGGGGAAGCATTGTGGGGAGGGAAATGTTAAAAACCATTGCCTACAAACACTTACCTATAAATACCTCTTGAACTTTATTGCCATTATGAGACAGAGCTGATTGGGTATGGGGGTTGTTATGTTATTTCAGTAATCTTATGAGTCAATCATTGAGTGGAGAACGAATATTAATATAATGTTAAACAAGTTATTACCATGCCACCCCCTCTGCCCACCCCCACCCCCCAGGACTGGCTTTGCAATGCATTACACAAAATTAGCTGCTATTATTAGTTCCCAGAGTAAACAACAGCAACACCAAATAGACATCCTTCTCCCCGAACAGTTTTAAAACATAACTTTATTCACTCACCTTAAATCATTCATTTGCCCTTTGGAAAAAAAAAAGCATCAGGGCCCATCCCTACCACAAGCCTTTGTGTTGAAAGCATACATAAAGTTTCTGGTGCGTTGCTTCAGGTGTACAATATTTTAGTTCCTTTCTGGCCAACACAATTGCTCTCTATGCGCCAGAATTTCTCCAAGACCCCATATGCTGTTCAAAAAAAAAAGAGAGAGAAATATAACATTACAGATGCAAAATGACAGCCTTGTATTATTAGACTGAGTTTGAAAACTTGCCCTCTTGCTGGCTTTTTTTGCTGTATAGGTTTTTTTTTTTAAGCTAGACCTATTTAATCCACTTCAGTACAAGTTCTCAAAGCAATTTGAGTGACTCACCTCCTCTCATTAAATTGCAGCTCCAAGCAATTAAAGATTTAAGAACACTGTGGTCATAAAGTTGTGTTTTTAGCCAGCCAATGATAACAATTAGAGCCCCCGAATGCCCTCCATCTACCTAGCTTCTCTGAAAACACTGCCTGCTTTTTTTTTTTAATCTTACTATAGATAACATCCACCATAACTGCACAGTTGAACGTCGTTTGATATAAAAGAATTGCTTCTGTATTTCCTTGGGAATACTTGAAGGAAGCCACCCCAAGCTGAAAAAGCCTCCTATATGTGCAATGTTTGTCCAGAAGTGTGCACCCACTTTCAAAGAAAAAATTACATCATTATAGAGAGCCCAAAGCACCTAATAGACATCATCTCAATCCAGCAGTTTTTTAAAAAATCTCCATTTTGGAGAATTGAGTGTTCATAGCTCAGAAAGATTTTCACAAAGGAGATCTATTTTTTTCACAGGTCGGTTTCTTTTGTCATTCTTCTCACTCACAATAGCAATGGTATTTCTTTTACATTAATTCACACTGAGAGCCAATCACAATAGTCACTGATTATGAACTAATTAGCCAAAGTTATTTAATGATCAATCCATAAATCCAGTGCCCTGTTAGTAACTAGCGGACATGTTCTTCCCCTTCAGAGCATAATTACGTGGAACACCTTTGTTCTGAAATAATATAACAATTGTTTGGTTACAGTAGAGTGGGCAGCCTATTTCCTTAGAAAGACTGCTTCTGATTTTAACCCTCTGAGGAAAAATATCTCCAAAATGCTTCTATGTTTAACCATTCGAAGGAGATTCATTACCAGAAATAAAATATTCAGGAAAGCAAAATGGGAAGAGATGACCCCAAAGACATAGTGGAATAGTAGAAGAAACTCTAGGGGCCCAATAGGCATATGGTGGCTCAGTGGCTAAGACGCTGAGCTCAGAAAGGTCAGCAGTTCGGTGGTTCGAATCCCTAGCACCACATAATGGAGTGACCTCCCATTACTTATCTCAGCTTCTGCCAGCCTAGCATGTCAAAAGCATGTACAAAAAATGCAAATAAAAAAATAGGAACCACCTTTGGTGGGAAGGTAACAGCGTTCTATGCACCTTTGGCATTTAGTCATGCCAGCCACATGACCACAGAGGCGTCTTCAGACAGTGCTGGCTCTTCGGCTTGAAATGGAGACGAGCACCACCCCCTAGAGTCGGGAATGACTAGCACATATGTGCGAAGGGAATCTTTGCCTTTACCTTAGAAGAAACTCAGGTAATAACAAAGAAAACAACTGATATATATTACACAAACGATAACTCAGAAGAAATAACAATAACAGAATCAGTAAAGCACTGAATAACCTATAAACTGACTATCCAACAGGAAGAATTAAAAGAGAAAATTATGACATATGCAGAGTTACCAGTAGATTGTGACAAACACTACCAGTATTGAAAATCGTACCCAGAAAAGATCTAGTGTCTATACAGAAGGATATGAATATGTGTTTGCAAGGATTAAAATAACATCTATCAAACAGACCAATCAGCTTGCCTAAAATATAGCACTGCTGGTTACTGAAGACCTCGGTATCAAAATTAGAAAATTGAAAGCAAAACCATATTCAATTCCAAAAAGAAAGATCAGACTGGATGAAAGAGCAAAAATTGCAGAATGTAAGGATTAGAACAAGCATAATAAATACATTGGCTTAGCAGCAGAAAAATGGTAGAAGCTTTGGAAATTATAAAGTGACAAATAACAGCAATAGCTGGGAAAATTGAATACTGCGAGGCACAAATCATCCAATTTAAACATAATCAGCTATTTCATTCAGATCAAAGGCTATCCTGGTATAAATGTATTAATGGCAATAGAAATCCTAAACATGAAAACAGAAAGGGAACACTCCAGTTTTGGAAAAATCTATGGGAAACTCAAAAAGGTCTGAATGTGCTTCCTTTATCTTCATCAGAATTAGAGAGAGGCTTGTCTGAGACATTTACTCACATTACATTCCTGCCCCAGACTCAGTTCTCTTTTAACTGCCCATTGTCTTGGTAGTAACTCTTCCTTCTGTCCCTCAAGGTCATTCCCTCTTCCCTCTACACATAAACCGTTGCCTAGGGCAGGGGTCCCCAACCCCCGGGCCACAGACCAGTGCCGGTCCGTGGCTTGATAGTAACCAGGCCAGAGTGAGCGTCGGAGAGAGTAGCGCAACTCTTAGGAAAGTGTAGCAAATGCTCTGCTATCCTGGCGGCTGGCCGGGGCACTCCCCGGGGGCAGGACCGGGGCAACGGCCTACATTGGGGGTGTTCGGGGCACCACCCGGCCCTGTGTGGGGGGAAGGGGCTGCCAGGCCCTCCTGTCCGGGACACAGCCCATCCTTCCCTGCCCCAGCTGAAGATCCTTCGCCCGGGACCCCTGGCAGCTTTCCCGCCTGGTTGCACGTGACCGCCGAATGCGTGCGTGGCCCACGTGACTCGACTCACCCACTGGAGGCTCCCACCGGTCCGCAGAATTTTTTTTACATGAAACCGGTCCCTGGTGACAAAAAGGTTGGGGACCCCTGACCTAGGGGGCATAGTGAAATAGAGTAACCATCTCAGAACAATAAATTCAGGGAGGGGGGGTCATAAGAGGATGGCACATGGTTGCTGCCTTGTGTGTCAAATAACTGGATTGATTCTGGGATCTTATCACCTTGAAATAGGAAGAAGGAGAACATCACTGCTCATCTTCAGGTATCAAAACAGCTTTAGCTGAGCTGAAAAGGGTGCAAAAGGTTATGGGACTCCAGCTACTGGACTCCAGCTACTGGATAGACTGGCAGGCATCCTTCTAAAACTTCTAAAAATTATACCTAAAGCAGCAGAAAAAGTTGCCTAAATATTTACACCAAGCAGTCAACTTCTTGTAGCAAAATTCACTCTTCCATGGTATTAATTCCTCAAGAAATAAGCTCTTTTAAAAAAATCTTCTACATAAGACCAGCTTGAAAATCCCTTCATACCTATTCACTGATCTTTCCAGTACAATATTTCTATTGTTCTATTGTCCAAGCAAAGTAAAGTACACAGGCTAATTGACAATGGAAGATGCTATAAAATACAAGTTTAGAAACCTCAGTCAAGTTGAACATCGCCACAAGCCAATGTTACATTTGAATTATTAACATAATTTGTAACTTGCATCAATATATGGCAAGCCAGATCTGATGATGATGATGATGATGATGATGATGATGATGATGATGATGATGATGATGATGATGATGATAATAATAATAATAATAATAATAATAATAATAATAATAATAATAATAATAATAATAATAATAATAATAATAATAATAATTTAATTTATAACCCACTCTCTCTCCCCAAAGGGACTCAAGGCGGGGCACAGGGAAATTAAAAATACATATAAAAACCACAAACAATACAGTATTAAAAAGATGATAACCGATGAGTTGGTGATATCATTATTGGCAGCACTGAAATTTTTGCTACCCCATTTTGACTGTTCTTCAGATCACTCCAAGGTAACTGCTTGCTTCAAGGTCATTTCTACAAAGATTATTGGGCTTATTCTCAAAAAATGTGGAATACCAATGCAACCAACGTTGATAGTGCTATAGCCATCTAATAAATAAAAGTGACTCATCCTATTTGTTCTGAAAGTTTCAATTTCTCACCTTTATAATCAAAGTAAAGGGATTCTTTTCCATGCAGATTGTCACATAATCTCTTTAACATGATTTATTGAGTCAAAAGAGATGGGGGGCTACAAGACTTCCGGCAACTTAAGAACCAATTTAAAACCAATGCAACCTTGGCAACCAAGTTAGGGCAGAGAGTTTCTGGTTTTCCGAAAGCCTTTCTATGACACAACAGGTGAGTTTCATCGCTAATAACAGGTAAGATTGCAGGTGTTTGTTTCCATAATAGTCTCCAGAATCTGTACAGTATGTCTGACAACCATCTCCTATAGCAGAGGTCTCCAACCTTTGCAACTTTAAGTATGAAGGACTTCAGCTCCCAGAATTCTCCAGCCAGCTTTGCTGGCTGGAGGATTCTGGGAGCTGAAGTCCTTCAGACTTAAAGTTGGAAAGGTTGGAGACCCCTGTCCTATAGCACAGTAAGCTCAATATAGACCCGTCCCTTGAGATAATCCACAGGAAACCAAAACCAAGAATTCCGATGCTACTTTTATTGTAAGGCTATAGTAAAAAAAATCTTGCAAATCTGAAAATACCACCTTTTTGCTACTTTCCCTTCGCTATTGCCTTGTCCCAACCAAAAAAATGGGGAAGACTATTGTTCATATGGGAGAATCTCTAGATTGTAAAAAGTCTCCGAAGTCAAGTAGAACTGCTAAGGCCCCACTTCCTGCCCCCCCTCCTCCAAATGCACCAGAATGACTGACTTCAGTTTCACATGAATGAAGTAATACATCTTTTAAAAGACACAAACACACACCCTTAAAATAGTCATTGGTCCCTTGTCCTTTCTCCTTGCACTGTCTTGGAAATGGCACGCAAAATACAATTCCCTTGCCCAAGAGAATGGATTTGTAAAACACACACACACACACACACAAAGAGAAAACAACGAAAACTGGAAAGAACAGCAAGAAGTGCCCTTCAGTAGTTAGTCTAACACTCCTTCTTGAAAAGTTGAAGTAATTTTTGAGAAACACTCTGGAGAGATTCAGTGATACAGTTGTGTTGCACATTAACTTTTTCCTTGTTATCAAACTCACAGAATCAGCTCCTTCTGCATTACAATATCTTTGAATAATGTTTCTGCAGATACTTGTGTTCCTATGCTGGTTTTTAGCAGAAATGTTTCCGGAAAGAAATAACAGTTGAGAGAATGTCCTTTCCCTTTTCAATCTGGCTTACAGGCATTGCTCCAGTCTTTGCCTCATTTAATTACTTTTTTTTAAATTACTCAGCATATACCATTTATGCTATGACATGCAGTAGGATGCCCACCTGTTTTGATTCCTGCCCTCTGGAATGATATCTCACACTCCCCCAGAGATCCACTGGGCTCCAGCATCAGTGACAGTTAGGAAACTACTATAGATCTGGCTATTCTCCCAGGCTCTCTCTGGATCAGAGTAAAGGCTCAGCCCCTGCTGGGTGGGTTTTCTTTGATCATATGCTGTTCCTGGAATTCATGATTCTTTTCTGTGATCTATACATGTATACACAGATACTTCTAATTGTAAGCCTCCCAGAGTCATTGGGAATCAGGTGGCCAATACACTGTATAGATCATGGGTGTCAAACTCACATCATCATGGCAGCGTCACATGACGTATTGAGACTTTTCCCCCCTTCAATAAACTGGGCATGGCATCTGGCCCGTGGGCTGTGATTTTGACAGCCTTGGTATAGATAAATAAACTAAAATAAATAAATGTGTATTTTGAGGGTAGCTTAAGAGAGGGCTATCTCTATCAGCTTTTGTTTTCCCCAAATGTAATGACCCATCGTTCCTGCCATTCCATGGTATTATGAGTGACATCATCATGACATCATTATACATGACATCATCACCATAGCCACATTGGACTCTTACAAAGGAGGGGGCCAGTTTGATTCAGCAAGATACCTTGACACAAATATCTCCTTGGGATGTTGGGTGAAGACTGTAAATCCTGACTGACTTTGCTGCCACTCAGTGTAGCCCTTCGATTTCCTACTGGCAATCAAGCTTGGTCATTTGGTTAAAAGCTCCCTAGGGGAGGGGAAACACACCCAAATCAGAGGTGGAATTCAGCAGGTTCTGACCAGTTCTGGAGAACCGGTAGCGGAAGTTTTCAGTAGTTCGGAGAACTGGTAAATATCACCTCCGACTGGCCCCGCCCCTATTTATTCTCTGCTTCCTGAGTCCCAGCTGATCGGGAGGGAATGGGGATTTTTCAGTAACCTTCCCCTGCCACGCCCACCAAGACATGCCCACAGAACCAGTAGTAAAAAAAAAATTGAATCCCATCACTGACCCAAATCCATGCAAAATAATAGCAAATGTTTGTTGATTTGTCAGATCTCTCATTCCACCTAATGAAGCTGCACGGCTAATCATATCTGACAATTTCCCAATGTCCCTGAGGGTTAAAAGTATTGAGGAACAAGAGGTCTCAAATTACAGAGATTATGGCGCTTCTGAAATGCTTCCCCCGGAGCGGTGCGGGTGAGGGTGGAGGAAGACGGGTCACAGAGGATAATTTGGATTGCTGCCCAAGTCCTCGTCTCGATGTTATTGCATTCAACCCAGTTTAGACCCAGAAGGAGAGCAATTAGGGCCAATTATGTGCAGTTGGGGAGGCGGGGAGGAGAGGGAAAGGGAAGCCGGGAGGAATGCCAATGAAGGCTTGCAAGGGAACATTTTGACCAGGAGCCTTTCAGCTGAATCACAGGTCAGGCCTTGACCTGCCACTTTAATCAAAGCAATGGAGAGATTTGATGCCTGCTATTAAGCCTGCCTTTGAAAAGCTGCATTGTTAGTGGGAGGATGCTTTGGGAGTTTTGCCTGCAAACCAGAGCTTTTCCATCAAGAGAACTCCACGCATTGGAGAACATTAGGCCCCCAGGAGGCCACATGGTCAGAAAATTTTTCCACATTTTCTGAGTGTGACCTTCTCATCACGGTGCCTAGACGATCAGTTTAGAAGCAAATGGAAAGAGATGGAGCCAACCATCACTCCGAGGCCAAAGGCATTGTATTCAGCTAATAGCAGCCCAATTAGAGGGGCAGAGAAGGCTTGCAGATTGTGATTCATTCAACTCAACTCAGTAGCCAACTACACTTTGCTCAATCCAAGAGAAGGGTTTTTTTTTCCTCTCTCTTCATTTTTCCTCCCAGTGCCATTGCTAGCAATATTCATTCTTCCTCAGCCTCATGCTCTTTCTCTCTTTGGGCTCAAATATCGCAGCTGTTCACAGAACTGTTGACAATTTCTTTCAGGTTTTTTTTTAAAAGACCCTTTCAGGGGATTACGGACATGGCTGTGCTTATGCAACAGTATAGAACAGGGATCCCCAACCCCTGGGCCGCGGACCGGTGCCGGCCCGTGGCTTGATAGTAACTGGGCCGGAGTGAGCGGCGGAGAGAGTAGCACAACTCTTAGGAAAGTGTAGCAAATGCTCCGCTATCCTGGTGGCTGGCCGGGGCGCTCCCAAGGGGCAGGACGGGGACAATGGTCTGCATTGGGGGGGTTCGGGGCACCACCCAGCCCTGCATGGGGGGAAGGGGCTGCCAGGCCCTCCTCCTCGGGACGCAGCCTGTCCTTCCCTGCCCCAGCTGAGGATCCTTCACCTGGGACTCCTGGCAGCTTTCCCGCCCAGTTGCACACAAGGCGCCCTCCCCGGGTCATGTTCCCACGAGATGCGGGTTCCTGCCTCGGGTTCCACATGACCGCCACATGACCGCCAAATGCGTGCGCAGCCCACATGACTCGCCTCGCCTGCTGGAGGCTCCCACCGGTCCACAGAATTTTTTTTACATGAAACCGGTCCCTGGTGCCAAAAAGGTTGGGACCCCTGGTATAGAAGCACAAGGGCCATGATGGCAAACCTATGGAGCTCTCTCTGCAGTCACACAAGCCATTGACCCAGCTCAGCTCCACTGTACATCTGCGGGTGCTTCCCACTGGCAAGCTGGTTTTCAGGTCTCTGCTACGCATGCGTAGTGGGCGAGGTGCACGTGGGGGCCATGTGCATATGTGCAGGGAAACGTGGGGGTCTCACATGCATGTGTAGGGGAGTGCAATGGGTTGCGCATGCATGCAGGGGTCTCGGAGGCATGTGGGGGCAGGAGAGCACAGGGGAGCCATGTGCACATGTGCAGGGCATGGGGTGCATGCAGGGGTCGTGGGGGCGGGGCACATGCAGGTGGTCATGTGCGCATGCATGGGGGGTAGGGCGCCCACTGGGGGGCACGCGCGAATTGCATTATGGGTGCGTGTGCACGTTCAGCAAGCAGCGACAAAAAAGTTAGCCATCACTGCACTAGGGCCTACAAAATTAAGAGCAGGGGAAAAATTATGAATGAAAAAAGCCTGGAGAGGCGATATTGCTGTCCGCAAAGGGCCTTCTGCGTCTCTATGTCAGTCATGGTTGTGCTTTGCTTCTTTTTAAACAATCATTATTATTTTAGTTGAGGAATCAGCCCCTAACAAGCACAGAAGGTTCTTTCACCAGGCTAAGAGTAGCAAAGCTATGGCAAAGCTATGCCACACATGCCACAGGTGGCACGTGGAGCAATTTCTGAGGGCATGCAAGGCGTTGTCCTGTCAGCTCCAGCACGCTGGCCAGCTGATTTTCGGCCTTGATGTTTGGCTGTTTTTCACCCTCCAGAGGCTTCTCTGAAGCCTCCAGAGGGCAAAAAACCACCCAATGCACAAACCGGAAGTCCGTTCTCGAACTTCCGGTTTGTGCAATGGGCTGTTTTCACCCTCCCCATGCTCCTAGAAAGCCTCTGGAGCCTGGGGAGGGCACAAAACTGGGCCTACCAGAATTCAAAAAATGGGCCATTTCCGGCATGTGGAGGGGGAGGGGGAGGCTGTTTTTCCCCTCCCCAGTCTCCTAGTAAGCCTCTGGAGTCTGGGGAGAGTATAAAACAGACCTACCGGGCCCACTGGAAGTCAGAAAACAGGCTGTTTCTTGCCTCTGGAGGGCCTCCGGTGGGGGGTAGAGGAGACTGTTTTCACCCTCTCCATGCTCCTAGAAAGCTGTGTGCGTATGCACAGGGTGTGGAGTCGCGCATGCATACACGGGGCCCAGCCGGGGGGGGGCATTAAATTATGGGGGTGGGCACACACACGTGTGCTATCGCGCACGATCACATGCTTTTGGCACCTGAGGCGAAAAAGGTTCACCATCACTGGACTAGGGAATGCTTTCGAATTGTGGTTGTTGGAGAAAACTCTTGAGTTTCAACCCTGGAAGGACAGATAAAGAAGCTGAAGCTGAAATACTTTGGCCATCTAATAGCAATAGCACTTAGACTTATATACCGCTTCATAGTGCTTTTACCGCCCTCTCTAAACAGTTTACAGAGTCAGCCTTTGCCCCCAACAACACGCATGGGTTTAAATCCCATCCTCGTTGCCAATGTTTTGTTTGTAAAACAAAGGGAACTGGAACGCAGGCTGCAGTTAGAAAGTTTATTAACAGAGATTAACAAGAACTGAGGAACGAGGAACAGAGCCACCTGACAGCTATTTATAGAGACTGCTGTCAGGCAGAGAACCAATCAACAGTCTGTATTTTTGCCGCGCTTGGCAACAACGTGCACGAGCCAATCAACTTCCCAGGCTTTAATTCTGCCCTGCGCCGGTCATAAGTATGGGGACTTAACACCTGGGTCCTCATTTTACCTACCTCGGAAGGATAGAAGTCAACCTTGAGCCTGGTGAGATTCAAACTGCCAAATTGCTGGCAGGCAGCAGAAGTAGCCTGCAGTACTGCACTCTAACCACTGTGCCACCACGGCAATGAGAAAAGAGGACTCATTGGAAAAGACCCTGATGTTGGGAAAAATTGAAGGCAAAGGGAGAAGGCGACTGCCGAGGATGAGGTGGTTAGATAGCATTATGAACATGAATTTGGGCAAACTCTGGGAGGCAGGGAAGGACAGAGGGCCCTGAGTGCTATGGTCCATGGGCTCACGAAGAGTCAGGCATGACTTAGCGACTCAACAACAACAACCACAAATACTAGGATAGAGCAGAATGTCTTATCCCAAGAGGAAGTTCTATCTCAGTAAGAGTCTCTTCACCACATGAGCCTTCTGTCTTTTTGAGAGGCGTATTCAGAAAAAAGGCAGAAACAGCTCATGTGCCATGGCAAAATTAGCTCACTTGTGTTTTGAGGTGCAGTATAAATCAAGCTAGAACCACTAAGGAGTCATAAGTGTCTCTAGATGTAAATTTTAAAAAAAACAGTCGGCATATCAAAATAGACATTAACCCACTAAGATTTGCTTCTCCTGCTTCTAAGATCCCATTCTCCAATCCTTCAGATAATGCTGTGAGGTTGAAGGATGGCAGGGACAGGTCAATATGGAATCCTTTGCACTAACAACTGTGAATTGTGACATCCGTCTTCACGTTTAAATCACCTCTGTTTTTATTTAGCTATCAAATTTCTACATCACCCACCTCACTTACTAGACTTTTGATGTTGGCCATGTAGGGAGAGATCCCACCCCCCAAAGAGGCTTCCTCAGGATAAAATCATTTGCATGTCTCCATTACTAGAAAAAAATTCCAGCCAGTCTCCCCAACAGTTAGTTTTTATGAATGAGATATTTTTGTATATATTAAGAAAACTGGGGATTCCATTCAAGCAGCCAATATTCATTCACAGAAAGCCAGACAACTCCATTCACAACCAAAGTGCTGTCAACTGCAGCCTTCACAGATTAAAAGCAGAAAAACAAAGAATCCTGAAATGTATGTTCCCCACCCACCCAGCTCCAAGGACAGGGCATAACCACCCAGCCACAATGGGAATCAGGCAACAATAATTAGAATACTAAAAGGACACACTCAAGCACAGATTAAAGTACATTTGGCAACAAAGGTCAGCATCTAAATCACATAGCCCTAGAACCACATAAAAATCCATCTACTCACCTGACTGTTTTGTCAGCTGTCCCAGAACCAATTGCTGTGTCAATTAGATTTTGGTTCCTAAATAAATTGAGACCTCTTTTCCAACTGTATCTTGCCTCCAAATTTCTTTCTCCTGCATCTTGGAACTGGAGGTGGAACTGATTTTATTACCAACATCCACCTTTCGATGGCTGGTGGTAATAGTGGAATGAGGTGATTTTATAACTATATCTTATATGCTTGTCTATCTTTTAATCTTTCTGGATGCTTTAATTGCAACTATGAGATATCTATCACAAGCTATCACGCAAGACCAAGCAACAGTAAGCATGGGATATTAGGTCTAATGTCGCTGATTCAGGTATTAATTTTGGATATGAGTATACTTAACAGGGCCATATAAATACTCTAATACAGTGTTTCCCAATCAGAGCAATTGCCAGAGGTTGAACTTCAACTCTCAGAATTATCAGCAATAAACACACATCAGAATATCCATATATGGCATTTCTAAGGCTGGGAACAATAATATATAGTAATGATTTTTATTATGAAAAATAATAAAAGCTAGCAGAAATGTCCCAATGGATCATAAAAGCCAGGACAATGGCAGCAACAGAATAGAAGTAAAGCCACTTCTTTTTTATGTTAATTGTACGTCAAATGCTTATAAAAAAAGGAATGGAATTTCTCCTGACAGTTACAGCCTCAATCTTGCCTTTTGAGAAAACTCCCTGCGATGCTCCTTAAAGCAAGCTTCTGTATAATTTTTTTCCCCCAGGTTAAGCCTGTTTCTAAATGCAATTCAGGAACTGAACCTAAAAGCTATTTTATGATCACATTTTAAAAGGTTTTTTTTCAAAGGTTGTTTTCAATATATCTTGAAAATATCAGGAACATGTTTGCAGACAGGTGCTGGATAGCTCCCTGTTGAATTTACAGTTGCTGACAAATGCCTCTGCAGAAATATGGAAAATGTTCCTTTAAAATGAGCAGCCATGAATTCTGTCCACTGTGAAAGATCAGTCCTAAAAATAAAGCAATTGGGGGGGAAGGGGGCCCAGATCATATTTTTATTTCTTTTTTCAGATTCCGTCCAAAATTCCAGTGAGGGAGGGAGGGAGGGAGGGAGGGAGGGGAAAATATGTTCAATCAATACCTTAGCTCACTAGGCTCAAAAGTAACATGAAAATATAAGAATGCAATTTGTACAAAGGAGCTCTTTTTAATGGATGATATTTAAAATATTGCTGAACATATTCGGCACAAGAGACTGCCTTGTTATTTTGTCTTGTTGCTGATTATTTGCAATGCAGATGTTATTACATTGTCTGAATACAATCAATTACTCCAAACGTTTTCTGCAGTGAGCTACTAGGACATTTAAATGGGACAGAAAATGTCAAATGGAGACAATTCCATCCAATCAATTCCCTCCCCTCGCACCGTATTTCTTCAATGCTTGTTCCCAATAATAGGTAAAGCATTTGATTTCTATTCCCTTCATCTGTGTGGGTTGTTTTAACGGATTTTGTATCGCTATAACTTGCCTTGCGTATTAAAAGATTGTTTCTCACTTTAATTCTGATAATGACCCCCTTCAGTGCTTTGTAACCTGAGAGTATCTTAGCGGCTTCTTGAAAGCAATGGGCAAGAAACCAGCTCATTCAGTTAAATACTTTCACAAGTTATACTCAGTAACGTGCGAGTGTGTGTGGACACAGCCTTGCTGTTTTCTTGGTAATAACAAAAAGAGGTTTACCATGGCCTTGTTTGGGAATGTTTCCAGTCACATCTACAGTTTTGAGATATTTTGATATACCTTCATCCAAGTATTTTCTACATCAAACCCTAGTTAATTTTTTTTCACAATAGACAAACTAGGCTAATTCAGTTGATTATAATAGGAACCTTAAGGCCATAACTTTCTGCACTTCTGAATCGTAGGACAGGAGTTCCCAAACTTGGCAACTTTTAAGACATGTGGACATCAACTCCCCAAATTCCCCCGCCAACCATGATCATGCTGGCTGGGGAATTCTGGAAGTCCACATGTTTTAAAGTTACCAAGATTGCAAGCCTCTGACATAGGACGTTTTGTGTGACGGTCTGGTGCACAGCACAGAGATAACGCAAGCAGCTGGCAGTTCAAACCATCCCTTTATTGCTCCAAATTTCCCCAAATACTCCCCTATTTCTGGCAAGTCCCAGAGCAAAGAGATGATAAACACATACACCTCAAGCAGCCTCTGGCTGCAAATAGTCCAGCCCAATGCTGTGAACACTATGGCTGCACAGCAATAAATCCAGCAAGTTAAGTTGAAGAGTCCAAGAATCAAGGGAGCATGGCAAGTAATCCAGAAATCTAGGAAGAATTCAAGGAATCCAGGAAAGTTCAAACGTCAGCACTCAACACTCCAGGAATTCAGGGTTTGTTCCTGTCAAAGTCCCTTCCCACAGCACCTTCTTAAGTTTCAGTCCTTAGGTGTGCCTTGTGAAGAGGGGCGGGGTGCTCTCCTCCTGAGTAGTTGGCTCAGTCTGTGCTGTTCTCACCTTCTCTCCACTCTCCATGCTCATGGAGCAGGAAGGGGTGGTCCTTGCTCATCACCTGAGCTCTGTCTCTCATGTTCACTGCTTAGCCTCTCTTGGTCATCCAGCCCCTGTTCCTCCCTGCCTACGAGCTGTCCCAATCCTGAAAAGCCCTGGCCTGACTGGCCCTGCTCCTCCCCATTTTCCTCCAAAGCCAACTAAGCCGCCCTCTCCATCTCTGTCGGCTCCAGTTCCAGCTCATCTTCCGCCACTGATTCAGGTTCCAACAGGGGGGATGACATTTTGGATTTTTCTAACATCATAGAGAGAAGTGGGATTTTTTTTAAAGAAAAAAATATCCTCCTAGCCTCTAAGAGGTGAGTGGGGGAGTCTCACCTCAGAATGAGCCAAAAGGAAATGAAATAAAATTCTCATATCAATAGAACAGAGATTTTCTGCCTTCTTAAATCCTTTAGATAGGGAGGAATATGTAAGTAGCTAAACCAGGGGTGGGCAAACTTTGCAACTTTAAGTCTGAAGGACTTCAGCTCCCAGAATTCTCCAGCCAGCAAAGCTGGCTGGAGAATTCTGGGAGCTGAAGTTCTTCAGACTTAAAGTTGCAAAGTTTGCCCACCCCTGAGCTAAACCAATAAGAATCGGTCAAGGGGGATCTTGCTTGACCTTTCTACTCAAAGTTCATTAGAATGGCGAAAACACACCTCCTGAATTTTTAGATCAGCATTTACAGGAACATGCTGATGCATATTATGGGATGATACAAGTTACATGAAACCAGTGGGCAGGTACTATGGAAATATTACATGGAAATATTGCGTGGAATATCAGTGATGCTTCAAATTATAAATTACAGTGATGCTTCATTCAAATGTGAATGAGTTCTGCTGCTTTACTCTCAAGCAAAATGTGTAAAAGGGGTTCCTGAGAAAAATTCCTCCTCTTATTGGCTGAGAGGTGAGCAAGAAGATTGTTTTTACATGTGCCATAAATAGTTGTTTTTAAAAACAAATTAATTTCACCTTTCCTTATTTGGGCAAGGGCCCAACAAATCTCCAGATTTTCCACCTAACACTTCCTTAATAGTTTACTGGTTTACTTCCTTAATAGTTTACTGGTTTACTGAGCTCCTTACCACCAGGTGATTTAAAACAATCCTCTTACGTATTTATACTTCTTTAATCTTCTCACCAATGTTGCTGTTATAATCTTAGCATCAACATTTAATAAAGTGTTGCACAGTGGCTTAACTCCTTGGAAGTCTTCAAAATTATAGGCATATAAGCATATAACAGCCAAGGTGGCACAGTGGTTAGAGTGCAGCACTGCAGGTTACTCCGCCTGACTGCTAGCTGCAGTTCGGCAGTTCAAATCTCACCGGCTCAAGCTTGACTCAGTCTTCCATCCTTCCAAGGTAGATGCAATGAGGACCCAGATTGTTGGGGGCAATAGGCTGACTCTGTAAACCGCTTAGAGAGGGCTGTAAAAAGTGCCATGAAGAGTTGTCTAAGTGCTATTGCAATTCATAATATGAAACTGGCAAAGCCCTCTTTTCATAAGATTCCCCAAATATCTCCAAAACTATGGGGAGCACCTTCCCCTTACAATTCTTTTATGCCACTCTATTACATTTACTCCTTTTCATTTGAGAGTCTTCCCAGGTTTCATTATAACAATAGTGTCATTGATTTTTTTTGTGGGGGGGGAGAGAGGTTAGCAACAGCGTTAAGGATTTTCTATATTCTCTAGTTGCCCAGTCAACACTTTAAAAAAATTATTACAGAAAAAAAAATCCATACACTTGCTCAGGGCTATTTCAACATATACAGAATGTTAAACTTTACAAAACATTAAACAATGGAATTAATTTCATTGCAATTACCCCTCCTCCAAAAAATCCTTTAAATGTAGATAATGTGTTACATGGTTATATTATTGAGAGGTCAATAATTTCTCACATTTTTCTCCCTGTTCCAATATATACATTTAAAAAAACAACTACTGCTGGTAGGGCATATAATTGATCCAGGTTAATAGATTTAAAAGCATGTTATGTTTCTAAGCTTGATTTGCAAAGGTATTTTCTCAATGTTTCTTTCACTTCTAACAGTATGAGTCACGCATCTTTTTCTTCCAGGAAGTACAAGTGGTTACTTTACCATCAATAAAAGCTTTAAGTATATCTCAAATTATTGCCAAATAAGGCAAGTCTGTTTATTTAAAATATATCTCTATAGCTTTTTGTTATTATTGTTCAATGCATATATTGTTCAATACGTATTTCTCTGACAACCAGTCAGAGAAATAATTTCTGTGTTGCCAGAAGTCACCTTACAGAATTCTGAGAAGATATACCATAAGTACACATCCTATGTCCGGTTGGATCATCATTTCAAAGAAATTTATTTACCTAAACAGAGAAACAGAATGACCGTGGGTGGGCAAAAAAGCAGTAGCTTTCTGACTTCCTGCTGGCTTCCCCAATGAATTTCCTTGTGGGAAACTGGCAGGGAGCATCAGAATTACTTACTTATGAATAGAATAGAATAGAATAGAATAGAATAGAATAGAATAGAATAGAATAGAATAGAAAGCAACCTTGTAAGCCATCTAGTCCAACCCCCTGTTCAAGTAGGAAACTCTATACCATTCCCTTCCTCCCTCCATCCCTCCCTCCTTCCTTCCTTTCTTTCCTCTCCATCCCCTCTTTTATTCTTTTCTCAGGGAATGAGAGAATGGGAGAATGTTGAAAATGAAGATATGTAATCTGCAACACTGTAGCAGCATCCAGCAGCACTGAAGCAATCATCACTCCCCCAAATTTTATTTTTTTAGGAGTTCTGGGTTCTAGATATTGGACACATTTTATAAGTTAGTCCATTTGAGGTACCTTGGTTAAAGATTGTTGCTCTATGGTTCACTGTTTCACCCATGTCAACAAGAGTTTTAGTAGTACATAGATTCAGTCTGGGATAACCCTTGCAAATGACCCAGAAGACTTTATTTTCAAACAACTGATGAAACTGAAGGGAAAAAAATCACATTTAATCAAAACATGTTCCAAAACTCCAACCTTTCCCCATCCGGAAAGACCACCATGCTGAATCTAATTTATCAGGTTGTGTATCTACTACTATATCCAGTACATTCACTAAGACTGGCCTTTAATAAACTAAGATAGTTCAGGCTGGACTGTTGAAAAAGGTATGCTTTACATCACTGAATCTGAGTTGCTGCCTAATTTTACAAAGAAATTGGATGACCATTTGCACGCTCCATGGGATCATTTCTTCTTCTTTTATGCTTCAGACATACAGGTATGAAAGCTTTTGTTAAAGGAAAAGGTGAGATTTTTTGCAAAACAGCCTCTTTACAGTCCCCTAGCAACATGAGAGAGAGGGGGGGGAATCAATACATATCTTATTTCAGTCTGTAAGAAAACCTTCAGGTCCCACAGCCTTACCTAATTGTATTTATTTCAATACATCTAAGATTTCCTGCAGAGATAAAGATACAGCTAACCGAATTGCTTGAGAGCCTGAGTACTCTTCAGAAAGATTATTTTATCCAAAACATCTTAATTCATAAATCTGACATTGTTAAATCAATATTAGAAAAATAGGTATAAAACTAAAAGTGTTTATTTATTTACTTACTGATTGCTACCATTCCTATGTACTCTACACATAAACAACTCAAATTATTATTATCTGTTCACCGTGATGTAAAGTTACAGCTACCACTTCATTAGACCTCAAGTTCTTCCCAAGAATCTAGGCCAGTGATGGCGAATGTTTTTGGCACCAAGTGCCCAAATGTACGTGTGCATGCACACCAGAGCCCTGGAAACTCTAAGACCAGCTGGGCAGGGTGCATGCACACGCTGGCCACCTGGTCTTTTGGTTTCTGGCGCATGCATGCTGGTCAGCTGGTCTTCGAATTTTCAGGGCTCCGGAGCACGTGTCATCACTAGGCTAGTATCTTCTTAATTATCTCTTCATCTTGCAGTGTTTCTTCATCTTTCCAATATTGTGCCAAGATAATCCAGAAGAGCAGCTGGTGATGACATGTGCCCACAGAGAGGGTTCTGCATGCCACCTCTGGTACGTGTGCCATAGGTTCGCCCTCTCGGATCTTGGGTGTCATAATGTAAGAGGCATAGTATATTTGCAGGTGCAGGTTGGGTGTGGTATTTTTACAATTGGTAGTTGGAAATTTTGTCAATGCACAGATTTTCTAAATGCCAAGGGAGATTTCTTTTGGTGGAACCACTGTGACTAGTTTTGCCTTAATCTTCCAGTTTCAATTTTCAGATCTTCAAATCTGAATCCTGGTGATTTTCTTCGATTCTTTGTCTTCTATTCTGCTATCCCCCATATTGCCACATCAACTATCCATAATTTCTTTTCTCTCTTGTGAGCCAAGACTTTTTCAGTCTGGATTTAGAAATCCCACAATATTTTAACCTGCTCGTTTTTCAACTCTATGTTCCCACCAATTTTTCATTATTGGTATATGATCATTTTTACAGTAGTTCCAGTGAATCGTTTTGGTGACTTTGCTGAAATCTTCTTGCATGAGCTGAGCAATGATTGACTGTTCCTTCTGCTTCTTTGCACACTCTTCAATATGAATCAATTGATGAGTTTTCAATGTTGGTTTGAATTACATTAGTTGAAATGGCTTGCTCCTGGACAGACTGTTGTTGTTGTTGTTGTTGTCCATCACACAGTCAGATGTTTTGACTGAATTTACATTTTTATCCATCTATTGACTTGTGATAGGCAGGTATTGATGTTTGATTGTATTAGATCTTCACAGAATGTAAGCTTTTCCAAGTAAAATTGATGGTGAATTTGCCAATGCCAATGATGTTCAAGTGGTGCTCCAGTTGTTTGGGATTATTATTTTGTTATCTTCTGCATTATGGTTGGTTGCAGTCAGATAGTCAACCAGAAATTTAGACTGGATTTGGCATTTTTATTCATTCATAGTGTCCTTCCCAAAGGCCTGGGTTAGGCAGATGCTGTTTTTTGATGGTGTTAAAAGGATATGGGAAAATAGAGGTGTGGGAAAAGTCAGGCATGGTGGGATACACACCCTGGTGGTTCTAGCTGGCCATGGCTTCCCAGCTCACGATGCAGTGGATTTGCGATCAGTGCTCCCACAGTTGTAAAATCAGCTACACTGCCAATTGCTCATCTTTTTGTCATGTAACTGTGGAGACTCTGAAATGGTTGGAACTTCGGGAGAGGGTCATATGTCCCTTTGGTCAGTGCCATTATAATTTTGAATGGTCTCTGAATGAACAATTGTAGGTCTAGGCAGTGGTGGGATTCAAAAACTTTTACTACCGTTTCTGGGGGCATGGCTTAGTGAACGTGGCTCTGGGGGCATGGCTTAGTGGGCGTGGCAGGGGAAGGATACTATAAAGTCTCCATTCCCTCCCCACTCCAGGGTAAGGAAACTACAAAATCCCCCATTTTCTCCCGATCAGCTGGGACTCAGGAGGCAGAGAATAGATGGGGGTGGGGCCAGTCAGAGGTGGTATTTGGCGGTTCTCCAAACTACTCAAAATTTCCACTACCGGTTCTCCAGAACTGGTCAGAACCTGCTGAATACCACCTCTGGGTCTAGGACTACCTATAAGCAACTGTGAGTAAAGACTGCTACTTTGCTTCTCCTTTTAATTTTTAATAAAGCACATTGCTCAGCAGTTTCCATATCAAGAGAATGTCTTCATGACAGAATCTCAGGAAAGCAACAAACAGCTGGATATCATCCCCCCCCCCACCTTCAGCCCACCCCAAATGTCTCATCTATTTGTGTCTCGCTACAAAATATATGTCATTAAACAGTACAGATTGTTTCACAACCTGTGGTGATAGGCTGGAAAAATCATTTTCGTCTTATCTTTCTATTCCAAAGACTGAGCTTGTTTTGCCAGTGATACAATATTATCTTGCTTGGTAGTTTTGAGCAACTGAATCAAAACTGAACTCGGTCTCTGTAAATGGAAACGAAAGCCTGAAATAGTATGCTGCCTCTATTTTGAGTGATATTCAGCTTCTAACAAAAAAAAGATCTCATATATATATATATAATCTTTCTGTATACAACACCACAGATGGATCTGATCTGGCATTGGAGGAAATATCCAAAAGATGCAAATTATTTCTGAGGAAGAGTTCTTGAAAATGGGTCAATCCATTCAGCTGATTCAAGTTGACTTAATCTGTTCTCATGAAAAGGAGTTATTGTGGCATTAAGTTCTGAGGCACTCTTACTTAGAGAGGAAAATGTTTAGCAAACTATACATTTTACAACATCTATGGATATTCTGCTTCAAATCATGAATAAGAGCTTTTAAGATCAGAAGCTTTTCCAAAGTAGAAGGATCCTCCTGGGTCTCTGACTCTTCACTGAAATCCAGAATTAAAACAGTTCTTTGAAGTTCCTCAAAGACTGGGATGCTTACATCAGGATAGTTATAGTTGGTGTAGTTACAGTAGCTGCAGCAATTTCTTCATCTGCATCATTTGAGGCAAAAGAGAGAGAGAGAGAGAGTAATGCATGGGAGACGAATTCTTTAGTTTTTCAGTGACTGAAAATCGACAATTCCTTCCAAACAGATGTGAGCTAAAAGAAACTAATAAACAAGCTAATGAAATTAATTACTTTCCAACTGATTTATGAAAACAATTCAATCTTAATTGACAACTTCAAAGTCATAGAGATCCTGGTATTGTAGATCAGGGAGCCATCATCCCAAACCATAAGTCTCTTGCCAACTGTTCTCTTAGCTACTTTACTTTTTACTTTTATTAAATTTCTATCCCGCCCTTTCTCCCACATGGGGACTCAGGGCGGCGCACAGGAACTTAAAATCCAAAAGTACAAACAATAAAAATCTACAAAATTTAAAACTACAATTAAACAGTTTAACCTGTGCTAAAAAGAGAAAACAATTAATTTAAAACCCAGCTCTAATAAATATGGTTGTAGCAGCTATGCCAGGCCGGCCATATGGAAGAAGTAGGTTTTTAAAGTCCGGCGGAAGAAGCAAAGGTTGGTGATAGTCCGGAGGTCTGGGGGGAGGTCATTCCAGAGGGCGGGGCCTGCCACAGAGAAGGCTCTTCCCCTGGGCGTCGCCAGCCGGTATTGTCCAGCGGACGGCACCCTAAGGAGGCCCTCCCTGTGGGAGCGGACAGGTCGAATGGAGGTATGCGGTAGAAGGCGGTCCTGCAAGTAACCAGGCCCACTGCCATGGAGCGCTAGAATGCACATTTTATTTTTGCCCCTTTGTCCTGAGTACTACGGTACACTGCATGTACCTCTAGATTGGTGGGATGAATAGCATACATGAGCATGTTTGAGATAACATGGACTGTGGCTGCCCTTGTGGCACACTGGCAAAAATGTGCCAAACCTGAGTCAATGATATCTGAGGAAATGGAAAGGATTGTCTACACCCATGATGGTGAACCTATGGCATGTATGCCACAGGTAGCATGCAGAGTCCTCTCTGCGGGCACACGAGTCATCACCCCAGCTCAGCTCAACCATGCATGCACATGCGCCTCCCACTAGCCAGCTGGTTTTTGGATCTCTGACACGGATGCACGGGGGATGGGGTGCATGCATGTCTAGAGGGTAGGGGAGCATGGGGGGGTCATGCACATGCACAGGGGAAGGGGGAATGCATGCATGCATGGGGTGGGGCAAACATGGATGGGTCATGCAGGCATGCATGGGGGTGGGGCACATCAGGGTGTGCCTTGTATTATGAGTGCATGTACATACACACTTTCGGCATGCAGTGACAAAAAGGTTAGCCATCATTGGTCTACACTGTTAATTTGGTCATCTGTTTATTAAGTTTGTTAAGACAATCAGGAAGCTTAATTGTAGTTGAATATCTGCTGGGATGTCAACCTCATTGTGAGTGGGTGAGTACTTTCAACCTCCTTAACTGGCTGAGCTTGGACCAAACTGTTTTCGACAACTATTGTTCTGTCACTAGCCTTTCGTTTTTGGAGGAAGGTTGCCAAGAAAGTGGTGAGCTTACAGTTGCAGAGTATCCTGGAGGAAACAAATTATCAGCTGTTTCAGATAAAGTACCAGGGTGCAACACACCAGAAACCAGACTGCCCAAATGAGCAAAGCCCCATCCAGGCACACACAGGATGCTGACAGCATGTGAAACCACGCCCCCTACAGTCCACAGAAAACCCTCTCTCCATGGAACTGGTCCCCGGAACGCAAAAGGTTGGGGGCCACTGATCTAGACCTATTTCAGTGTAATTCATTACAGAAGCAGCTTTGGCGATGCTTGATGATGGCCTGTAAAAGAGACTGGATGGAGATGGTTCATCCATCCTTATGCTCCTTGATTTTTTCATCACACTTCAGCAGACTTTCAATAATGTTGATCATACTGTTGGCTCTCTTTCTTCCTTCATGCCTTGTTCAAGTTGGTGTTGTGTGTAAGAGGTATAGAGACTGTCCCTTAAGGTTCAACACTCTCTCCCTTCATTTCACACCAGCGTTTAGTGCTGAATATGTTCACCCACCATTTAGGTTTGATATAATCAATCTACTGATGATACCCAATTATATCTTTTCATCAAAGGTTGGCCAAGGTAGACCATTTAGGTCCTATCTCAATGCCTGGAGTCTGTGTGGACCTAGATGGAGAAGAACCAACTCCAATTCAATCCTACTAAAATCTAATGGCTGTGAATATTAGGGCCCCTGGACATGAAGATTTTACATTTATACTCTTGGATGGGAGACCATCTGGCTGTCACAGCTGTTGTTCAAGATATTGTGGGCAATATTTGCACAATATTTGCACCTTCCTGTTTCAAGAGTCCCTTCACACAGTTACCTTATAGTCTAGCCTCCTTACAGCTCTGGTGCAATGGGTCCTACATGGGGCTGACCTTGAAAACCACTTGGAGGTTTCCACTAGTCCAGAATGCAGTAGTGTGAACAGCAATGGGCAAACTTTAGTATGTCCATGTGACACCTCAACTCTGTAAGCTGCACTGGTGCAGCTGGTGCAATTAAAGATGCTGGTCATCACAAAGCCCCACATGGCATAGGGTAGGTTATTTGAAGGACTACTTAGCTACCAGGGTTTCTGCCTACCCAGTGTATGCAGAGTTGATGCACTGAGTTCCTTCAACTACACATTGATTGAACAGACCTATCTATTGGGACCCAGGAGGGGTGCCTTCTCTATCATGGACTCTGCCTTCTGGAATTAGATGCCCCTGAAAACCAAATGGCTCCCATCCTGTTGGCATTCTGTAAGAGCCTGAAGTCTGGTTGTTCTCCCAGGTCTTTGATTAGGAGGATCAGAGATCTTGTTGACGATGTTTTTGCTTAGAGTGACTGGATCCCATCTTGTTTTTAATTATGGTTTTATTATTGGTTAACTTGTGGGTGTCCCAGAGTCAGTTTAGAGTCAAGGAGCGCCTAAATTGAATGATATAATAATATATAAACTGACTGGTATTTTCCTTACCATTAGCAGGAAAAGCCAGTAACCTCATTTATCTTGCTAAAACAGAAGCTGCTGTTATGAATGGTAAGACAGGCCATTACATATCAGCCCACCAATTTTGAAAGAGTGCAGTAAAGAACAGTAAATGGTAGCGTGAATTAATATATCAAATCAAAGAAATTGAAGCAGGTGCATTGGCGTCTAAGAGAAGGAAGAATAAAAGGAAAGGAAGATGGTCTGGGATAAAATAAATTTCTAGAATGCATGTTCTGAAGTGAAAGCTTAGGTTTAATTATAAATGAAAGAGATAAATGTACCAGTATTTCAGAAATGAAGAAAAAGAATGAAGAAAATTAAGTGAAGGATTTAAAGTTACATACAAGCGAAAAAGTAGATGAATGTATGTATTTTGATAGAATGTTTATTAAATATGGGGAAATTGGTATATATTTAAAGATGGACAAGGGCTGAAAGAATGGTAAATAGTAATGTGTATAATTATTGTGGGAATAAAAGTCAAAAGGAGGGAAAATGGCTGTGTATGTGAGTACGTATTTGCCTATTTTGTTTTATGGGATTCAAAATTGGATATGTTAGGAGAAATATAAGGAAATTGAGTTCAGTGAGAATAGAATATTTTGGGAGTGTGTTACATAAAACAAGAAATGTACTGGGCTGAATAAATGTGAGCTGAATACAAATGTGAGCAGCTTGTATGGGGGAAAAATTCATTCAGTAGGTTGGGTCATGAAGAGAGAATGAATGAGGGTCAAAGTGCAAACCAAAAATAGGAAGGAAGAGTGCATGAATCAAGAAGAATATCAAGGATACCATAGTTAAGATAGAATTGATGAGATCCTGAAAAAGACAGAGGTTTAAAAACAAGAGGTAACATTTGAAGAAATGTTCAAATACTGAAGAGAAAGGGGTTTTTTTTTTTGTCAGAATCAAAGGTACAGAGAAAATGTGCTGAATTGCGTTTTTGTAAATTAGTTTTAATTTTTTTTTCAATATTGTTTTTATTTTAGGGCTTTAATTTATTTATTCCCTTTTCTCTGCAAAATGTTGCTTACCTCAGAAGGGAGCAACAGAATGGATATGTCAATATGTATTTTAAACCAGGGGTGTCAAACTCAAGGCACAGGGTGCTTAAATCCAGGGCCACCCTGGAAACAGGGAAGGACTGGTACACAGTGCCTCTGCTAGCGAAAATGGATCGAGGGGGGGGGGCGCACCTCCCCTGGCTCTGTTTTTACTGGCAGAGAGCTAGCAAATTAAATTAAAAACAAAACAAAAGGAGATAATTTCCCCCTTTTGCATTTGAGCATCCAAGAAGGGACAGGAGAAGGGGAAAAAGGAAGGACAAATAAAAAGAAGGAAAGATGGGAAGGAAGAAGAAATGAGAATGAAGAGGGAGGGAGGGAGGGAGGGAGGGAGGGAAGGAAGGAAGGAAGGAAGGAAGGAAGGAAGGAAGGAAGGAAGGAAGGAAGGAAGGAAGGAAGGAAGGAGATTATGAGAGGGAGGGAGGGTCTGAGGAATGTTCTGCCTTAGCACTTGGCCACCACAGGTGCCTCTGACATGAGTGACATCAAGCTGGCCGCCATCCCCAGCTCCCCCCCCCCAACATCCATCCAAGGTCAAACACAACCCTGATGTGGCCCTCAATGAAATCGAGTTTGACACCCCTGCTTTAGACCAATTATCTAAACAAGCAAAGTAAGCCTGGATTCCTTGGTGTTTGAAATCAATTAGCACTAGCTGTCTGAAGACCTTGGCCTTCAGACAATCAACATCTAGTCCTCGTAAGAGTACTGCAGAGTTTCATTGCAGGACGCACAGTAGGAAAACAAGTTCAGGCTAGTTGGGATTTTCTTGACTGATGATGTGCCATCAAGTCATTTTTTTTCACTCCTAGTGACAAAGAAAAAAAGACACAGATAAACTTTCTCCATGACAATCTAGTCTTAATTTAATCTTTCAGGTTTTCCAATGGTGCAGTCATCATCCCTGCAACAGATTCTATCCTCCTGGCTGCCGGTCATCCTCTTCTTCCCTCTTCTTCCTCTTTTCTCAGTATCAGAGACTTTTCCAGAGTGCTGAGTGTTCATATCATGTGTCCAAAACAGGATAATTTAAGCCTGGTCGTTATTGGCTTGCCTGAGAATTCTGGATTGGTGGGAGTTTCTAGGGTACTGGGAAAAAAACCTAATAACTGTCTGTCCCAGTTTTAAATATATCTGAGAAAATTTGGAGAATTAGTGAAGTGTCAGACAATCAAAAGAGGGCAAGGGTTGTTCCTATCTTCCCAAATAGGAAATATTAGAATCCAAACTGATGACCAATCATTTTGAGATCAACGCCTGGGAAGATTTTGAAGGCAATCTTAAATGGAATAATCTGTACATACTAAGAAATCAATGTGGTAATTACTGGAAGTCCAGATACATTTTAGCCAAACAATTTTATTGTTTGGTTGGATAATTACCTTAGTGCATTGTGAGAGTGCTACAGACATTTTAATTTCAATAAAGAGAAGGAAGAAGAGGAGGAGGAGGAGGAGGAGGAGGAGGAGGAGGAGGAGGAGGAGGAGGAGGAGGAGGAGGAGGAGGAGGAGGAGGAGGAGTGTTACAACTCTGGTCCCGTAACCAGTGTTAAGGGTAACGAACACCCCCGTTTGAAAATGAATGCGGAATAGTGTAATACACCGGACAGTAAAGAGATATGTTGCTTTAACCACACACAAACTCTAAAACAGTAATAGTAAGAAAATAGTCTTTACTTTGTAGCAACTAAAATATTTCTTCCGACCAGTGATACTAACTTCTCAAACAATAACAGTTCTTCACCAAACACAGAGTTATCTTACAGTGATGCAAAACAAATACTTCTTCAGTATTCAGCTTCAGCTCCTCAGCGGCAAACAGTAAACACAGGAATCAAAGGGAATCGAAAAAGGGAATGGACTGTGTTCCTGAGCTTCCTTATATGGTAGAGCTGAGAAGCACAGCCAATCAGAATTCAACATAGTTCTTAAAGCTACATATACTCTTTAAGAATACTGGCTTATATATATTGTCAACCCAACATAAGGATGAATATCCTAACAGGAGGAGGAGGAGGAGGAGGAAGAGGAGGAAGAGGAGGAGGAGGAGGAGGAGGGGGAGGAGGAGGGGGGGAGGAGGAGGGGGGAGGAGGAGGAGGAGGAGAAGGAGAAGGAGAAGGAGAAGGAGAAGGAGAAGGAGAAGGAGAAGGAGAAGAAGAAGAAGAAGAAGAAGAAGAAGAAGAAGAAGAAGAAGAAGAAGAAGAAGAAGAAGAAGAAGAAGAAGAAGAAGAAGAAGAAGAAGAAGAAGAAGAAGAAGAAGAAAGCACATAGAGTTATTACTGGCAAGCTAAGTATGCTTGGGTGGTTGATATCACAATTAAGTGAATATCCAGGTTGTTCAAAAACCATATTCAAGGAGAGTGTGAATAGTTCCTCATCATAAGGTAATAAGGCACTGAATACCCATCAATAACTCTACTTTTTTAAATGGTGAAGAAATGAAGGAAGTGCATATTAAATCTACAGCAGTCCCTGCATTGGGTGGGATAACTAATTTCCAGAAGACAGGGGGGTGGTCAAAACAAGCTTGATAGATTAGAGAAATTTAGGGGGAAATGGAATGGAGTTTACCTCTACCAAATGTAAAGTTTTTTGCTTAAAAAACAGAAATCAAATGTATAGGTGGAGATACTTGACTTATTAATAGTGCTTGTGAAAAGATCCTGGAATGGACTACAAACATCATGATGCGGATGTAAAGAATGCAATTTTAAATTGCATAAACAGAAATCTAATTTCTAGATCCTCAGAACAGCTCTATTTTACATGCTTTATTGTGCCCAGATAGTTCTGGTCACTGGAACAGGATTTATCCACACTAAGTTATATATTATGCATAAGCACACCAGTGTGCCTAACTTCCCTGTCCTACTGTCCCCATTTATTTGTACCCATTTCCTGTGTTCTTATTCCTGTTATCTTGTACACGAGTGACAAACTAAGTAAATAAATTAAATAAATAAATTTAATCTAATTTTGATTTATTGTTTGGATTACAACATGTGCATGTGAATGTGTGTGACAATAAACAAGAATCAAAAGGCAGGCTGGTGTAGTGGTTAAATTGCTGAACTAGGAGTGCGAGACCATGAATTCTAATCCTGCTTTAGGCATGAGGCCAGGTTGGGTCATCTAGGGTAGTCCCTAAGTATTGAAGAAACCATCCCTGAAGCTGCCCCATTCCTGTAGTCACCCTGTAAAGCAGGGGTGTCAAACCTGCGGCCCGTGGGCCAGATGCGCCATGCACAAGTCCACGCCTACCCTGGCTCCACAAAGGCAAAAAAAACATCACGATATATCACAATACGCCGCATGACGCAATTGAGTTTGACACCCCTGCTCTAAAGCCTTGGGTCACCATTGTCATGTTATTGACCTAACTAGCATTCTTGCGGCTAGCACTTCCACTCCCTAGCTGGCACCATTCTTCCCTCTAGAACAGCATAGCTTAGATAACAGGAAAATATTTTTATTTGGTTTGTTTTCTTAAGAGTTGGTATAAATCACCTTAATGGAGATATATATATATATATATATATATATGTTAAATTTCTTTAAGGGATGATTAATAATAATTAATTAAGAGACCAGGATGGATCCATTTCGGGCTCCTTAGCCCTCGTCAGCTGGCCATACTTTCCCTACAGGGATTTGAACTGGTGCTCTCCAGCATTCGAAGCAGGCTTCTCTATGCCTTGAGCTAACCAATTTCCCTGATTACATCATCCTTTCTACAGGACTTTATTGATGAAGTGGATATATTGTTACAGCTTCCTGTTAGGCCTATTCAAGGGAGGAGACAAACTTGTCATCCTTCTCTGTCCTTCGACTCAACCTAGAGACCATCCAGACAGAGACCTATTAAATTGCTGCTGTCTTTTTAGATATGTGTTAAATTTCTTTAAGGGATGATTAATAATAATTAATTAAGAGACCAGGATGGATCCATTTCGGGCTCCTTATATATGTATATATATATACATATATGACGGCCGTGGCCAGGGGGGCCTTCTATCAGGTTCACCTGATACGCCAGTTGCGCCCCTTTCTGGATTGTGGCGCCCTACATACAGTCACTCAAGCTCTTGTCATTTCTTGCCTGGACTATTGCAATGCTCTCTACATGGGGCTTCCCTTGAGATGCACCCGGAGGCTCCAGTTGGTGCAGAATGTGGCCGCGCGGGGGATCTTGGAAGTTTCAAAATACTCCCATGTAACACCTCTCCTGCGCGAGCTGCACTGGCTGCCGGTAGCCTTCCGGGTGCATTTCAAGGTTTTAGTGACCATCTTTAAAGCACTCCATGGCAGCGGGCCTGGTTATTTGCAGGACCGCCTACTACCACATACCTCCATTCGACCTGTCCGCTCCCACAGGGAGGGCCTCCTTAGGGTGCTGTCTGCCGGACAATGCCGGCTGGTGACTCCCAGGGGAAGAGCCTTCTCTGTGGCAGGCCCCGCCCTCTGGAATGACCTTCCCCCAGACCTTCGTACTATCACCGACCTTCGCCTCTTCCGCCGGACACTGAAAACATATTTCTTCCACATGGCCGGCCTGGCATAGCTGCTATTGCTATACTATTTTTAGAGTTGGGTTTTAATTTAATTGTTATTTTAGCACGGGCTAAATTATTTAATTTTAGTTTTAACTTTTGCAGAATTTTGTATTGTTGTATTTTTAGATTTTTAATTCCTTTTTTTTTTTTTTACAATTTTTATTTTTGAACAAACACAAACAAATATAACAAAAAACAAAAAACATAAACTCCATCTTCCATTACAAATTGTAGAAAATGTGTCAGTTGGTTACAAACTGTGCATCTCTTCCATAGTCATATTCATATCAAATCACATATTTTAGTTCAAATATATTTATATATATTACAATTATTATACCTCAACCTTCATTTGACTATCTTGTTTCCAGCCATTGATAAAATTTATTCCAAATTTCATAGAATTGTTCACTGTCTTGCTCTCTAATTTCAAATGTTAATTTACTCATCTCTGCACATTCCATAATTTTATAAATAATTTCTTGCTGTGATGGTAATTTGTCATTTCTCCAATTTTTTGCAAAGACGATTCTGGCGGCTGTCAAAATATTCACAATTAGGTATTTCAAATTTTTGTCGAATGTTTCTAAAGTAAGTCCAAGCAGGAAGAGTTCGGGTTTGAAATCTATATGTTTTCCTGTTATTTTGTCCAACCATGTGTGGATCATACTCCAATAATTTTTGGCCTCCGAGCAAGTCCACCACATATGGTAGTAAGTACCAGGCGTCTGATGACATTTCCAACATTTTTGAGATTTGTTCTTACTCATTTTTGAGATTCTTGAGGGTGATAAGTGCCACCTGTAGAACATCTTGTATAAGTTCTCTTTGTAGGCTGTTGACATCGTCATTTTGTAATTTTGTGTCCACAATTTTTGCCACTTATCTAAGTCGATCCCATGCCCGAAGTTTTGGATTACACTAAGAAATACTAGATTATTAAATCTAGAGGGACATGATTTGCCATCAGGATGGCACGCAGCTCTATGGTACCGAACCACCAGGAAACATGGCATTTTCAGAAGGCACTACGTAAGGGAATTTCTGATTGTAAACTGGGAGAAGATCAAGAAATTGCATTATTTCAAAATACCAGTCTGGGTATCAATTACTGAAGCATTTACGTACGCAATAATACACAAAAAGGAATGAACAATCAGATATTCGGATCTATTAAACTCAAGGGGTGATCTTAAAACTATTCAGGAACTAAAACAAGAAGGAATAGATATTAATTGGTATACATACACACAAATACATTCAAGATATAAGGAAGATCAAAAAAAAGGAGGGGTTTATGACAAAATGACGGAATTAGACAAAATATTAACAGGCGTCGATGAAAAAATAATTAAAAAACTCTATGCCTACTTACTAGAGTTTAAACTCCAGGAAGAGCAAGTGAAAGAAACAATGATAATATGGAGATTTTTAATTCCTGTGCGCCGCCCTGAGTCCCATTTTGGGGAGATAGGGCGGGATAGAAATCTAATAAATAAAAAATAAAATAAAATAATAAAATAAATACATGTACATGTACATGTACATGTACATGTATTTATTTATTTATTTATTTATTTATTTATTATTTATTTATTTATTTATTGCTGGAAAGTAAGCAATCAGTGTCAATAACTTTGTGTGATTTATATTCAGCATTTTTTCAACTCATTTTTTCCCCTGCTTCTTTTGGTCTAAACACCAAGAAGGAAGCTCTTTACATTATGAGAACTCTTTTACCCTACAGTAATAATTAGAAAGGTTTGGGTGAACTTCTTTAATGGCCGGACTGTCTCTGTCATTAAGCAAAGGGAGGCAGCACCCTTAGGCTGCAGATCTTGAAGCGTACAAGATCTGCAGCCTATTGCTGTATGTTGTTTTTGCCTCCAAAGGGAAGCAAAAGGGAAGCTGTTAGGGGTTGTAAAACCCAGGGCTCATCTAAATAGTTTCCTTGCTCCACCATGAACACACTCTACTTAACTGTTGGCCAAGGACACTATCTTCTCAACTTGGCTCTTTGCTGAACTAAGGCTGAACCTGATCTGTTCTGGCAGAAAAAGTAGAGCTTTCCTACCTACCATTAGTAGACAACCTTCCAATGGAAGAGGGGCCTTTGTAACTCAGTAGTCCCTTGGGCTGTTATTGCAACTGGGGCAATTTGTGGATTTATTTTATTTATTTTATTATTTATTTTATTCATTAAGCATGAATTAGATAACAGATATAAGTATAAACATGATTATGTATACATGAAATGAATACGAATACAAGGGAATATTAGGGCAGGGACGGTAGGCACTCTGGTGTGTTTATGCACGCCTCTTACAGACTTCTTAGGAATGGGGTGAGGTCGACAGTAGACAGTCTGTTAAAGTTTGGGGGGTTTGGGAAAGTGCTTTGCAGGTAGTGCATTCCAGCAATGACAACTCAGTTGCTGAAGTCGTATTTTCTGCAATCAAGTTTGGAGCGGTTTAGCATAAGTTTGTGTCTATTGTGTGCACCTGTGTTGTTGTGGTTGGAGCTGAAATATTCATTGACAGGTAGGACATTGTAGCAGATAATTTTTATGTGCTACGCTTAGGTCAGATCAAAGGCAGTGAAGTTCTAAGTTGTCTAAGCCAATATTTCAAGTCTAGTGGCATAAGGTATTTTGTTGCGAGCAGAGGAGTGGAGGACTCTTCTCGTGAAATATCTCTGGACTCTGGGTTCGATTGTACTAATGTCTAATATGCAGTGCAGGTTCCAGACAGATGAGCTGTATTCGAGAATTGGTCTAGCAAACGTTTTGTATGCCCTAGTTTGCAGTTCAATATTACTAGAGAAGACGCTTCTCTCTCCCGCTCCATTTCTTTCTCTCTCTCTCTCTCTCTCTCTCTCTCTCTCTCTCTCTCTCTCTCTCTCTCTCTCTCTCTCTCTCTCTCTCTCTCTCTCTCTTTCTCTTGCTGTGTGTATATGACATAAGCTTGTGTGCAAGAAAATTGAATAAAAGTCGTCTTCACAAATGCATATGAGTTTTCTTCTTTCATGAGTTCTAGGCTTATGCTATCAGAGATGGTCATCTACAAATGCCCAACATACAAGGCTATAAGACTACAGCTTCTTCTTCTCCTCTCTCTTTCTCTCTCCTTTTAAAATAGATGTGGGGCAAAATGGCAGAAGACAAGTATCAAATAACTCTCTTTGTTCTCCCCACTTCCTCTTCACTAGCATTCAGAAGAAATAAGATTCTTCTAAATAAGATAATTCTAAATAAGGTGATGTGATTCAAAAGCGAGACTCAAAGAAGGTACATGCCTTAGTCTGTGGAAAGAGCCAGACATTGAAGGGCGGATCAAATACCTGTATGTAGAGTGGTAACATAAAAACCAAAAGTCAATGACATCTAGAAAACGAACAATGCATTGTAACCTAAATGAAGTACAGGTAGTCCTCAACGTACGACCACAATTGAACCCAAAATTGATGTTGCTAAGCGAAACCTTTGTTAAGTGAGTTATGCTCCATTTTACTCTTCTTGCCACATTTGCTAAGTAAATCACTGCAGTTGTTAAATTAGTAACGCGGTTGTTAAGTGAATCTGATTTCCCCTTTGCTTGTCAGAAGATCGCAAAAGATGGTCATGTCACCCCGGGACACTACAAGCATCGTAAATATGAGTCAGTTGTCAAGCAGCCAAAATGTCAATCATGTGATCATTGGGAGGCTGCAACAGTCATAAGTGATGGTCATATATAGAGGCACTTTTGTCAATCTGGTTGCACCCAACATTTCCACCTTCTTCACCCCCTCCATGGATACCCTAGTACAGTGATGGCTAATCTTTTTCGGATCACGTGCTAAAAGCGGGAGGAGTGCAGGGGGGTCATGCGTGGGCAGGCCCACACCCATAACGCGTGACCCCCCTGCCCTCTCCACTTTTGGCCCACAATGGACCCATTTTTCATTCTCCCCAGGCTCCAGCGGCTTTCTAGGAGCCCGGTGAGGATGAAAACAGCTAAACACACACACACACACACACACACACACACCGGAGGCCCTCTGGAGGCTTCAGGAGGCTTCCCTGAAGGCTCCGAAAGGTGAAAAACTGCCCTATGGGCAAATTGTAAGTCACCTTTCCCAAACGTTTGGGTTGCCCGTAGGGCCATTTTTCACCCTTAGGAGGCTTCAGGAGGCTTCCCTGAAGGTTCCAGAGCATGAAAAACAGCCCAATCCGCAAACCGGAAGTCCGTTCTCAAACTTCCAGTTTGCACGTTGAGTGGTTTTTCTCCCTCCGATGGCTTCAGGGAAGCTTCCAGAGGGCAAAAAAACAGTTTGAAAAGAAGGCTGAAGTCAGCTGGCCAGCACGCATATGCGTGTTGGAGCTGACATGGCAAGACTTCACGTACCCTAACAAATGGTTCCGCCTGCCACACATGCCATAGGTTCGCCCTCACAGCCCTAGCAGCTTTTTGCAATCCATATCTGATAGCTCTAATCCAGGGGTGTCAAACTCACAGGGTCAGGTCATCATGTGACGTATCTCAACTTTTTCCCCCTTCACTAAAATGGGGTGGGCATGGCCAGCACAAGACGCATTCGCCCCGCGGACCGCGAGTTTGACACCCCTGTTCTAATCTACAATTAAAATACAGAGATACAGAGATAAGATTAGAAAAAGTAAATAAATTGTGATGCAGCCATGGATAGTTATCCATAGGCAGTGGCCGTTCACAAAATGGTTTTAGGGAAGGACAATAAGATTGTGACAAAAATATTTGGCTGGTTATCTGCATCTTAACATTGGCCATTGGGACACCAGATACTGCTGCAAATGAAGGCCAGACCCAGTACTTCTGTACAGATTGTCGCAATACAGTTTATTTCAGTAGTTAGAGAAGGAATTTTTTTAGAGTGAGAAGTGCGATGCGTGATTTCTTTTGTTGTCATTGTGGACCTACTGATAACGTCCTGATAACGCATCGCACTTTAATTTCCTCCAACACAGTGTTAACTTTTGTCCTTTAGAATTTCACTGCTTCTTATCCTACCAGAATAATTTTGACTTGAACCTGCCAGGAAAGTACATATTTAATTTAATACAAGGTATATAGATTCTTACTTTAATGCAGAAATGTAAAGGTGGGGAGATACGAAAAACCAGAGGAAAACCTCAAAATAAAAAAAGTGATTTTTTTTTTTAATGTCATCATATTGATTTTAGAAATAAACCACTCTTTGGATTCAGTTTAGAATAGTATATGTCCATGTTGCCAGGAGCAAATGCCAAATGGGAACACTCCCATACAATCCCTCTCTTTGGCACGCTTCCTATGAAATCATTAAAAATGGTTCTGAGGAATAACTTTGCTTAAACCTGTATACAGATAAGCAGAGTCCTCGCCCAAAAAGCATCCAGAGCCACAGAGAGTACAAGGGCCAACAGGCAAAATATCAGAAGAGGAACAAACATGAGTTTTGTGTCAAACATCAGGGAAATCCAGGCAGTTCAAATATGTATAAGGATTTATTGTAAAGTTAAGCTATCTACAAGAATCTGAACTACTAACCTTCAAGGCAAGTTGGCGGTAGAGAAGAGTCAATGGAACTCAAGGAAGGAAGGATGGACTTAGTAGATCTCTTGTGGTCACGAAGGGATTCATGACTGATAATACCTTTGACTCCTCCCTCGGGCTCACCCTGGTCATTCCCTACAATTTGGAGACTAAGGAAAGAGAAGAGCAGACAGGAAGTATTGTAACAAATTGTTTTCTACTGCACCTAAACTTTATTAAACCACAGAAATTGAGCCAGCATCTGTAGAAATGGAGTACTAATAGCTCAGGGACTTTGGTGCTCATGCACACATTTCTACTGTTCTTTTTTCCCCCCAAACAATATTTGGATTCAGCAGAGCTTCTACTTTTTCAACCTCACTATTATTATTATTATTATTAGTAGTATTAGTATTAGTATTAGTATTAGTATTATTAGTATTAGTATTAGTATTAGTATTATTATTATTATTCTGTGGTTAATCTTTGGTGAGATTCACAACCTTTGGGGCTGGTTGGTAGCTCAACAGCTCGAGTCCTAACCAAGGACCTAGGAACTGTTAAGGTAACGTTGGAGAATATAAGCTGTTCCAAGCAGGGTGGCCCTTTGTAGAGTCAGAATGCTCAAGTCCGGCAAACCTAGAACCTCCACATAGCGAGGCAGCTCCCTAGGTATTGCTCCAAGGGCTCCAATCACAATTGGGATCTTCGCCTTCAATACTTTTCAAGTATTGGCTATGCATAGCTTTGCTTTTCCAATTTTCAACTCGTTTCTCAATTACTTCTTTCTTATATTCACCTTTTGACTTAGTTGTCTTTAAAAGGCCTCCTTTATTTACTTCCTTAATCATTGGTTCTTCACTTTTCTGGATGTAATCATTCAAGCTGTGCCTTTCTTCTTCCACAGTATGCTTTACTTGTAGGAGTCCTCGACCACCTTCTGCTCTTGGTAGATATAATCGGTCAACGTCACTTTTAGGGTGCAAAGCATGATTCGTTGTCATAAGCTTCCTTGTTTTTGGGTCCAAATTGTCCAACTCCATCTGAGTCCAGTCAATTATTCCTGCAGAGTATCGAATCACAGGTATAGCCCAGGTATTTATGGCTTTTATGTTGTTTCCTCCACTCAATTTGGACTTTAATATCTTGCAGATTTGTCGAATGTACTTGGTTGAAGTTAATTCCTTGACTTTATTATGCATTAAGTCAGAGGCCTCTAAAATCCCCAAGTACTTGTAGCATTATTGTTGTTGTTGTTGTTGTTGTTGTTGTTGTTGTTGTTGTTGTTGTTATGTTAATCGTTGGTAAGATTCACAGCCTTTGGGGCTGGTTGGTAGCTCAACAGCTTGAGTCCTAACCAAGGACCTAGGAACTGTTAAGGTAACGTCGGAGTATATAAGCTGTTCCAAGTAGGGTGTTTTTTTTGTAAAATCAGAATGTTCAAGTCAGGTAAATTTAGAATAGCGAGGTAGCCCTTTGGGTATTGCTCCAAGGGCTCCAATTACAATCGGGACAACACACAATTTCTTTTTCCACAGTCGCTCCACTTCAATTTGCAAGTCCTGGTACTTTGTGATTTTTTTCTTGCTGCTTATCTTCAATTAGCGCATCACCAGATATTGCAATGTCATTATTATTATTATTAGTAGTAGTAGTATTATGATTAGCATTATATTTAGCATTATTATTGTTGTTGTTCTTATTGTTATTGTTGTTTATTTGTTGTATGGTACATTCACATCACATGTCGATAAAGACACAAGAGATAAAAATAGAAAATAGGAAATGTAGAATCTATAATGTTATAAACACATGTCTAGATTACAGATATAATTTCTTCCTTCATTTGTCATGGCCAGGAAACCAGCAAATACTCCCGTATAGGCTCTGTTTTATCACTAAATGTTGGATAGTCTGTTTTTCCGCCCCACAGTCACACTTCTGTGATTGTATTTTGCCGCACTTTTAGAGGGCATGATCTCAATGGTGGGATCCTCCTGGTTTAACAACCAATTCAGTGATAACGCAATTTGTGCATGCACATGCATGCGCGGTTTGACAAAATCTTCACAGGATTCTTCAGAGGAGTAACACAGCTGATTTGCATGGCAATCTGCTCTGCCGTGCAAACCAGCTGAGAAGATAAAGGTAGGAAAACAGCACGGCTGGCCAGGTGGGCCCATCTGATCATCAGGATGAACCAGTTCGCTCCCACCTGATTGTTGGAACTACCAGTTCGCCCAAACCGGTCTGAACCAGTAGAATCTCACCCCTGCATGATCTACACATCTACCATGGCAAGTGGTCAAATCAGCCTCAGATAATTTCTCCTTTTAAGAGGAACGCATTATGGTAACGTCAATCAAGACCACTTCCAGTACAACAGAGGTTATAGGGCTCTGATTGTATCCAACATCAACAAGAAAACCAAAAAGAGGGGGAAACTGTGGGAGGATCAAACCAGGATGCTAACACTCGTAAATAATTCTCTGGTTGCTCTGGGGAGCCTAGATAACCAACCAGATATCCCTGCTGCATTTTATAAAGCCTCGATAGCAGCTTTACTTCATAGTGTGAATGAGTCCATGAGCTCTGCTAAAGCACGACAGAACAAAAAACCTTTCTGTGGTAATTAGGTGAGGTGGCATTAGATTTAATTAATGAGCAGACAGGCAATGTTGGTTAAGAGAGCTACAAGCAGAAGTTCTAGACGCATATTGTAAGGTTACTGGATAACAATCAGAAGCAGCAACATAATTATCTCTCTACATAAAGACCTTGCAGGATAGGACAAGGAGATTATTCCTCTTGCAGAAGGTGAAATAGTGACTTGCTTAAATATGGCCAGTGAATCTATAGCAGCAGAGATAAAATTTGAACCGGAGACCTCCACCATCTTAATTCTGGTTCTCAGCCTTGAATTAGCAATTGAGAAGCTGATGGATGCTGAAATTAGGAGCTTGGAGCAAATGTTTAATAGACCCAACCAATGCTTACTCAAAGGAATTAATTTCACTGCCACCTCTTTCCCTTAGACTTTCAGCCATGAAGAGACAGCCATCCATATAATGCTTCAATTCAAATTCAACCAGTCTTCTGAAAACATTTCACTTCTCATCCCAGAAGATAAATCATTTCTTCTGTTACAATTGAAGAAGCTTCTTGGAGGAGAAGAGAAACATTTTCAAACAAAAAAACCCAAAACAGTCCAGTTGCCTTTTGGAAAAGCCCTTTTGGGCAGGGGTGAGCTTCAAAATTTTTATCAAGAGTTCTCAGCCAGGTTTGTGGGTGGGCGTGGTCATGGTGGGCATGGCCTAATCATCCTCCTAAACCATGGTGGGGAGAGTTTTTGCCCTCCCTCGCCTCTGGAGACTTTCCTCAAGCGTCCAGGAGGGCAAAAATGGCCTCCCCAGGCACTGGAGTCCCTCTCGAACCTCCCATTTCCGGCCTTCCTGAACTTCAGGTAGGTCCATTTTTCGCCTTCCCCGAGCTTCCATGCGTGCTCTGCACTTACCTACATCCAAAATGGGCCACATGGGGACTCCTAGGAGGGATGGGGTGGGCAGGGCCAGTGGGATTTGAGAGGGAGGGCTCGCCAAACTGCACAGAGGTTCTTCCCAAACCCTGCAAACTCCCAGCAGTCCACCTCTGCCTTTGGGACATCCACTGCAAGTTGCAAGAAATTAGCTCATCCAATTTTAAAATAGAACTATCAATCTCTGACTATTTGATAAATGTATCAGCCACACTGATAAAACTAGCTGAAGAAGCCTCCTCTGTTACCCTTTGCTTACAGCAGAATTACCCCATTCTTTTCCCATTTTCATTTCCTACATGAAAAATATGCATTTTAGACTGAAGTATAAACTTTTCCTCCTTATCACCACGCTGTACCTCAAAACAAAGAATTCATCTTTGTAAGCATTGCAAGTGAAAAGATCTCACATGATAAGGCTCTGTTAGTGATAAAACAGACAGCCTTACAAAAATGCACAATTGCATCTTTTTCAATAAAAAAAAATCTTACAAAAGCTATGAATGTTTGATAAGTGTGATCTATAAGTAAATTATGTAGAATAATGCTTACTTTACGCAGTAGGTTGGCTTGGAGGCCAGATATAAAAATGATGAATTCTATATAATAAAAGTCTCTGACACAGCTATAATATTTATTGCTGAAAAGCAACAATTCTTAGAAAAACTGTAGATTAGTTATTGCTGCTTGAGTAAAATTGTTCAAAAGGGATGACTTTGAAAAAAAA
This sequence comes from Rhabdophis nuchalis, assembly GCA_039707465.1. Taxonomy (NCBI): domain Eukaryota; kingdom Metazoa; phylum Chordata; class Lepidosauria; order Squamata; family Natricidae; genus Rhabdophis; species Rhabdophis nuchalis. The sequence continues at coordinate 147,930,073 of CM077644.1, read as the reverse complement.
TGACAAATTCGATTAGTGGCTTCTATTCATCAGTTTTTTAAAAAAAATAAGATTATTTTTATTTTATGAACTCTTCATTACTTCATCAATGTTGCTTACTTAGAGAACTTTAACTTTATTCAAATTTATATACCGCCCTATCTCCCTTGCAGGGCTCAGGGCGGTGAACAGGCAGAGAAAGCATTAAGCAATCAGAAATTCAGGAGCAAAAAAACCCACATAGAAATGGTACACAGTATAGATTGAAAAATCCTGGGCAGATTGAGTATAAATCAAAACCAGCACTTGTTTAACCCTTCCCATCCCCAAATTATCTCTATCGTGCACAGTCAACCTTCCCAAAATGTGTTTTTGGACATTTCTGATTTCTGATCAACTTTCTCTGAGTTTAGTAGTTATCAGCACTGATTTCCTGCTGCAGATATCATGCCCAATTGAGGGACAATGAAAGGATAAGGGTTAAGGAAGACATGTGTTCTTAAGGACATGGTCAAAAATACCCCTCCCCAACCTTTGCTGGAATAATTCAGAGAAGGGAAGCCATCGTCTCTTGCAAGTTGGGTGTTGGGTTGTTCCATCTTGCTTTTTGTGACTTTCTGGAATATTAGATATGTTCATCACTTAGAGTACTTTGGCAGGATATAGATAAAATAAATAAATGAAACTCAACAATTCAAAACCCAATGAAATTGAGTGACTGGTTAGCAGAGGAACAAACGCAGGCACTTGGCCACACTGGGCCCTATATAGAATCTCTATTATCAACCCCAGATACCTCACTGATTTACAAGAACCAAGTCCTTGTTGCACACTGACTGACAATTTGCTATCAAGAACTTTGAGCCAAGGTCTGCAGTCCTTCTCCAGGATCCAAGAATGAGGACACTAGGCAGGAGGTAGGGACCAACAACAAATGCTTAATCTCCCTTCTTTTGGAATAGTCAACTTGGTGATTCCTGAAACTAGATTCTGCAAATCTCTTTCAACCCACCACAAGTGAACTATACCTGTCTTCTCCCCCTCCTTCATATCAAAATCTCCTGAATGTTCTCCTTGTACAATCCTATCTTAAGATCCACAGAATACCACTCAGATACCTAACCATTAAATCCATCAATCTAGCATATTAACTTTTCCACTACCTTCACACATACATCCACAACTCTAAAGAGGAGGGGCCTTTCTGCCAATGATGCATCCTACTAGATTTTCCCCCCTTGCTACAAGTGAGAATTGAACTCAAGCCATATCCCATACAAAACAGCCACTTTCCTGCCCTCAGCCTCACTGGTATCACAACACCCTTGTGAAGTCAGTCTATAAATGGAATCCCCAGAGGAATCCATCCACCTGGCCCATTGTGTCTCCAAATCCCTAAAATCATTTTCAAATCCGTCAGAACCATGCAATCCAACAATGTGACCCTCTTTCCTAAATCCTCCAGCCAAATGATGATGACCTGAAATTCTCCAAGATTGGTCTCCACTCTCACCAATTTCTTGACCTCTGCCTGATTCATGGAGATGACTGGGATTTCATGCAATTTCATCCAAGGAGCCACTCCTTTAATGCAATGGACTGTGAGAATAACCAGTGGGGACATGATGAAGAGGAGTTGCAGCCCAAGCAATGTTCAGACAAGAGAGATCTCAGTTCAAAGGAGGAATGAAGGTGAAGAAAGCATCTCAGAAGAGACCCTCCCTAGTTCTCTGGAAAGTAAAGGCAAGGGAGGGGAGAAGGGCTTTCAGACTTGCAAGATTCATTTACTGTAACATTGCAATAAAAGTAGTAGTCATGATTTTGGTTTCTTGTCTGGACTACCTTGAAGAACCTCAATCTAGAGCCCTCCCTTCTGACCTTCCATCTTGACCCAAGTGATAATAGTGATTGCCACATCTGGGGGACTTCTAGCAGTTTCACTGCAGTCTGGACAACCAAACATTTCTTCTGGTTGCTGATTGTTCTGTGGTTTATTATTTATTTATTTATTTATTTATTTATTTATTTATTTATTTATTTATTTATTTATTTATTTATTTATTTATTTATTTATTTAATTTATATCCCGCCCTTCTCCACAGAGGACCCAGGACGGCGCACAGGAAATTTAAAACATACAAAATACAATAAATATAATTTAAAAGCTATTAAATAATCCTATCCTGTGCTAAAACCAAATTTTAAAAGACCCAATTTAAAACTATCTAAAAGTCCCCATGGGAGGTTAGGCTAGGCCGGCTTGTTGAAACAAATATGTCTTAAGACATTGGCGGAATAGGCGGAGGTCGGTGATGGTACGTAATTCAGGGGGTAGGTCATTCCAGAGGGCTGGACCCGCCACAGAGAAGGCTCTTCCCCTGGGTGTCACCAGTCGGCATTGTCCGGCCGACGGCACCCTGAGAAGGCCCTCTCTGTGGGAGCGTATCGGTCTAAGGGATGTATGGGGCAGGAGGCGGTCTCGCATATAACTAGGCCCCGAGCCATGGAGCGCTTTAAAGATGGTCATCAAAACCTTGAAGCGCACCCGAAAGGCCACAGGAAGCCAATGCAGCTCGCGCAGGATCGGTGTTATGTGGGAGCATCTAGTGGCTCCCATAATCACCCACGCGGCTGCGTTTTGGACTAGATGTAGCTTTCGAGTGCACCTCAAAGGAAGCCCCATGTAGAGAGCATTACAGTAGTCGAGTCGGGACGTCACGAGAGCTTGAGTGACTGTGCGAAGTGCAGCCCGGTTCAGTAAGGGGCGCAATTGGCGCATCAGACATACCTAATGAAACGCCCCCCTGGCCACGGCCGCCACATGGTCCTCCATGGACAGCCGGGAATCCAGGAGGACACCCAAATTGCGCGCCCTCTCCACGGGGGCCAGTGTTTCGCCCCCAATGGCCAGAGTAGGAGTAATCTGGCTGAACCGGGGTGCCGGACACCACAGCCACTCAGTCTTGGCAGGGTTGAGCTTGAGTTTGTTACCACCCATCCAGATCCGTACGGCTTCCAAACACCGGGACAGCACTTCGGCGGCATCGTTGGGGTGGTTTGGGGTGGATATGTACAGCTGAGTGTCATCAGCATACAGGTGGTACTCCACCCCAAAACCACGGATGATCTCACCCAGCGGCTTCATATATGTGTTGAAAAGGAGAGGCGAGAGGACCAACCCCTGAGGAACCCCACATAAGAGAGGCCTCGAGGTCGACCTCTGCCCTCCCGTCAACACATATTGCGACCGACCAGAGAGGTAGGACGAGAACCACCGCAGAACGGTGCCTCCCAGCCCCAACCCCCCCAGTCGGTGCAATAGGATACCATTGTCGATGGTATCAAAAGCCGCTGAGAGGTCTAATAGGACTAGGATAGAGGAATAACCTCTATCCCGCGCCCTCCAGAGATCATCAACCTCTGTTACCTGCTCTGTCACCTGGACCAACTAACTCTGTAGGAAACTAGGTTCCACAAGGCTCCAATAAACTCTGACTTGTTGTTGTTGTTGCAAAGTCGTGTCCAACCCATCACTACCCCATGGACAACATTCCTCCAGGCCTTCCTGTCCTCTACCATCCTCTGGAGTCTATTTAAGCTCATGTCTATTGCTTCATCCAACCACCTCATTCTCTATTGTCCCATTCTTCTTTTGCCCTCAATCTTTCCCATATCAGACTCTTGTTAAAATCAGTGCCACTAAAATGGCGTTTTTTGGGTGGGGCTGTTGAGGCAAATCAGGAGCCAAAAGTTCAGTTCAGGGTTGTAAAGTTCAGGAACCAAGAGAGAAACAATTTTCCAAATCAATAAGTATAATAACGAAGGCACTCCAGAAAAGAAATCACAAATCCAAAAAAAAAAATTCTTCTTTAGTAACCAGAGGGAGTCCAAATCACAAAGAGACGCTGGAAATTTTCCATAAGTAAAATAGTCATTCAGGGACAAAGAGAAGCCATTTTCCACCTCCCAGACTCAGAGCCAGAAGGAGAGAGTGGTAAAAAAAAAATGTTTCAATTCAGCCAGACCTAGATACTTTGTTTCAAAGACAAACCGCAGATCACTTTCCCTTGTTTCAAACAGTCCAGATTAAAGATATCCGCTTCCTCGCAGCGAGGAGCCATTCTTAAGTGCCGCTTTAGTCCGAGGGGGGGTTTAACAAGCAGACACCCCCCTCCAAGTTCTTTCAGCCCAAGCTGACAGCAGAAAAAAAATGTTTAAAACCACTCACTTTCACCCTCGCAGCCGAAGCCCCGGGAAGCCTTCCGACTCAGACGGCCAGCTCTCTTCATATTTTCAGAACGATGCCGCCCGCCATTGGCGAAGGGGAAACCCCCCGCAGCATGTCCTCCTCCACCTAAGCCGAAGACAAGGGTCGCTTCCCAGCTGCCGCTGGGGGAGGACGACCCAGGCAAGCCGGCTTTACGGGAGACCCCCAAAAACGGGGCGTCTCGCCCCCGTGGGGGGGCAGGAAAAGAAACAAAGCGGCGAGCGAGCCCTAGGCTCGCCCGTCGCCGCTGGAGCCGGAACCGGAAGTCTCCCATATCAGACTCTTCTCCAGTGAGTTCTTCCTTCTCATTAGGTGGCCAAAGTATTTGAGTTTCATCTTTAGATCTGGTCTTCTAAAGAGCAGTCAGGGTTGATCTCCTCTAGGACTGACCAGTTTGGTCGCCTTGCAGTCCAAGGGTCTCGCAGGAGTCTTCTCCAGCACCATCGTTCAAAGGCCTCAATTCATTGGCGCTCAGTCTTTCTTATGGTCCAAACTTCACAGCCAAACTCTGTCTGGTGAGGCATAATAAATCATTTACCCAACCTCTTCCTTCTTGGTCTCTTTCTTCCACATCTCCAATATCCATCCAAGATGCTAGTCTTCCCAATGTAATCTCAGTTCATTCGTGCCATGGAACCATTCCATTAGTTCCCTTTTTTCCTCCTAGCTTTTACCCAAAGCCAAAATATTCAACCCAACCTTTCACTTCCCTGTCATCTCAACAACAGTCTAATCCACATCCACCTCCTAACCGGCTCCCACAGTAGCCACCATATAAAAACCATCTTCACAGCAGCAGCAGCAATAGTGGCCAAGCACATTGCAAAGGGACTCCAGATTTTCTCTCCGTTAGAAACGTTATTTGCACAGTCAGATACAGTAAGTAGAGTCAACTTCTTTGCCTATCGATTTCCTGTAAGACTATTTGCACAAGATAGGAAGCGGGCAGCCTTGACTTTCCAACCAATTTTCTACTTTAACAGCTTGAAAGCCATCAGCAAACGCTCCCTTCTGCATTTCTGTGGTTGAAGGTCAAACGTGAAGCTTAAGAGCTCTGCTCTTCCCTGCCTATTGTTTTATTATTTTAATATGTTCTGCTTTGCCTTTTAAGTCTCACCCTCAGATGAAGGACAAAGGACTCAAGGAATTGCTTTGAAACCTGTATTTGCTTTCGGCTTGCTCCATTGAACCTTGTTCCTTGAGCTTATATCATTATCTGGTCTCTGACTAACTGAGAAATATACCCTTAAAAATATATGTCTGGCTTTTCCACTTTCCTTTTCAAAAACTCTCCTTTTTTTTCAGGCTGCAATCTCATTGGGGAGATTTTCCTCTGATTCTCTAATGCAGGAAGAAACTCTGAACTTTAAGCCAAGATATACAAACATGATCAGATATGTTACTCCTTTTTTTTTCCAGATGGGCTCCAAACAGAGATGGGCTTTAAAAATTTCAGCAACGGGTTCTCTGCCTGGTTGCAGGGTGGGGGTGGCCATAGTGGGGGTGGCCTAGTAAGTCTCCTGCACCATGGCGGGGGGGAACATTTTCGCCTTCCTCAGGCTTCAGATGCTTTCCTCGACCCTCTGGGAGGGCAAAAACCTCTTCCCCTGGTCTCTGGAGCTCTTCCAGGAGGCCCATTTCCCCCTCTCCCGGAGCCATGAAGACCCTGCACTTACCTCACATCCAAAATGGGCCGTGTGGAGACTCCTGGGAGGGGAGAGTGGAAGGGCCATGGTGTGGTGGGGGTGGCCAGCCAGGGGTGGGATTTGGAGGTTCTTTGAACCGGCCATAATGTTAGCTATGGGTTCTCCTGAACCTGGGCGAACCCGTAGCAGCCCACTCCTGGCTCCAGGTGGAGGAAGTAGAGAGGCAAAAAACACCAGCCCTGTCATACCATATTTGCCCTGTAAAATCACTCTGGAATCCCTCCATCTGAAATCCAGAATGACAGAAACATTCTAGCTTTTGCTCTGGCAAGCCATGACCAACCTGGAATGGTTTGGCAAGTAATCCAGAATGTAGTGCATTTCTTCAGGTTTGAATCAAAACCCACGTTTCCTTTCCCTGTGCCCTTCTCTTAATAACAGCCCTAATTATTAATTCCAGCCATTGGCCAAGTGCAGAGTCAGCAAAGGGACAGGATGCTTTGTGTTCCAAAAGATTTGTTGAGACATATGCAAATGAGTGCAGGTTTTATCAATTAATTATACACACACGATTAATCAGTTCCGACTTCTCTAATTGGACGGGAACTCCAACATTTGGGCCCTGTTTCCCTTTTCCCACCATGCAGGTTTGGGGAGGAGATTTCTAGAGGCACAGATTGTTCTGAATCGGGTGTCCTTCTGCAGAGGGCTTGTTTTGATTTGATTTCTTACGCTTTGTAATGCCTGTGTTTGAACAAGAAAGACCAAGCTGATACCTGGGGAGGCTCTGCTAGGCTTTTGTAAGTATCAGCCTCGGGGCACAGCTGCAAAATTCATCCAGGATTCACCTTTGCCAGCTGTGGTCATGCTAGAAGACATTGACCGAGCCACAGGAGCAGATGTGCCATGTGCTGTAAGCATCTTAGAATGTCTCCGCGGAATGGAATAACACCTCCTTCTATTTATTCGTTTGATGATTTATAACGCCTCTCGACTCAAGACAGTGTGACTCTGAGCGGCATACAGTCTAAATGCACAATAATAGTCATAAAATATGAAGAAGCTAACGTGCTCTGGAACTTTAGAATTCAAACCGACGGGCATCAGCCACACAACACCCCAGACTTAACAATTCTTGATAAGGAAGATGGGGGGAAATGTCTGGATAATAGATATGCCAGTACCTGGAGACAGCTGAATAAAAGAGAAAGAACCAGACAAAATATAAAGAGTTGCAAATAGAAATAGAACCACTGTGGCAAAAAAAAAAGAAGGCAAGGGTAGTACCCATAGTAATATGCCCTTGAGTGCAATCCCAAAATAACTGAAGCACCATTGGCATTGACCAATTCGCCATCAGTCAATTGCAAAAGCTTCAATTGGAGCTGCTTACATCCTGTGACAATATCAGTAACACCATCAAACATCCACATCTACCTATCTGGGTGAGAAGAACTCAATTAGGTGGGTAAAAATGCTAACTCCAATCTGAATATCTATCTGGTTAGCTGTGCAACAAAACATAACGACAACCAAACAATATATAAATATAAAAGCTAAAGTGTAAAATGGCACCCAATTGATGCCTGTTCACCGCCCTGAGTCCCACAAGGGAGAAGGGTGGTATACAAATGTAATAAACCATAAACCATAAGTACAGAACAGAGCAAACCACAGACTCTCATCCAAATGACCACTAATGCCTGAGGGAAGAGACAGGTCTTGCAGTTTTCCTAACTGCAGAGAGTTGGGAATTCTGAATATTGTGTGGGAGAATGTGGAGCAGGCAGATGTCCATAGGAGAAGGCATTCCTCAGATAACTAGGCCCTATGCCCGTGATGGCGAACCTATGCACGCTGGCCAGCTGACAGGGCATCGCCTAGCGTGCCCTGACAAATGGCTCCGAGTGCCACCTGTGGCACGTGAGGCAATGCCCTGTCAGCTGGCCAGCGTGCATGCGCACGCTGGCTAGCTGAATTTGCATGCTGTTTTCACCCTCCCCAGACTCCAGAGACTTTATAGGAGCCTGGGGAGGGCGAAAAAAATCTCCTCCACCCCAACCCCGGAGGCCCTCCGGAGCAGGGGTCCCCAACCTTTTTTGCACCAGGGACCGGTTTCATTTTAAAGAAAGTTTTGCGGACCGGCTGAGTGGCTCAGCAGTCATGTGACTGGGTGGGCGTGGCCAACTTGGAAAATGTGAAACTCACTTAACAATGGTCTTGGTTAACAACCAAACATTTGGGCTCAATTGTGGTCATAAGTTCTTTCTTTCTTTCTTTCTCTTTCTTTCTCTTTCTTTCTTTCTCTCCTTCTTTCTCTTTCTTTCCCTGCAGGGGTTGGGGACCCCTGCTCCGGAGGCTTCATGAACTTCCCTAAAGCCTCTGAGCACACAAAATGATGCGCCACCGAAACCAGAGGTGACGTCCAATTTGCTTGGAGCGTCATTTTGAGTGGTCCAGAGGCTTCAGTGACCTTCAGGAGGCTTCCCTTAAGCCTCCAAATGACTCAAAATGACACTCCAAGCAAATCGGACGTCACTTCTGGTTTCGACAGCACTCCAGAGGCCCTCCGGAGGCTTTAGCGACCTTCAGGAGGCTTCCCTGAAGCCTCTGGAGCACTCAAAATGAGCCTGGGGAGGGCGAAAAATGGCTTTTAAAAAGGGTAAACTCAGCTGACCAGCGCATGCATGCTGGCCAGCTGACAGGGCAGCACCTCGCGTGCCCTGGCAAATGGCTACGCGTGCCACCTGTGGCACGCATGCCATAGGTTCGCCATCCTGGCCATATAAGGTTTTAAAGATAACCACCGGAATCTTCAGTTGCATCCAGAAACTTATCAGATGCCAGTGCAGCTTGCAGAGGAGCAGTGTTAGGTGGGCATAACAAGATGCACCCATAAATATCTGCACTGCTGCATTCTGGACCAACTGATGTTTTGAGATAGTTTTCAGTGGCAGCCCCATGTAAAGCATGTTGCAATAGTCCAGTTGGGAGGTGACCAAGGCATGAGTTTCCATGAGCAGAACCAGGAATGAGCATAATTGGTGCATACTACAGTTATAGCAACTCCCAGATCTGGGGCAACCCAAAACTCAGAGCCACTTAATCTCAGCAAGGTTGAGCCACAACTTGTTGATTGCAATTTCTAAATCCACAGATTCCTTTGTATGTGTGTGCACATGTATAAGGAGACTCCATAGGTTCTTTGAGGCTGAAGGTCATGTTTTTAACATTTAAAGCAGTGGTGAAATTCAATTTTTTTTACTACTGGTTCTGTGGGTGTGGCTTGGTAGGCGTGGCAGAGGAAGAATACTGCAAAATTCCCATTCCCGCCGCACTCCTGGGGGAAAGATAATGCAAAATCACCATTCCCACCCCACTCTGGGGCCAGCCAGAGGTGGTATTTGCTGGTTCTCTGAACTATTCAAAATTTCCACTATCAGTTCTCCAAAACCTGAATTTCACCCCTGTTTTAAAGGCTTGGTGGAACAATAAAAGGTGGATGGGGTGTTCCCCAAATTATATTACAATTAATTTAAGCTTGAGTTGATTATTGTGAATGAAATTCAGTTAATAGGAATTATTATCAATAGATACTATCAAGTTGTTGTCTCTTAGCAACCACATAGATATTATTCATGAATAAGATTACTTTCTGTGTATCTGTGTGTGTCTGTGTGAGAAATATAAAAGTTAGGTAAAAGTAAAGGTTTCTCTTGCACATATGTGCTAGCTGTTCCTGAATCCAGGGGGCAGTGCTCATTTCTGTTTCAATGCTGAAGAGCCATCGCTGTCCGAAGACATCTCCGTGGTCATGTGGCCGGCATGATTAAATGCCAAAGGCGCACAGAATGCTATTACCTTCCCACCAAAGGTGGTTCCTGTTTTTTCTACTTGCAATTTTATATGCTTTTGAATTGCTTGCTGAATTGACAGAAGCTGGGACAAGTAACGGGAGCTCACTCCGTTACGCGGCACTAAGGATTCGAACCACTTAAATGGTTCATTTAAGCAGAACTATTTAACTCTTTTTTTGCATCTGTCTTTACACAAAGGGATAAAACAGTCCAACCAATCAAAAACAGCACCACAAATATCAGATTAGGAACACAAGTTGAAATAGGGAAGAAAATGGTAAGTGAGCACCTGTCTGCCCTGGACGAGTTCAAATCACCAGGACCGGATGGATTACACCCCAGGGTCCTGAAGGAACTGGCAGACGAGATCTCAGAACCACTGAACTATATCTTTCAGAGATCCTGGAGCACCGGGGAACTGCCAGAAGACTGGAAAAGAGCAGATGTGGTTCCCATCTTCAAAAAAGGGAAAAAAACAGATCCAGGAAACTATAGACCCATCAGCCTGACCTCAATACCAGGAAAGATTCTGGAAAAGATAATTAAACAACAAATAAGTGAACACCTAGAAGCAAACAAAGTAATAGCCAAAAGCCAACATGGGTTTGTCAAAAACAGATCATGCCAGACGAATCTAATTGAATTCTTTGACAAAGTGACAAAATCAGTGGACCAGAGGAATGCTGTTGATATAATTTACCTGGACTTCAGTAAGGCATTTGATAAAGTAGACCATAACCTACTATTAGATAAAGTAGAAAATTGTGGGTTAGACAGCAGCACCACCAAATGGATTCGCAACTGGCTGACCAATCGCACTCAACGTGTAGTCCTCAATGGAACTGCATCTACATGGAAGGAAGTATGCAGTGGAGTCCCCCAAGGCTCTGTTTTAGGCCCAGTACTCTTTAACATCTTCATCAACGATTTGGATGAGGGGATAAATGGGGAACTCATCAAATTCGCAGACGACACCAAGCTGGCAGGAATAGCCAACACTCCAGAAGATAGGCTTAAGATACAGAAGGATCTAGACAAACTTGAACATTGGGCACTGTCTAATAAAATGAAATTCAATTGTGAAAAAAGTAAGGTCCTACATATAGGCAAGAAAAACCAAATGCACAAGTACAGTATAGGTGGTACCTTGCTCAATAGTAGCAACTGTGAGAGGGATCTTGGAATCCTAGTGGACAACCATTTAAATATGAGCCAGCAGTGTGCAGCAGCTGCCAAAAAAGCCAACACAGTTCTAGGCTGCATCAACAGAGGGATAAAATCTAGATCACGTGAAGTGTTAATGCCACTGTATAGTGCCTTGGTAAGGCCACACTTGGAATACTGCATACAGTTTTGGTCGCCACGATGTAGAAAAGACGTGGAGACTCTGGAAAGAGTGCAGAGAAGAGCAACCAAGATGATTAGAGGACTGGAGACTAAGACATATGAAGAACGGCTGCAGGAGCTGGGTATGTCTAGTTTGATGAAGAGAAGGACCAGGGGAGACATGATAGCAGTGTTCCGATATCTCAGAGGGTGCCACAAAGAAGAGGGAGTCAAACTTTTCTCCAAGGCACCTGGGGGCAGGACAAGAAGCAATGGGTGGAAACTAACCAAGGAGAGAAGCACCTTAGAATTAAGGAGAAATTTCCTGACAGTAAGAACAATTAACCTCTGGAACAGCTTGCCTCCAGAAGTTGTGAATGCCCCAACCCTGGAAGTCTTTAAAAAGATGTTAGATAGCCATTTGTCTGAAATGGTATAAGGTTCCTGCCCATGCAGGGGGTTGGACTAGAAGACCTACAAGGTCCTTCCAACTCTGCTATTGTATTGTATTGTATTGTAAATGCCGATCTTCTAATTAACATGGTCGGCGTCTTAGCTACTGAGCCACTGAGCCCTTCAAGATTAAAAAGTTACTTCAAGATTAACTAAATCTATCACTCTTAGCTGGCAAATTAAATATTCATTAAGGCTGGTTTGAGGCACAGATCATCATCTGCATATAGACATTATCTCTTTCTCACATCCAGAAACACCCTCATCTACACTGGCCATCTCAACTGCCAAGCATTAGCTAAAGGGATGGAAGCCACCAAGGACCAAAAGTCCTTGCTTTTGTTGATTCACCAAACTGACAGCTATTCTTGCTTTGTTATTTTACAAGTCTGTTAGCTGTTGATGTGACTTAAGGACAAGGGAGAGTTCCATGTGCTCAGGCCCAACTTCCTTTGTCCGCTTCAAGTGACATTTTTCCCCTCCCTTTGTTTCCTCAGCAACTTGGTTCCTTCTTAACTACTTCCCCGAAGGGAATCTTTTAGACAAGATTGCTGGCTTTTGTCCACTCTGCTTATGTGTCTGCTTCATCTTTAGCCATGGCAATTTCGGTCTAGTCTGACAGAGGCTGCAGCTCACATAGCCTCCAGGGACTCCGGTCGTGCAGCCTGGTACATCGCGTTTAAGAGATAGTTTGAAAAAAGCATCTGAGGCTGGGATTTCTTTCAATTATTTTTTTAGTGGCGCTTTGTTAAAAGGGCTTATATGGACAAGCTAATATTCAGCTATTACTAATATTTTCAGCCAGTGGTGGGATGCAACCAGTTTAACAACTGGTTTGGTGAACGTGCATGTGCACACAGCGTTCAAAACCCACCCATTTTAAGTTTAAAAACTTACCTTCTATGTCAGCACCAGTGAGTAAAACAGCTGGCACATGGCAATCCACTGGGCCGCATGAATCAGCTGAGGTAAAAAAAACAGGGAAATATAGGTCAGGAAAGAGCAGGGACGGCTGGGCGGGGCCAACTGCTCATCGAAACAACCGGTTCACACCCAAACTGGTCCAAACCAGCTGAATTCCACCCCTGTTTTCAGCCACTTCTGGAGGACTAGAATGGCCAGTTCAAAGACATAGGCACATTAGTTTAACCTCTTTGTTCATGCCATGCCCCCATCAGAGCCTGAATCTGCAGAGTAGGATGAGCCAGAGCTGGAGCTGATGGAGATCGAGGGGATGGTTTTGTTGGCCTCAGAGGAATGTGGAAAGGAACAGGCCAAGGCAGTTCAGGTTCCCTCAAGATTGGGACGGCTTATTAGCAGGGAGGAATGGGGGGGGGGGCAGGCTAACCGAGAGATGGCAAGCAGTGGAAATGAGGAGCGACGGAGCTCAGGCAAGGAGCAAGGACTGCCGCCTCCTGATCCCTGACCACAGAGAGTGGAGAGAAGGCGGAAACAGTGCAGGCCAACCCTGAAACTTCACAAGGCACACCTGGGGACTGAAATACAAGGAGACTCAGTGGGAAGGGGCGTTTGTACAAACGCTGAATTTGTCGAGTTTGTGTGAAATTGTTTACTTGTAGTAGAAATTTTAAAGAGACTACCACTAAAGTTTTAGCATAGAAATAACATTTGTACAGTATAGGACTGCAATTTTTGTCTCTATTTGATACTTTGAAAGCATCAAGTGGGTTGAAGCTCTGCATCATGCAGCAACACTTTGTCAACATAGATAACTCAATTGGGCTAACTTATAGAATGCCAGGATCATTACATCTGAGGGAATGAAATTTAGGGAAATTGTAGCTGCTTCAGCTGCTGCCGCCCTGATGTGGTCAAATGAGCCTAATTTTCAATGTTTCTTGACAGCTTCCTTGCCATTTGTGCAATTTCTTGCTCTTAAGGAAGGGACGGAGGGAGGCATTTACCTGTCTGATGGGAAGGAAGCATAAGGGAGGGATGAAGGAAAGAAAATTGGCAGAGGGAGGGAGGGAGGGAGGGAGGGAGGGAGGGAGGGAGGGAGGAAGGAAGGAAGGAAGGAAGGAAGGAAGGAAGGAAGGAAGGAAGGAAGGAAGGAAGGAAGGTCGTAAAACTCACCTCAACCAACTTGCCATGGACAACTCGCTATGACCAAATTGCTGCAGCCAACTTGTTGTGGCCAACTTACCACTGTCAGCTCACTGCAGGACAACTCATTGAAGGACTAATATTGAAGAAATAGTGGAACAGAATCATTTAAAAAAGGATGCCAAAGAACGGACAAAATGAAATGTGAATAACAAAATTTAAAATGTTTTAATTATTTGAAATAATTAAATTGAATTATTGAATTGTCCTGCAGACAGTTTTCCCATTGGTGAGTTGGCCATGGCAAGTTGCCCATGGTGAGTTGGCTGTGGTGAGTCGGCATGGTGAATTGGCCATGGTGCATTGACCGTAGCAAATTGGCCATGGCAAGTTGGCTGCAATGAGTTGTCCCATTCCAGGGGAGGGAGGGAGGGAGGGAGGGAGGGAGGGAGGGAGGGAGGGAGGGAGGAAGTTTCTCACAAGGAGATTCAATGGGGAAGCCAGCAGGAAGTCATCAGTTGCTTCCACTTCCATTGATTGTTTTGCCCACCTATGGTCATTCATTTTCTCTAGATAAAGAAATATCTCTATGACTAAGAACGGCACAACTGTTTAATATTAAAACTGAAAAGATGGAAAAATAGATGGTCCACATATGTAGATTTGTGTTTGTTTGTTTAGTGTTTCTAAACCCCCCCCCCCCATCTCGCTCAAGATAATATGTTAAAGGATTGAGCTAGTTTGATACTAACATCTTTGGATGTACTTTTACTTTTTACAAATCTCACTCTTGTGTTCGTTATTCTATACAATTTTCCTGATTTTATTGGCACTGGTTAAATATTAGTGTTACTTTTTTTGTGCTTTAGCATGTACTTTATCAGCCTTGTTGTTATATGTGTGTGTTTGTGTGTGATACAAATAAAACTTGCTAGACATTCCTTGACACTAATGTCTTTCTAATTATGCTCAATTCTGATTAGTCTGATCTACATTTTTTTTCTTTTTTTTCTGTTTGCACTGGTACACAGGTAAATAAAGAAGTTAGTTGCTGGAACTTGTTTTTTAAAGAAAAGGTTCTGAGGGATTTGAAACATTGCAAACATATTTCCAGCGCTCTCAGTCCAACCAAGCTGAGTTTCTGGGAGCAGATCGCCGTTTGACTTCAAATGGCTCCTAGGAAGAAGCATTTGTGTAATCCGCTAATAAATTCATTACCAAAGTGTCATATTTCTCGTCTCATCAAGTGGGAGGGAAAGGGGGAGCATTCAGGAGTAGTGAGAGGAGGGCAAAGTCTCTAGACAGCACAAAAAGGCAACAAAATCCATTAAACAAGATTCTTCTTGCCATTATTGTGCCTTGATTAAACAACTTTAAACGTCAACTGAGCAAAAGTACGACTCGATTTGCATATTACACTCTTTTTGCACTGTGAAAAAAAATTACATTTTGCATGATGAGCCTCTTTGGTAGGCAGGTCAATTATATTTCCAAAAATGTGCACTGTAGTTCACCACTCTGAGACAGAAAACAATTAAAAATTAGCTTAAGGTCCTGTCTCGTATCATTGTCACTGTCATCATTGCCTATTCCCAAACTTTTTTTCAAATCCTTGTGGAAGGCGGGTAGTGGTGGTGGACTCCTTTTGCTGGTCTTGTTGTGTGACTCTCCCAGTTGTTGGGGTACAAAAAAAATATTAAGGGCATCCCTCAGTTACCCAACGGTGCCCCATGCTTCTGCAAATGAAATATTGTGGCATTGCCCCAGTGGTGGGTTTCAAATTTTTTTAGAACCTACTCTGTAGGTGTGGCCTAATTTGTGGGCGTGGCTTGGCAGTCATGTGACAGGGTGGGAGTGGCCACCTTTTAAAATGTGGTGAAACTCATTTAACAATGCTCTTGCTTAGCAACCAAAATTTTGGACTCAATTGTGATGATAAATTCTTTCTTTCTTTCTTTCTTTCTTTCTTTCTTTCCTTCCTTCCTTCCTTCCTTTCCTTTCCTTTCCTTCCCATTGGGTCACTGGCAGCGGCGGGCCAAATTTACTTCCAGGTACACCGGTGGAACCCTCTCTCACCGGTTCTCTAAATTTCACCAACCGGCTCTCGCGAGTAGGTGCGAGCCTGCAGAAACCCATCACTGCATTGCCCTTTAATTGGCAATTTATGGAACATATTGTTGTGCAGACAACCTTCATTATTTTTATTGAGGATATTCATGACATGCCAGATCAACAGATATAAACAAGGAAATATCTATTTTTCTGCATCTGTGTTTGTACCATAATAATTCTATTTGACATTGAAAAAGCAGAATGAGATTTCTACTGGATGGCCAAACCCACAAATTTATGATCCATATCAAGTCTGCCTCCACGCCTCCATTCATGTCGACAGGGACAATAAAAATGTAAAGATGCCATGTTGATGGCACAGACTTTGAATTACTCTGGCACCACTAGATTGATTGATTTTATGAGTCTTTAGTGTTCTATTATAGTGAAATACCCAAAGTTAAATACTATTAACAATCACGAGGGAATGTTTTCAAACACTTTGACCATCTGGTAGCTCTGATTACATAGAGCAGTTTAAAACTTGGTCTTACCCATTTCTAGTGTGGGCTGATCATTTCAGAATTAATCAGAAATTTGTCATGCAGAATATATGACTGAGTAGTCATTTCAGTTTTTACCCAAAAAAAACAACCCCTTTCTGTTTTTTTAAAAATATGTATCTTACCTTGAAGTATGTGGGAAAGAAGCTTATTAAAATGTCAGTCAGTAGAGACACAATTAATGAGAGGTTAAGTAGTTAGATTTGGAACTTCAGCATCATCTATAGCAGGGGTCCCCAACCCCCGGGCCGCGGACCGGTGCTGGTCCATGGCTTGGTAGGAACCGGGCCGCAGGGCCGGAGAGGAGGAGGGAGGAGGGGGCAGCCCCCTGGGCAGAGCGTGCAGGAGAGCGCAGGCGCGGCTGTTCGCGCAGTTGGAGTGTGGCTCTTCCTCCACCCTCGTCGACAGTGGGACTCCTGGGCACCACAGCAGCAGCCCTCCCTACCGGCCGCTGATTCACACACACACACACACACACACACACACGGAGCTTTCTCAGCTGAGCGAGCGAACGAGCGACCCAGCGCGGCGGCCGGGCGGCCGGGGCAGGCTAAGGCGAGTGAGCGCAGCGGCCCGGGCTGAGGAGGCTCCGTGGGGGGCGGGGGCAGGGCGGGGGGGACGACAGACAGACAGAGAGAAGCACAGACACAGAGAGAGACAGGGAGGGGGGGAATCAGAGAGTGACGGACACACACGGAGAGACAGAGGGAGGGAGGGAGAGAGAGACACACACACAGAATGAGTGATTAAGTGCGTAAATGCGAGACAAACAGACACACACACACACACATAGAGTGACAGATGGGCGGACGAAGGAGAGAGACAGAGATAGAGAGAAAGAAAAAGAGAAAGAAAGAAAAAGAAAGTGGGAGAGAGAGAAAGAAAGAGAGAGAGAAAGAGAAAGAAAGAAAGACAGAGAGAAAGAGAAAGAAAGAGAGACAGAAAGGAAAGAAAGAGAGAGAGAAAAAGAGAGAGAGAGAGAGAGAGAAAGAAAAAGAGACAGAAAGAGAAAGAGAGAGAAAGAGAGAGAGAGAGAAAGAAAGAGAGAAAGTGGGAAAGAAAGAGAGAGAGAGAGAAATAAAGAGAAAGAGGGAAAGAAAGAAAGAAAGAAAGAAAGAAAGAAAGAAAGAAAGAAAGAAAGAAAGAAAGAAAGAAAGAAAGAGAAAGAGAGAGAGAGAGGGAAAGAGAAAGAAAGAGAAAGAAAGAGAGAGAGAGAGAGAGAGGGAAAGAAAGAGAAAGAGACAGGGAAAGAAAGAGAAAGAAAGAAAGAAAGAAAGAAAGAAAGAAAGAAAGAAAGAAAGAAAGAAAGAAAGAAAGAAAGAAAGAACTTATGACTACAATTGAGCCCAAAAGTTTGGTTGTTAACCAAGACCATTGTTAAGTGAGTTTCACATTTTCCAAGTTGGCCACGCCCACCCAGTCACATGACTGCTGAGCCACTCAGCCGGTCCGCAAAACTTTCTTTAAAATGAAACCGGTCCCTGGTGCAAAAAAGGTTGGGGACCCGTGATCTATAGTTCATGTTGTTCCCATAAACAATATTGATTTGCGCAAAGTATGACAGCATTCAAACAATTTGCACGCTCTGTATCAGCCTCATCATATTGCCTTTCTTGAGGCACAATCTGCTTTTGATGCATAACTTTTATTTGGCTACAGCTGAACAATGGGGACCAAATAGTTTTTTTTAAATGTGCAAACCTTTGAATTCTCCAGAACTTTTCATCAGGCTTCGGTTCTGGAGAATCCGAGTTCCATTCCTATATTTTGTTGTTTTATTTAGGCTCTCAAAACAAGATACCAATCAACTGTGGACACTGGGGTATTTTATTCTTATAGATACATGTGTTCACGTTGCTATTATGCATGAGAGACACATATTTCTGATTATATTACAATGATCAAGCACATGTTCTGTGCAGACTTAAAATCCAATGTTCATTCAACTCATCATTATAAAAAGTGATGGGCAGAATAATGCCATGTGACCTAAACATAGAGATTCCTAGGATTTCCATATGCCTAGGAATAGGTAAAGGTAAAGGTTCCCCTCGCACATATGTGCTAGTCTTTCCCAACTCTAGGAGGCGATTGTCATCTCTGTTTCAAAGCCGAAGAGCCAGCGCTGTCCGAAGATGTCTCCGTGGTCATGTGGCCGGCATGACTAAATGCCAAAGACTCACAGAACATTGTTACCTTCTCACCAAAGGTGGTTCCTATTTTTCTACTTGCATTTTTACATGCTTTCGAACTGCTAGGTTAGCAGAAGCTGGGACAAGTAATGGAAGCTCACTCCGTCACACGACGCTAGGGATTCGAACTGCCGAACTGCTGACCTTCTGATCAACAAGCTCAGTGTCTCAGTGTTGCTTACCTGTTGGTACTCATACCTCTGGAATCTGCATTGAGATGGTGGGTGGGTGGTGGATGCCGAAGCAATCCAGCTTTTGCATCTTTGACTATTGGCTATATTTCCTTGGAAGTAATTTCTTGGAGACCTAAAATGAACAGTGGACAAGCCAAGTGGACGCAGCTGCAACTTGCTAAAAAAAAAATCCTCTGTGTTTGTTTTCTATCTTGTTCTTACTCAATTAGCTGAAAGAGAACTTGCCCCAATAAGTTATTTTAAACATGGATCAATTATTTAGTGATGAGGTGGCCAAGGAGTGAATGTGAATGTTCTGCCATTTGTTATAACATGATTTCTCCAGGGCTCTACAAATTCCCTGGCTTTCTTATATTTCAAATCAATCCTAAAGGAAGATATCAACAAGGAACCTTTCTGATGGGACTTTTTCTGATCCCACATGAAGTGGGTGGAGAGGATTTTGTCCTTGAGCCAGTGTTGGAAAATTTCTTCCTCTCTTAAAAAAATCGCGCATCCAAATTCTCTACCCACAAATATGGTTGGAGTCTGACCATCTCAAAAAGCCATTTTTGCTCCATCACAAAGCAGAGTGACATATTCATTCATGCTGGTGCAAAACAGAGGACTCTCTCCTGCAAGCAATCTGCATCGATTCCCTGCTCTGGATTAGGAGTAGGTGGCACACAGACAAATATATATTAAAAAAAAAAAAGATTTGAGGTAGATAATCTTTTATAATTTTAAAATCAAGAACGACATGAAGTCAGATTGAAGGTAGCTTATTGCCCAACTTCGCTTTGCAGAAGAGAAGCTTTTCAAATTACAAAAAACTTCAAGAACAAATCAGGGGAAGAGGAGGAAGCAAGGGAGAGAATGTTGAAGTGATATCTACACCAGGTCTTAGAGCAATTTGTATCCATATATATATATTTTGGATGCAGAAGTACTGTATCATAGAGTCCAATATATGTTGGGGATATCTCCTTTAGGAGACAGAAAGTTGTGCAGTGGAATGTGCAGCTAGAGAAACATTGCTAGTAGACACACAGATAGTCTCAGACACTGCTAGTAAAAACAAGTAGCTTTACTAGTGATGTAAAATTAAACTACTGCGTCACAAGCAGTGATAGTAGATATTGTATCAAATACAGTCCTTGACTCAAAAACAATTGCTTACAGTTGCAATCCACGATTCTTCCTTGTTCAGTCAGTCAGTCAATCAATCAGAGAGAGAGAGTGAGATCTCCTGGCTTCCTCTTTTAAACATTTAAAGTAACAAAGATCATTTGTCATCATGGCTTATATATATTGCCTACCCAACATTAGGATTATACTCCTAACAATGGACTTTCCCAAATCTTATGGAGAGTCCCTCCACACTATTTCCGAGCTAAGTGTGCATTGTTGCACTGCAGCCACAGAGGAACAAGTTAGAATGATTCATCAAGCATCCTTTAGGACAGGGGTCCCCAACCTTTTTTGCACCAGGGACAGTTTTCATTTTAAAGAAAATTCTGCGGACCGGCTGAGTGGCTCAGCAGTCATGAGACTGGGTGGGCGTGGCCAACTTGGAAAATGTGAAACTCACTTAACAATGATCTTGGTTAGCAACCAAACTTTTGGCCTCAACTGTGGTCATAAGTTCTTTCTTTCTTTCTTTCTTTCTTTCTTTCTTTCTCTTTCTTTCTTTCTCTTTCTTTCTCTTTCTCTTTCTTTGTCTCTCTCTCTCTTTATTTCCCTCTTTCTCTCTCTCTCTTTCTTTCTCTCTTTCTTTCTCTTTCTTTTTCTTTCTTTCCCTCTTTCTCTTTTTCTTTCTCTTTCTCTGTTTTTTCTCTTTCTCTGTCTCTTTCCTTTCTGTTTCTCTTTCTCTGTGTCTGTCTTTCTCTCTCTCACACTTTCATTTTCTTTCTTTCTCTTTTTCTTTCTCTCTGTCTCTCTCCTTCATCCGCCCATCTCTGTCACTCTATGTGTGTGTGTGTCTGTCTGTCTGTCTTGCATTCACTCATTCTGTGTCTCTGTCTATCTTTCTCTCTCTCCCTCCCTCTGTCTCTCTATGTGTGTCTGTTGTCGTCGTCGTCGTCCCCCCAGCCTCCTCAGCCCGCCCGCCGCGCTTGGTCGCTCGTTTGCTCGTTCAGGCTCCATGGCTGGGTAGGAGCCGGGCCGCAGGGCTGGAGAGGAGGAGGAGGGAGGAGGGGGCAGCCCATTGGTCAGAGCGCGCGAGAGAACGCAGGAGGATGGTGGGGGCTCTTCCTCCACCCTCGTCGATGGAGGGACTCCTGGGCGCCGCCGGAGCAACCTTCCCTACGGCCGCCAGTTCCCTCCCCCACCCGCGGAGCCTCCGCAGCCCCTGGAAGAAAACGAGTGGCCGGCATGCCAGCAGGGGAGAGGGAATCGGTGGCCAGTAGGGAGGGTTGCTCCGGCGGCGCCCAGGAGTCCCTCCGCCGACGAGGGTGGAGGAAGAGCCGCACTCCAACGGCGCGAACAGCCGCGCCTGCGTTCTCCCGCGCACTCTGCTCAGGGGGCTGCCCCCTCCTCCCTCCTCCTCCTCTCCAGCCCTGCGGCCCGGCTCCTACCCAGCCACGGACCGGCACCGGTCCACGGCCCAGGGGTTGTGGACCCCTGCTTTAG
This sequence comes from Rhabdophis nuchalis, assembly GCA_039707465.1. Lineage (NCBI taxonomy): Eukaryota > Metazoa > Chordata > Lepidosauria > Squamata > Natricidae > Rhabdophis > Rhabdophis nuchalis. The sequence goes on along the minus strand of CM077644.1, from coordinate 147,908,870 downwards.
GATATACCTAGAGTCATAGAAGATAGAATAATAGAATGGGAAGGGAACTTGGAGGACTTGTAGTCCAACCCCCTGTTGGAGCAGGAGACCCTATACCATTTCAGATAAATAGTTGTCCAGTTTCTTTTTGAAAGCCTCCAGTGATGGAGCACCCATAACTTCTGAAGGCAAGCTGTTCCACTGGTTGATTGTTTTCACCGTTGGGAAATTTTTCCTTAGTTCTAGGTTGCTTCTCTCCTTGATTAGTTTCACCCATTGTTTCTCATCTTGCCTTTGGGGCTTTGGAAGATAGTTTGATTACCTCATCTTTGTAGGAACCTCTCAAATAGTGGAACACTGCTATCATCTCTCCCCCTAGTCCTCCTTTTCATTACACTAGACATAGCCAGTTCCTGTAATCATTCTTTGTATGCTTCAGCCTCCAGCTCCCTAATCATTCCCGTTGTTCTTCTCTACACTCTTTCCAGAGTCTCAACATCTTTATTATATTGTAGTGACCAGAAATGGATGCAGTATTCTAAGTGTGGTCCAAGTCAGGGGCCACATTGTTTTCATACTCACATTTGTTTCTTCTAGGCAATGTCTTCAGAACAACCAGGGACCTAAGCCCCAGAGTGATTTTTCTCAAGCTGTTTTCAGAGAGATATTGCAGCAAAAATCAAAACCGTGTGTGTGTGTTTAATTCTCAAAATGTTTGACTATTTGCAGAAACCTTAAAAGAAGATTAAAGACATCCTGCAAGCTGAAAGTTCAGGCCCTGCCATTTGGTGTACAGAATACACCACCTAGCCTTTCCAAGTTGCATAAAATAGAATGAATGAAAGGGAGAGGGGAGAAGCATTTGGGTTTCTGGCAAAGCAGCATTGCTTTGCTTATGAGACCACAGCTACAATTAGCCAATCCCAGCAATGGACTTCTGATTAGGAGTGACTTAGCTCTGAGTCAAAGGAAGTGACTGGCAGTTCAACACAGTCACAAAGACCGCAGTGTGGATGGCACCCCTTCTCAATCACGTTCTTTCTTCCATTCTTCTCTTGATGCCTTTTTTTTCCTTGCTCATTCAGCACCCCATTCATGTCCCTCTTTATTCTCATCCTCTTCCAATCCCTGCTTTCGGAAACATCACACAAAGACCTAACTCTCTAGAAAAGGTCCTGATGCTAGGAGACATGGAAGAGAAGATGAGTTTGACCTGCAGCAAGGTGGATGGATCCAATTACAGTAGCAATGGATGGACCATTGGAAGATTTGGATGGTGGACTGATGCAATAAAAGTAACCTGGTTCTAATCTATATAAATAAAAAGTTAACCATGAGTTTGTTCAAAACCACTAATCTCAAAAACTACTGCACCAATCCCCACCAAATTGTCACACAACGTTCCTTACAAGTGCAGCACCAATGATACGTACAGATTGTGTGGATGGCACACCGGTGCCAGGTACATGCCATAAAAATGTACAACTGCACTTCTTCTGTGTTTTCCTCACTCGCTCACTGCCCCCCCGCCTGCTTCTGCCCCTCCCACCTTGCCACTCCCAACGCCACCACTGCCCCCCTCTGACAACTCCCCCCCCCACAAGGCCGCTGCCGAGTCAGCAGCCTCTCCTCCGTCGCCGCCGCCGCCACCCCCACTCCATCAACTCCCCACCCCCCATGGACGCTGCTGAGTCAGCGGCCTCTCTCTCTCTCTCTAGGTAGGTAGGTAGGTAGGTAGAGGGATAGAGAGAGGGGGGGAGAAATGCAGTAGGTAGGTAGGTAGGTAGGTAGGTAGGTAGGTAGGTAGGTAGAGGGAGAGAGTAAAAAACACAGTAGGTAGGTAGGTTGGGGGTTATACGGTGGTTGTGTGTACACAGGTTGGTTGGCCATTTAACCCGAGTGGGCCACAGCAACGCGTGGCCGGGTACAGCTAGTTGTTAATAAAACAAAGAAGATCAATGTAGATTTTAAAAAGAGCCAGCATGGTCATACTCCACTCGGTATCAAGGATGCAGCTGTAAAGCTGGTCAACAGTATTAAGTATCTGGGGATACAGATAACTAACAATCTGAACTGATCTCTCCACACGTCATCCTTAGTGAAGTGTGCAAACCAGCATCTGCTTTCCGGCTTCGGATGAGGAGAGCACATCTTTCTCCTTTTGCCCTGGACACTTTTTATAGAGGCACAATTGAGAGCATTTTAACAAACTACATCACTGTTTGGTTTGGTGGCAGCAGTGCCTCAGATAGAAAGTCCATACAGAGAGTGGTAAGGACAGCTGAGATTATTATAGGAAGCTCGCTTCCTGTCATTCAGGATAGTGTTTATAAGCGCTATGTTCTTAGAGCTCAAAGCATTGTTAGAGACCACACACACACACTTTACGATCTGTTTCTGTTGCTCCCCTCTGGGAGGAGGTTTCAAAATATTTCTAGCTGGACTATGAGATTCTGTTACAGCTTTGTCCCTCATGCCATCCGTCTGGTAAACTCGCAAGATTCATTTCTCTCGCCACGTACATGTATATATCTGAACTAGACTGTGTTGTTTCTCCGTGTCATATATGTGGATATATGCATAATTTTGTATGTATGTATGTATGTATGTATGTATGCATGTATTAAGTTAGTTAGTTAGTTGTATTTGGGTAGTGTATATTAGAGGTGGAGACCCTTTGAGGACTATATGCAATGGCATTTCATTTTAATGTATGCCGATTCGTGTACATTCAAAGTGACAATAAAGTTATTCTAAGTCCTCTAAGTCATTTGAAGGATCAGGTTAGGGACAGATTGTGTGATCAATCTTTCAACACTGAACAGACCTCCCTCATGCCACCTCAGAAGCCCAGCAGTTTGATTCCGTGTGTGTGTGTGTGTGTGTGTGTGTGTGTGTGTGTGTGTGTGTGTGTGAGTGAGTGAGTGAGAGAGAGAGAGAGAGAGAGAGATGTATAACTCTCCCTTTATGAACTTTCTGCTGACACTAGGACTGAAATGTTAATGGTGGATGGATTTGCATATGGATAAGAGATAGGTTATGGGAAGAAATAGATTCCTTCCCGAAAGCCAGTTCTTTTGAAAGCAAAAGGGTTGCCAGTCACAGGGAGGGCGATTCCTCTGACAGGTTGCAGAAAGAGGTCAGATTCTGAAAACCAGAGTTCTATTCCTGCAGCCTGGCAGAAGAATTCCCCCTCTATGCACCGAGTGGAGGGGAGGGGAATTCCCCCAGCAGGCTGCAGAAACGGAGGTCAGATCCTGAAGGTTCTGACCTTCAGAGGAGCTGAACTTGGCAGGCAGCTCTTTTTCTCAGTCCAGTTAATGACCTGGGAGACCGCTTAACCACGAGCTTAGCAACCGGGCATGAGGAATGCAATAGTTGAGCAAAGCAGTCATGTTCCCATTCTGGTCGCAGTTGTAGTCATAAGTCAAGGGCTATCTGTAGTTTGTGTTTTCTTTTACTGCTGTTATGAATAACTGTTGATAAAAATTACTTTAAAACAATAGAAGGGGGCTTTGATAAAAATGATTGTTTGAAGCAGTGAATTAATTAATTAATTAATTGGGCCTGGGCCCTTTTTTCACTACAACAGTTTATCTCCAGAGATGGGAATGGTCCTCAAGTTGCTAGGATTTCAGAAAAATGTTAAGAATGGCCTATTCCTGGCCTTTGAGGGAATGATGTAAGTTCTCCTACGAAAGAGTGACTACAGCAGTTCCTGCTGTTTGCTGAATGCTGTGTGTGTGTGAGAGAGAGAGAGAGAGAGAGTGAGACAGAGAGAGAGAGAGAGAGAGAGACAGAGAGAGAGAGACAGAGAGAGAGAGACAGAGAGACAGAGAGAGAGAGAGAGAGAGAGAGAGAGAGAGAGAGAGAGAGAGAGAGAGAGAGAGAGAGAGAGAGAGAGAGAGAGAGAGAGAATCTTCATCTTTTTTATCCTTCTTTTATTATTTTTATAAATAATTCACGGGGATGAACATATCTAATCCTCCTTCCTCCTTCTATTTTCCTCACTGTAAGTTGAGTTGGGCTAAAAAGAGAGACTAGCTGAAGGTCACCTATGCTAAGGCTAGACTAGAACTCAAGAGCTTCCTGGTTTCTAGCCTTACCACTAGACCTAACTGGACTACCTTTTTAAAAAAACTAACAAAATATTTTGTATTTTAAAAATTGAACAGCATATATAGAATTTTAAGTTGCTCACGGTCTTTTTAACCAAAGTGGCATATTACAATAGAATAGGATGGAATGGGATGGGATGGGATGGAATAGAATAGAATAGAGTAGAATAGCAGAGTTGGAGGGGACCTTGGAGGTCTTCTAGTCCAACCCACTGCTTAGGCAGGAAACCCTACACCACTTCAGACAAATGGTTATCCAATTTCTTCTTGAAAGCATCCAGTGTTGGAGCATCCACAACTTCTGGAGGCAGTTTGTTCCACTAGTTAATTGTTTTGTCAAGATATTTTTCCTTAGTTCTAAGTTGCTTCTCTCCTTTATTAGTTTCCACTCATTGCTTCATGTTTTACAGGTGCTTTGGAGAATAGCTTGACTCCCTCTTCTTTGTGGCAGACCCTGAGATATCGGAACACTGCTATCATGTCTCCCCTAGTCCTTTTTTTCATTAAATGAGACATACCCAGTTCCTGCAACCATTCTTCATATGCTTTAGCCTCCAGTCCTCAAATCATCTTTGTTGGTCTTCTCTGCACTCTTTCTAGGGTCTCCACATATTTTTTACATTGTGGCGACCAAAACTGAATGCAGTATTCCAAGTGTGGCTTCACCAAGGCATTATAAGGTGGCTTTAACACTTCACATATTCATCCGCAAACAAGGATTAATTTGTTCAGGGACAGGAAACCAGGCTGGACTATGCTTTGTAACCCTCCTGCCTTTAAACATTTTATAGATTTGGGATGAAATGTGCCCACCATCAATAGAAATGATTTTCTATTTTCTATTATCAAAATGCTTCTGGTGGAAAAAAATGCCAAGTTGTCAATATTTCTCAACATCAGAGTCAGGAACCATGGCTCAGGAATTCTGGGAAGCAAAGTTCACATATCGTAAAAGAGCCATAATTCCCCACCCCTGCTCTACATGAAGGGGCTGTTTAATCCCTACATCCAGTAAAATCTCTGCCCTGGAAACATAGGGATGAAACATAGGATTCCAAGTATGGGTAATGAAAGAAACTAGAGAAACCTCAATGGCATCTGCTGAGCATATTGAAGTTGGAAAAATGACGAGGGGGATTTATAATTGACACAGTGATCCATTTCTCGACATAATTCTAAAAGCATGATGTAATATTAACTTGAAAGGTATCCTCATCCATATTTGAGGGATGTGGAAGGAAATGAAACATGGGTTAAAGCCTACGTCTTTGCACTGGGAATATTCCAAAACAAGCCAGTTGTGTGTCCCCCCTCCCTTTTTCAGAGGCAGAACAGGCCAAGAAAACACGTGCACATAAAGGCCTCCTGATTGCACAACACACAGAAGAAAATTAGCAATTAAAAGCAATTACATTATAGTGTGAAGCTAGAGGAGGTTTCAGTAAGAGCAATTTGGCAATTTCCATATCAGTTCATGGCATTCATTAAGACTGTAAAAATGCCTTTTCAGAAAAGCTCAAGAGACCCTAATGATTCAGCCTCACTCTAACAATCACCATCAAGAAGGTGTGACTGTACCATTATTAGCAAACTAAAATTAACACAGAGGTCCCGAGGTCTACCGTGGCATTAGAAAGATGGCTCATTATCATATTCCAGTAACTCATGAAATGATACAGGGGAAGGTTCTCTAGATCTGCTGGTTGCAAAGATGGACTTCCATGCATATAGCAATGGCACTTAGACTTATATACCACTTCACAGTGCTTGTGCAGCTCTCTCTAAGCAGTTTACAGATTCAGCATATTGCCTCCAATTTTAGCCACCTTGGAAGGATGGACAGTTGAGTCAACCTTGAGCCAGTGAGATTTGAACTGCCAAACTGCAGCTTCTGCGGTACTGCACTCTAACCACGGCGCCACCTCGGCTCAATACTTAATGGTGGCTACCAACAACAAAGTTAGGCGCTGAGGAGTGGTATTTACAAGCATTGAATCACACATCAGTTGTTCATCATCTACCATTTATCGTACTATGAAATGATGACTTGAATGTGGGAATGACCTGCCAGAGGTTTAACATCACAGAAAGAATGTTCCTATCACCCAACTTTATGTCAATTGCAATACCAATCAAGACACTCAAGACACTCAAGATCTGCAGGATCGCATCCTGCCCCATACATCCCTGCGGCTGATTCGCTCTCACAGAGAGGGACTTCTCCGGGTGCCGTCCACCAGGCTATGCCAGTGGCAGGCCCGACCCTCTGGAATGACCTTCCCCCCGAAATTAGAACAACTACGGACCTCCGCTCCTTCCGTCAAAAATTAAAAACACATTTCTTCTGCTTGGCCGGCCTGGGGTAATTGAACTGTTTTTTAGGGTTTTTAAGGGTTTAGTTTTAGTTTGGGATTTTAGCGCAGGGTTTTAGTTTAATTTATTTTAATATTGTATTATGCTTGTGGTTTTATACAGGTATTTTTAAATTCCCTGTGCACCGCCTCGAGTCCCTTCGGGGAGAGAGAGCAGTTTATAAATTAAAATTATTATTATTATTATTATTATGTAACTCGCCAATAATGAGGACTCCAACAGTGTAAATACAATTTGGCTGGCAGATAAAAAAGTTCAACTTGCCACTCAAATTCAGCTTCCTTTGGTGAATTACCGCATGGTATGCCTGTGGTGATGATAACATTCCATTTATGGTGTATATATCGCCACTATGTACCATTATAATCACCATAATGGCAGTCTGGAGAAGAAATTGTGAAACGGCAGAAGCAGAAAGAGAGATTTTGAGAGCTGTCTACGGGGAAAGGTAGTACAGAGAAAAGAGACAGAAGAGTTTGGGATCTCTGGTAGGCAGGAAGACAGCCAAGGTGGACCTCCCCCTAGCAATTCAGATTATGTGTATCACCTAGTTCTCCAGATAGCGGCTGTAATCTGGCAAGATTATATCTATAAATGAACAATAAAGTACTGTTCAGAAGTAACTTCACATGTTTTTGGTTCTGTGGGCCCCATACTACTAGACACATTCTGGAAAACTTTCCTGAGGTAAATGAAACATTGCAAAAATGAAACTGGCTGCTCCAGAACTGCTTAAGATGTGTTATATTTCACACATTTTCATGCACATGCATACTGGTACACGAATAGACTACTTTGGATTATTACTTTGTTATATTGAAATAAAGGGCAAAATATAATTTTTTAAACCCTACCTTTGTTTCTTGATGTTAGAATGTATAGCTAATTAAAAGTAGACTTAAATGATTTTTTTTACACAGCACATAATCGATTGGTGGAATTTAAAGCTATCACATGATGGGCAACAGGCATTAAAGTATAGGCAATCATCAGAGATGCCACTGGGGATAGGAGGGGATATGGCCAGCCATGGCAACAGGCTAGAAATATTAACCAGGCACTCCCAATTAACTGAATTTATATTGATATAATATACCGATTGTATACAGACAAAATATTGCACAAATATGCAAATGCTAATTATAACTTGGCACAGTATTAGAAATACCAAGCATTCAATCCAATATGGATATTAACTTACATAAAGTAAGCCCGTCGGTATGGAGATGTGTCAATGGTTGAAAGAGATCCTAATGTTCCCCAATTAGTATCAGGTAATACTGACTCACAAAACAGCAGAGGGAAATAAAGACAGATAGTTCTCGCCTTACAACAATTTTGTTAGTGACGGTTTGGAGTTACAGAAATGTACATCTGAAAAACGGTCATTAGTCACTTTTTTTCGACACTTATGACCGTTTTTCAGACTTATGACTCTTGCAGTATCCCCATGGTCATGTGATCCAAAATCATACACTTAGCAACTGACTCATATTTATGACGGTTGCAATGTCCCTGAGGTCATGTTATCTCCTTTTGCAACCTTCTGACAAGCAATAGGAAAGTATTGTAACAACCATGTTACTAACTTAACAATTGCAGCGATTCACCGTTGTTCAACTGAGGCAAGAAAGATCATAAAATGGGACAAAGCTCACCAACTGTCTTGCTTAGTAATAGAAATACAAATAAATACAAATACAATAGCAGAGTTGGAAGGGACCTTGGAGGTCATCTAGTCCAACTACCTGCCTAGGCAGGAAGCCCTATACCATTTTAGACAAATGGCTATCCAACATCTTCTTAAAGACATGCAGTGTTGGGGCATTCACAACTTCTGGAGGCAAGCTGTTCCACTGATTGTTCTAACTGTCAGGAAATTTCTCCTCAGTTCTAAGTTGCTTCTCTCCTTGATTATTTTCCACCCATTGCTTCTTGTTCTAACCTCAGGTGCTTTGGAGAATAGTTTGACTCCCTCTTCTTTGTGGCAACCCCTAAGATATTGGAACACTGCTATCATGTCTCCCCTAATCCTTCTTTTTATTAAACTACATACCCAGTTCCTGCAACCATTCTTCATGTTTTAGTCTCTAGTCTCTTAATCATCTTTGTTGCTCTTCTCTGCACTCTTTCTAGAGTCTCCACATCTTTTCTACATCGTGGTGACCAAAACTGAATGCCATATTCCAAGTGTGGCATTAGCAAGGCATTATAAAGTGGTATTAACACTTCACATGATCTTGATCCTATCTGTTTATGCAGCCTAGAACTGTGTTGGCTTTTTTGGCAGCTGCTGCACACTGCTGGCTCATATTTAAATGGTTGTCTACTAGGACTCCAAGATCCCTTTCACAGTTACTGCTATTGAGCAAGGTACCACCTATACTGTACCTGTGCATTTTGTTTTTGTTGCCTAAATGTAGAACCTTACTCTTTTCGCCATTGAATTTCATTTTATTAGATAGTGCCCAATGTTCAAGTTTGTCAAGGTCCTTCTGTATCTTAAGCCTATCTTCTGGAGTGTTGGCTATTCCTGCCAGCTTGGTGTCGTCTGCAAATTTGATGAGTTCCCCATTTATTCCCTTGTCCAAATCATTGATGAAGATGTTGAAGAGTACTGGGCCTAAAACATTTTTAGGAAACATTTTTAGAAATGTTGGGCTCAATTGTGGTCATAAATTGAGGATTACCTGTATTCCCCATAACAAATCAAGAGGTAATGAATGCTACAAAGCTTCAGAATTCTGCTGGTGCTGACACTAGTTTAAGTCTTTAAGATTATAAAGAATTGATTCAACAAAAACCAGTGGCCAACCTGATTCAGTTTGAGAAATAGGCATTTGCACAATATTTAATTTTGAAGAGGGAAAATGTAATTATCGGGCTGCATAGTTAATCTTGGTGCACAAGTACAGGAATACTATATATATATGCAACATTTATACATTAACTGGACCGGTCTTTCGAAACCTGGAGTGAGTGAAGTCATCCATGACATAACTTTAAAATTAATGACATATTCTGCTCACAACTGTTTCTTTGTATGAATATGAGTAATCCACCACACATTAGTGCTCCAGGGTTTTAGCATGATTTACTCAGTATGCCATCTGCACATTTGTTATTGAGCAACAGTATATTCACACTGAGTTTTGCTTAGTTTTTACTAATCTTGTGTGTGTAATACCGTATTTGGGCATCTGTGTTCACATTTTTTAATTCAGTCTTCTGTAACTGTTCACCGCCTGTTTCCCCCCCCCCCCCATAATTCCTATCCCCCTTTTTAAATAGTCTAGCAGAAGTTCTACTCCCTGCTTTATATTGTAGAATGGATTTCATGGGTGTCACTTAGATCTTCAAATGAAGGGCCAAATAAGGTTCTTCCACATCCCATTAACTGCCTTTCTTCTTTACTTAAATCCTCCAGTCCGTTTATTCCACGAATCCTCTTCTGTTTCATTAAATCTGGGCTATGACTGCTGAATTTCTGTTGGCGTACATTTCCTTGGCTGCCTCCTTCATCGCAAATGGTCTCCAGCTCTTGAGATTTCCTCGCTTCAGTCCTTTCATGAGATAAACCAGCATTTGGGGGGGGGGGGGGGACTTGACTTCTGTTTTGGTCCTTGTTAGTCTAAACAGGTAAAAGCACCTGGCCAACCATTTCTGGCTTCAGAAACTAAGCAGAGTCAGAGCTGGTAAATATTTACGTGGGAAGCCTCCAAGAAATAATAGGATGGTGGACTACATGTAGAAGCTGAAAAAAACATCTTGGAAGGAGGCAAGGCAAACCATGTCTGTACTGTTGCCAAAGAAAACATTGGGCTACCTTCTTTGAGTTCCCAGGGACTGAGCATGATCAAAAGGAGGTTTTTTTTTAAATCTTTTAGACCCTGGAATAATGAGACACCTCCCACATTGTTACATTGATACATTTTTGTGAAATGAGAGGTGACAAAGATCCAACTTAATTAATAAGAAACTTTATTTAAAAAGAACACATTTATCCAATAAACCATAAAACTGCCCAGCGAAAGAAAATATAAATTAGAGAGAACTAAGTCGGGGAAATCTTTGTAGCAGCCCCCTTCCTTCTACTCTAACTTCAAAGATGGAAGATAAAATTCAAAGGAAAACTCACTCTCAATGATGAGAGCATAGACATCCACAACCCCAATCATTTATTTATTTATTTATTTGGATTTATAAACCGCTCCCTTTCCCCAGAGGGACTCGGGGCGGTGCACAGGACGTTAAAAACATATAACATAACAATTTATAAACATTTAAAACCAGATTAAATAATTATCACCCTGTGCTAAAATTTTAATAACCTAAAAACTGTTTCCCCATTTAAAACCCAATTAAAACAATTTGAACTTCAGACTGTAGGCTAAGTAAAATAAATTAGGCCAGACCGGCCTGATGGAAAAAATAGGTCTTAGGAAAAAAAATCATATCTGAGGACAGGCAGGAGAAAGGGAAGGTTCACACCAGAGGTGGTATTCTGCCAGTTCGCCAATGGTTCGGGCGAACCAGTAGTAGTGGCGGCGGCGGGAGGTTCCACCCCTACATCATCATAGATGCTCTGCACATGAGCGAAGCGAGCGCACATGCACACACACTCCCGGTTCTGAACCGGTAGCAAAGATTAGAGCATTTCATGCCTGGTTCACACAATTTATTTTATCCAGATCCTGCCAGGGTGGCAGCAGCAAGCCAGAGCCCAGGAGCATCTCACCCAAAATATTTCTTCTGCTCTCCTATTTGATTCTAAATTTAAGGGGACAGAGTTCTCTTCTCCCTTTTCTTTTCAGAAGATACCCCACCTTGCAAATCATAACTTTAAAGTCTTTCTCTGGCACCTCTAGCTGCAGACTACAAATATCCTGAAGACTATGGAGTTCAGCTGTTCACATGACAAGCTGACTTGGGAAGGAAGGTGCAGCAGTGCCAGTGGCTCTATTATAACTCAGCTGGGAAAGGTTCTGGCAAAGAAAGCATGCAGAATTTGCATGGGGGAAAAACAAAAAACGTATGCAGAGTTTATTACTGCTTGCGATTCTTAGTTATGGCTCAGTTATAGCAAAATCTCTTACCGGTTAAAAACTTACTCTAAATCAAAATATGAAACCATGGATTAATCGATGTGAGTTTGCACACGGTGATTAAAATAATGCATCTACACCAGGGTCCCCAACCTCTGGTTCGTGGCCCATTTGGAACCAGGCCGCACAAGTAGTGGGCGAGCATGTAAGCAGGTGCAGTTCTACTTGTGTAAGCAACGGGCACACACGCTTGTGTACAAAGCTGCATTTGTGCGAGTGGCAGGCACCTGCTGCTTGTGTGGAACCATTTCCTTCCCCCCATCCCCCACCGCTGGGCCATAAAGCCAGAAAGGTTGAGGGCCACCACACTATGCAGATTGCGTGATAAAAGCAGGTTTGTCAATCTTCATATCAGGTAACAGAAAAAAACCATAATTTCATTCTAGGTCACATTAGGATGTTTAACAAAATCAAGGCAAACATCCCAAATCCCCCCCAACCCACATATTTAGTAAGGGAGATCATTATCTGTTGCTGAATTTAAAAAAAGGGGGGAAAGCCTAAAATGAATAGACGCTCTTTCATTGACAGTTATGATTATTACAGTACTAAACATTTGTCTTTTAAAGGAAAAAAGATCTTCTCCTGGCCAAAGAGAAATCCAGGTAGGGTTACTTTTAATATAACTGAAATAAATACAAAGATTTATCTACCTAGACAAAATTGTACGTGTATGTTTATTTCCCAGGAAACGTAAAGAGCATTGATTTCTACAAACTCAAATGCAGAGGATTATTGTTAATATTCAAAACAAGTAGCTGGGAGCTTCCCTTCATTCAAATTACCTGCAACGAATGCCGCAAGGAGTGGCAAATATCTCAAAGTGTTAACTTTCCAGATCCAACTGGAAGCTCTTCCAACTGTTGCCTCTTGGGTAAAGTCAAGAGTTGCTTAGCCGAAAGCTTCAGATGTGACCTCCTAAATTTTCTGACTTAGCATTACTTTGGCTTTGGATAATTTTGTTGCATATCTGCACCATTGTATTTGGACTCTTCTGTCATTCTTAAAAGCAGAATTTCACATCTTCAGAGGCTCATGGTAACCCTGCGAGAGTCAGCGTTCTCTGCTTACCTCCCTCCCACCTGACTAAAAAAAATCTTCTGGAGAGACAAAGTTCCTTCTGGAAAAAATAATGTCCTTGAAATATAATGGGGGAAATAACATGACTGTAATTGCCCGAGACACATTATTTCTTTCTCACCGCTTGCCGTTCCAACCATTTTCAATAACATGTAAACAATCAAATGCTTTCGGAGCAGTTTTAAACAATGAAACATACAGCTGCAAATACACAGATGCTTCGGAAATCATTGTTAGCCCTTTCTGTATAGCTTTTAATTCTATCTTTGGAGAAAGGCATAAAAAGATCCTGTAAATCACAACCGCTTCAAGCATTTACTTTCCAAAGCATATCCCAAGCATTAAAGTCTTACACATTTTTCTTGAACATAAAAGAGTCCCAATTTAACAGCGGGTTCATTTGGACATGATTTGAGCGTGCCATCAGTAGGCTATTTAGTCGTTCCTCTCTCACATCCACATAAAACCAAGCATGACCCAGGCTGATTTTAACTACAATGCGGGATGGATATCCCTGTGATGTCTCCCTTCACTCCAGGCAACCTGGATCACAATATTGGCACGGAGCAAACGGTGCAGTTCAAACGTTAAGCCAAAAATTCAAGACTAGCCCGTATCAGCTTGTATCACATTGGCTGGTGTAGCTGAATAAATTAGCATTTAGAGAGGCTTAAAAGACATCCTTGAATCAAGTTTGACTCCTGTGGTTATATACATGAAGTTTTCTTGGCAAAATTATAGAAGTGTCTTTTCCACTACCTTTATCCAGGATGTTCTTATTTAAACTTTCCGCTGTTCCAATAGCCCTGGAATTCTCAAGTAGTTCTCCATCCAAAACCAACCAGGTTTCAGCCTGTTTATCTTCCCAAAAATCAGCCATATTCATCTATGCATAAATTTGTAACCGTGAAAAAATACCAATATCAAGAATACTCTGGAGATATTACCATAGTAATATATGGTAACTGTGGATTTCCATAAGCTGCATATAAATATAACTCTTTTTTTAAAAAAAAAACACAACCCTGGATATTATAATTCTCATTTTACACAAAGCTTATTGTCAGCTGCAGGTCTACCCACATTCTTTGATAAGAAGGTAATAACATATAATAACATAACATTTTCATTCCAAGTTTCAACTATAAAAATAATGAACTTTGGTGCATTTTGCTACAAAACTTTCCATTAATGCTCATAAGAAATTGCATACACAATTTTATATATGACAGCACTCGTGCCTTGATAGACCTCTTTCAGATTTTTGGACTACTGTTTGAGGAAAAATATAATCAAAGCAAACTACAGGCAATTCTTTAAGCTACATTTATATGAGTGCTATGGGTATATTACATATATATATAATCAAGAGAGAGAGAGAGAGAGAGGAAGAGAGAGAAAGAAAGAGAGGAAGAGAAAGAGAGAGGGGGGGAGAGAGAGAAAATCATAAAGGTTTGAAAGACTTCGTTTCAGCAGAAATAACAGCAATACAAAGAACAGAAAACAAGCGAGAACTTCTGAGACAGTCTTGTTCTAACATTCAAAGATACGTTTATCTGGATGAACTAGGGCAGGGGTGTCAAACTCAATTTCATTGAGGGGTGCATCAGGGTTGTGTTTGACCTTGGGGGGCCAGAATGGGCATGGCCAGGGTAGGTGTGGCCATCTCAACGTCACTCATGTTGGGGGCATCAGTTTGGCCCGTGCGCTCTGCCAAAGAAAATAGGCTTCTGAGCTCCGTTTTCGGCTGCGACATCTTCCTGTAGTCCCCTGCCAGTGAAAATGGAGCTTGGGAGGACCTGTGTGCGGCACTCCCGAGCTCCGTTTTCTCTGGCAGAGGCACTGCTGGCCAGTCTTTCACTTTTCCAGAGCAGCCCCATGGGCCAGATCTAAGCAGCCCGCTGGCTGGATCTGGCCCCCAGGCCTTGAGTTTGACACCCCTGCACTAAGACCTATCTCCACTCCAGTTAAGAGTGGGCTGTGATCTTGTCCCATTCTATTTTATTTAACCATGCTGAAGTAATGTCAGCATGGTACAATACAGGTAGTCCTCAATCTACGACTACAATTGAGTCCAAAATTGATGTTGCTATGTGAGACATTTGTTAAGTGAGTTTTGCTCCATTTTATGACCTTTCTTGCTATAGTTGTTAAGTGAAATCTGGTTTACCCACTGACTTTGCTTGTCAGAAGGTTGCAAAAGCTGATCATATGACCCCAGGACACTGGAACTGTCACAAATATGAGTCAGTTGCTGATTCACTGTTATCAGTTCACTGGCTGAATTTTGATCATATAACCATGAGGATGCTGCAATGGTCAAAAAATGGTCATAAAGTCACTTTTTTCAGTGATGTAACTTTGAACAGTCGCTAAATGAACTATTGTAAGTCAAGGACTACTTGTAGTTAAGTGCTGCACTAGGAGCAGAAAGACCCAGGTTTAATCTTTCCATAGACATGGAAGCTTGCAGGTTGATTTTGAATCTAAACCTAACCTTCCCAATTCTAATCATAGTCAGCCTCTGTGGCAAGTGATAAACAAAATCTCTTATTGCATTGATAGTTTTACTGGAACTGGGCAAAGCACAATGCAAAAAAACAAGCGGACTTCATGATTGTGTAGGATTAACACTAAGAACCACAACACCTTTATTCATTCGGAAGTGGTCAGCATGGGTTAATTGTAGTTAAATCTAGTTACATTCCAGCATACTCCAAAGTTCAACCTGCTTCAAATCCCAGCATACGGATTCCAAATTTTGAAAGGCACTATATCGGACACTGGAAAGGGAAGCAGGCGATTGTACAACATTCATACAGCAAAGCTAATCCGGTCATTCACTTTTCCAGCCATCTACGTTCAGGCTAGTTTTGTCACGCCCACAGCCAAGACATGAAATGAGTTTGCCAAGAAAAACAGGAGAAAAAAAGGTATAGACTAATTTCTAGAGTTCATTGGGAGCCTAGCAGCAAGAGTTCTCATTCCATTGTAAAACTTCAGTGCCTGGTTAGAAATTAAGTATGGTAAAATTCTGCCTGGCTAAGGATTTCAGTCTTTGCGCTGCTGGTGGTCCACCACTGTAAAGAAAATACACACAGCCGCTGTGAGGAAAGTGTGGACTCCCTCATAGAGGAGTTTTGGTGAAAAGACGCTCCAGATAAAGAGGTGGTATCGGAGTCCTGTGATCAGAATAATATATACCGTAACTGGGATGGAGCGCAACAGTGCGTAACAGAAACAGCCATGGCCGATCGCTGCAGGATTCCTGTGGTGTTTAAAAAACAAAAGAGCACAAAACATACGTTGTTCACATTTGAGTCCTCATTTAAAAATTAGTGCTTGAAAAGAAAACAAAAGATGAAACCGCATTTTAGATTACTGCAATGCACTCTACAGAGGGCTGCCCTTGAAGAGTATTCAGTAAGAAAGGAAGGCAAATGATAATGTTGCGGGATCCGATCTGTCACCGGGATCAAAGGTTCACTCTTCCAAGTTTTCGGATTCGTGTTGGAGCCCATCCTCAGGGAACTTCTTTCTCACCTGAATGTGTGTGAGAGAGAAGTTCATTGAGGATGGGCTCCAGGATGTGTCCGAAAGCTCAGAAGACTCAGCCTCTGGTCCCAGTGACCGACCCAGATCGGTTCCTGTAGAATTCGGAGACTTCAACTGGTGAAGAATACAGCTTGTACAAGTAGTAAATGATATCAGATACACAGCTTATGTAACACTACTACTACATGAGCTGTATTGGTTACTGGTATATTTCTGGGTGCAAGTCAAAGTTTTTAGTTTTAGTTTTAGTCGAATTTATACCCCGCACCTTCTCCAAAAAAGGACCCAGGGCGGCGCACAGGAAACTTAAAAGACATAGCAAATATAAACAAGTACAAAATTTTAAAAGCTATTAAATCAATCGGTACCCTGTCCTAAAATATGTATAAAATCCCCAAATTAAAACTATCTAAAAACAGTCAGAACGGGAGGTTATGTGCTGGCTGACAGCTTTAAAGTCCTACATAGCTTAGGACTGGGTTACATGAGGAACCATCTTTTTCCAAGAGTCTCTGTCAGTCCATCATTTCAAAAGATTGGGGATGCTGAAGATCCCCTCAACTAAAGAGTGCCAACTGATGGGAACTACAGGATAAGTCTTTTCTGCTACAGTATGTGGAATATTCTTCCCTCTGAGATTAGAATAGCTCCAGTCCTGTTGGCCTTTTGTAAGGCTTTAAAATTTTGGCTGTGTATTTGGGCCTGGGGGCTCAAAATGTGTTAAGAGGCCCCATTTACCTTCTTTATTGTTAGTTGGTTAACTATCTTGGCTGCTGTATTGTATTTATTCTTTGGATGTTTTTATTGTTTTATTGTTTTTAATGTTTTTGTTTTGTAAGCTGCTCAGCAATTGAATAAAGGCAAGAGGAATTGAATGAATAAATAAAAATAAAAGCTACCTATATTAATCCATTTAATATATTTTTAATTGTATTTTAATTGTATTTTATGCTCTATCTTATTGTTCTTATTATTGCCTGTACACCGCCCTGAGTCCCGCAAGGGAGAAGGGCAGTCTAAAAATTTAATAAATCTAAATCTAAATCTATTCTCCTGTATTCTTGAAAAGTCAAGATACAGCAATAAGTAGCAAGACTGTGTGTGCGTGCATGCGTGTGCATGCGTGTGCGTGCGTGTGCGTGTGTGTGTCTCAGACAGAAGTTTGCAAAGTACCCAGAGCTGACATCTCAGAATTGGGATAGAACTCTACCATAGCTGATTTTCTTTCCTTGAAGAGCTGGGTGTCGAATAAAGATGGACCTGTAATGAATTTCATCTCTCCATAAAACTTTGCTGCATGCACCTCATGACTACCCTAGATGGCACAGATAATCTGCAGGATCGCATCCTGCCTCATACATCCTTGCGGCCGATTCGCTCCCACAGAGAGGGACTTCTCCGGGTGCCGTCCACTAGGCTATGCCAGCGGGCGGCGCCCAGGGGAAGGGCCTTCTCTGTGGCGGGCCCGACCCTCTGGAACGACTTGCCCCCCGAAATTAGAACAACTACGGACCTCCGCTCCTTCCGTCAAAAATTAAAAACGCACTTTTTCTGCTTGGCCGGCCTAGGTTAGTCATCTGTTTATTGTTTTAATCGGGTTTTTAAGGGGTTTAGTTTTTAGTATTTTGGGTTTTTAGCGCAGGGATAAATTGTTTAATCTGATTTTATATATATTTATGATGTATTTATGTTTGTATGTTTTAATTCCCCTGTACACCGCCCCGAGTCCCACAAGGGAGAAGGGCAGTCTAAAAATTTAATAAATCTAAATCTAAATCTATTCGGGGAGAGGGAGCGGTCTACAAATTAAATTTATTATTATTATTATTATAATCCCCATTTAGTGGACACAATTGGGAACAGAGACACAGTCATTAAGTGGTTGCTAAGTGAAACCACAACTCTGCTTCTGATGAGACTTCAGCTTTCCTTCGCTTTATAGGGACCTGCAAAAGTCACAGATGTGAGGAGTGATCATAAAGTTATTTTTTCATCATCATTGTAACTACCAGCACTCGCTAAAGAAAGCAGTCACTAAACAAGGGCTACCTGTAGTGTGTGCCTTACAGAGCTCAAGGAGATTTTTCTAGGAAAACCAAAAGCATGGAATGACAACCGCAACAACAAATTTGAAGGCACTATAAAATGTCTAACCATTGACAGCCTTAATGTCCATCAATATGGCTTCTAACGCTCAACCACTTACACACTGTGGTCCATCAATATTACCGGTATCCTGTGTATTCACCAATAAAAGATAAAAATATGTTACATTGACTTTGATTCCTGATGACTATGTTCAAAAAGTATTCCTCGCAATATTACAAAGGCAGGTTGCCACAACCTTCTTCCAAAACGTTTTCCGGGCCCCTCAACTTCTCAATTTTGCAACAATTTTTGAATTCCAAGTCCATCTCCTAGCTGAATAGGAATTTGGGCCAACCATGCTTAGTCATTACGACAGCTAAAGTCGTGCTACTACCAGTACTAGTATTTTAGTATTAGATTGGGGGCGGGGGGGGGGATTTTGAGATCAGTGCTTTTCTGACCACAGGAAAGTCATAGATTGCATTGAAGAGGCATAGTCAATACCTGAGGTCATTAAAATGAGGAACCAGATATGCTGACTCTGTGAACCGCTGAGAGAGGGCTGTAAAGCACTGTGAAGCGGTATATAAATCTAAGTGCTATTGCTATATAAAGAACTCCTGCAATGTTTGGTTTATTGCTTTTAAAAAAAAATACATTCTATCTTGTACAGTGCTCACACCATTTTAGAGCGCGGTGGCAGAGAAATCCTAGTAATAAATAATGTTCGGTTGATCTTCCAGCTATCCTTAAGGCAAGACTAGATAAGGATTTATTTCTTAATGGTTTGACACCTAGATACAACAGACAGCCATTCCTATGTGACAGATGACCCTCCACACAGCAGAGAGAAGCAAAGTCTTTCCAATGCTTTTCACACAACCAGACTTTCCCTGATCAAATTAATGATGGAAAAGCATTGCCATCACCTCTGAGAAGACCTGCTGATGGCTATCTCTGTCTTAGGATAATCTGGGGGAAGTAATTATATCAAAAAGTAATCATATAGACCAGCAGTCTCAAACTTTTCTGTCTTGGCGGACTGGTGGGGGGAATGGGGCACCTATGCATGCATGCGTAGCTCCGTTTGTGTAAGTGGAGCTGCGAGCACAGAATTTATTTATTTTATTTTATTAAATTTATACCCCGCCCTTCTCCTTGTTAGGACCCAGGGCGGCACACAGGCATTATTAAAACCACAAAATGCAATAAATATCAATTAAAATATATTAAATTAGTTAACCCGTGCTAAAACCCATGTTAAAAACCTTCCCAAATTATAATTTATTTTTAAAAAGTCAGAAACGGGGGGCTATCCTAGGCCGGCTTGCTGAAATAAATACGTCTTAAGACGTTGGCGGAAGAGGCGGAGGTCCGAGATGTCACAAGTGCTTGAGTGACTGTGCGAAGGGCTCCCCGGTCCAGTAAGGGGCGCAACTGGCGTATCAGGCGTATCTGATAGAACGCCCCCCTGGCCACGGCCGCCACATGGTCCTCCATGGACAGCCGGGAATCCAGGAGGACACCCAAGTTGCGCGCCCTCTCCACGGGGGCCAGTTGTTCGCCCCCAATGGCCAGTGTTGGACTTAACTGGCTGAACCGGGGTGCCGGAAACCACAACCACTCGGTCTTGGACGGGTTGAGTTTGAGTTTGTTACTACCCATCCAGAAGGGCTCGCCCGCGGCTTGTGTAGCCCGGTTCCAATATATCAGGGTTGAAGACCTCTGATATAGATTTGAAAACTATCCCAAATTGATTTTGAAAACTGTAAATGAAGAAAATGTTAATATTTAGAAAGTGACACTTTATGATAATGTATTCTTTGATTCACCCCATCCTTTTTTTTAAAGTCTATCTACGGCAAGGGTCCTCAACCCCAGGGTGGTGGCCCATTATTCAGAGACATGAGCCATTTAGAACCGGGCTGTGAAGCGGGAGGCAAGTATGTATGCGCACGCCAGTGGTGGGTTCCAGGTCCCATTCCAACCGGTACAGTTGGTACGGGTGGATGTGCGCACCACACGTAGTGGTGCGCACATCTTAGTACCTCCGTGAGCCTCCGTGACTCTCCAGCTGCTCAGCGGAGCATCACACAGGCACTATATGTGCCGTGCATGTGCATGGAAGCCCCAAAGACTTAAAAGACAGAAAGGAGGGGGGGCAGTGGGTGGGCCCTCCAGAGCCGCGGATTGGAACTGTATCCGGTGCTCCGGGCAGGCTCTGGTACACCTGTACCGGGGCTTACCGCCTGCAACCCACCACTGGCACACACACATCCCCACTTGTATATGTGCTCTATTTGCATGAGGGTGTGTATGCTTGCCCGCCACTTGAAAAAATGGAGTTACTCGCGTGCTTGCCCGCCATTCATGCGGAACCATCCCCCTTTCCTCTCCCACTGGTCTGCAAAGGTGGAAATGTTGGAGAATTCTGATCTGCAGAACCAACAGTCTTAGCCTTTTCTCTCTTCAGGTTGTCTTGGTCTGGCACTCCTTCCGATATATTTTGCTATACAAAACAAACCATTTTTAAGGGATGGTGCAAGGCAAGTTAACAATTATGAAGCCATTTTGATTATCTGCATAAAAAGTCATACACATTTTCCCTATTCACTTAAGCCCTTTAGATAAAGCAGCACTGGAATTTAAACGTAAACAAGGCTATGGTGAATCGTGTTATTCTGCATATACCACCAGATTTTGTACAAGGTTACCGGATAAGATTTTTAATTAATACTCAAGGCCAATCTGGGAAAGTCGAAAAAGACCATAAGAACTTCAAGAAGGTCATGAGAGCAAAAACCCTCAGTAGAATTGGCACAGATACATCCATCCTATTTTCTTAATGAAGGCTAACTCATAAGGAACTTGACCATCTAAGCTGGCACAAAGCTTCCCCTTCACTCCACTGTTTGGTTCTGGTCTGCTGCCAATTGGCTCATCAAGAGTTGAGGACATATAAGCTGTTCATACTCTTCCCTCATGGTGATCCTGCTTGGCCATCAATGTACTCAGAATGAACAGTTCATAAAAACAATGATTTGAGCTCTTCAATTCCCACCTACATTTGCAGAGCTCATTACCATTTACCAGCTGCAAATGGTGGGGGTGGCGGGGTGTTGCTTAGATCTAGCCCACAGAGCTGACTTGGAAACAGCCTGTGGTGTCTCTGCCAGCGAAAATGGAGTTCCGTTTGAGAGTTGCAGGAGGCCATCATAGCCAAAAATGGAGCTTGGGAGCCCGTTTTCGCTAGCAGAGCGCCCAGGCCGCCAGAGGCGCCCCTGACACAGGGAGGGAGGGAGAGAGGGAGAGAAGGAGGGAGGGAGAGAGAGAGAAATACATGTTGTAATTTGATACTTGAAAGAAAGCCTTTTCAATATTGTATTCCTCTCCTGACAATTTTAGCCTAATGCTGAACCTAAGTGAGCTAATGAGATCCTGCACATGCTCATCTATATGAGAAGCACTGACACCATCATGAATAAATATTTCATGATTCCATGGTGGTGGCTGCTGTGGGACTGTGACACCACAGCTTCTGCATTCTGGCAGGACATTCATATGCAGGCTTTGCAGCTAAAACTGGAATTGCACACTGCCCAGAAAACAGCTTATTAAATTTAACAAAAGGCTGGAGGAGGGGGAAGAGAATGCTGTAGGTTTTGTAATGCAAAACAGTATTACAGGCACATAGGCAATCTTTCTGATGCACAGTAGGCGTCCAATACGTATGCAAAGATGAAATACCAAAGGGTTTCGGTTAAACCAAATCGTGTGTCGCTAGATGTACAAGCCGTGAGATTTAATGGAAAGAATATGAACAGGAAAAAGTTACTATAAGCCTAAAATAAAAAATATTTCCTATCAACCATTAAGTGAAAATTCTAAGGGTTGTTGTTGTTGTTTTTTTAGTCGGGTATTATAAGAAAAAAGGGAGCCATTTTGATCTGCAGTAATTCAAGTGAAATCTTACACTCTTGTCAACCTCGAGGCAAACTGGCTAGGTCCTCTTTGAGGCTTCAGGGTTGCCACTTGATGGGAGGGGGAGGGAAATAGTTAACGGAGGTTTTGCAGTCAAAGTAAAATGTTTTCTTGTGGGAACCAAGGTCAATCCAACAGGTGGCTGGGCAGGAGGAGCAGAGTAACCAAGCAACTGGCCAGCATCTCTATTGGACAATGACTTGAAGAAAGGAGAAAAACGTTCTCTTTTAATTAGGTGAAAACTGTGGGAACTTTCAGAGTCGGTTTTCACCAGTTGTTCCAATGTGATGTAGCCAATAAATTTGTTCTTTGAAGAATCTACCTGGCTCGGAGATCTGCTTTCTATGGGTGCATTACTTGAACTGTTGACACTTGTTTTTTGAAAGTAGAAAAATAAAACCAGAAGATATAGCTAGGATTTGGCTAACACAAGGGGTTGTTTACAAGGTTATCCAAGGCCTTTCTCACTCATAAAAATTGCATCAATTCTGGATTCCCATGATACCATTGGCCTTGGGGAAGTCTGTGTGTGAACTTCCAGTTCAGGTACTACTCCAGAGACAACCATTTAAAACTATATTCCAGTGCTTTGTCCAGAGCTATGGAACGGTGGATAGTTCCCCATGAATGGAATTCACCCTGATTTGCTTCACCTACCTGACATTCTTATAGGCAAGGCTCTGTTCTCCTACCTTCTCTGCTGGTGGATGTGAGGAGTTTTGACCTTCGTTTCCTCGTAGTAAGACATCAACAAAAGAGTGAGGATTTTTGCAGGCGCCTTTAGCCAGCTAGGGATAATGGAAGGGCATGTCGGCTAAACTCTCGATATCAACATTGAAGGCATGAGTACAACTCCAAGGATCTGGAGATTTAAAATGCTGTTGGTATGGGAGTGTCCTACACATTTCAGTCTGGATTGTAGCCTGGATCTGAAAACAAGTTGCCCTTGTTGCCATGAGGGATTCCCCCTTCCATGCAAAAGGGAAAAGACAACCCTCTACATTCTATAGGATTTTTCAACAGCGTTCAAACATGATGCAACCTTTGTACAGGGAGCTTATTATTGATGTTTCAGGGGGATTCTGACTTCGCAACCAGTTGGTGAGTTTACAGTTAAAAGAGAATTTAGAACAGCACATAGCAAAGAAAGGAATACAACCACTGGAAGACCCCCTCCATAATATGAAAAGACCAAAATAAAATTCTAAATCACCCTCCTAACCCAAAGCCTGAGAGAACAATCAGGTCTTTAACCTTTTGCAAATATCTGTTCAGCTAATCAAATTGAATCAAATCAAATCTAATCATCTATTGAATGGGAGTAAAATAGATTGGGGGGAGGGGCTATCTTTCCACAACTAGGGGCTAACACTGAGAAACCACATTTCCTGTCATTGCTCAATTTGATCTCCAGAAAGTAGCAACAGCAATAACACTTAGACTTACAGTCAGGTCCAGAAATATTGGGACATCAACACAATTCTAACATTTTTGGCTCTATACACCACCACAATGGATTTGGAATGAAGCAAACACAATGTGCTTTAACTGCATACTGTCAGCTTTAATTCGAGGGTATGTACATCTAACTCAGGTGAACGGTGTAGGAATTACAACAGTTGGCATAGGTGCCTCCCACTTGTTAAGGGACCAAAAGTAATGGGACAGAATAATAATCATAAATCAAACTTTCCCTTTTTAATACTTGGTTGCAAATCCTTTGCAGTCAATCACAGCCTGAAGTCTGGAACACATAGACATCACCAGACGCTGGGTTTCATCCCTGATGATGCTCTGCCAGGCCTCTACTGCACATGTCTTCAGATCCTGCTAGTTCTCGGGGCATTTTCCCCTTCAGTTTTGTCTTCAGCACGTGAAATGCATGCTCAATGGGATTCAGGTCAGGTGACTGACTTGGCCATTGCATAACATTCCACTTCTGTCCCTTCAAAAACTCTTTGGTTGCTTTTGCAGTATGCTTTGGGTCCTTGTCCATCTGCACTGTGAAGCGCCGTCCAATGAGTTCTGCAGCATTTGGCTGAATGTGAGCAGATAATATTGCCCGAAACACTTCAGAAGTCATCCTGCTGCTTTTGTCAGCAGTCACATCATCAATAAATACAAGAGAACCAGTTCCATTGGCAGCCATACGTGCCCACGCCATGACACTACCACCACCATACTTCACTGATGAGGTGGTATGCTTAGGATCATGAGCAGTTCCTTTCCTTCTCCATACTCTTTTCTTCCCATCACTCTGGTACAAGTTGATCTTGGTCTCATCTGTCCATAGGATGGTGTTCCAGAACTGTGAAGGCTTTTTTAGACGTCATTTGGCAAACTCTAATCTAGCCTTCCTGTTTTTGAGGCTCACCAATGGTTTACATCTTGTGGTGAACCCTCTGTATTCACTCTGGTGAAGTCTTCTCTTGATTGTTGACTTTGACACACATACACCTATCTCCTGGAGAGGGTTCTTGATCTGGCCAACTGTTGTGAAGGGTGCTTTCTTCACCAGGGAAAGGATTCTTCGGTCATCCACCACCGTTGTTTTCCGTAGTCTCCCGGGTCTTTTGGTGTTGCTGAGCTCACTGGTGTGTTCCTTCTTTTTGAGAATGTTCCAAACAGTTGTTTTGGCCACGTCTAATGTTCTTGCTATCTCTCTGATGGGTTTTGTTTTTTCAGCCTGATGATGGCTTGCTTCACTGATAGTGACAGCTCTTTGGATCTCATCTTGAGAGTTGACAGCAACAGATTCCAAATGCAAATGACACACTTGAAATGACCTCTGGGCCTTTTATCTGCACATTGTAATTGGGATTATGAGGGGATTGGGATTTATCTGCACATTGTATTGGGTTTATGGCCATGGAACAGCTGAGAAGCCAATTGTCCCATTACTTTTGGTCCCTTAACAAGTGGGAGGCTCATATGCCAACTGTTGTAATTCCTACACCGTTCACCTGAGTTGGATGTACATACCATCAAATTAAAGCTGACAGTCTGCAGTTAAAGCACACTGTGTTTGTTTCATTCCAAATCCATTGTGGTGGTGTATAGAGCCAAAAATGTTAGAATTGTGTCGATGTCCCAATATTTCTGGACCTGACTGTATATACTGCTTTTCAGTGCTTTTCAATCCTCTCTAAAACGTTCACAAAGTCAGCATATTTTCCCCAACCATCTGGGTCTTCATTTTACCGACTTTGGAAGGATGGAAGATTGAGTCAACCTTGAAGCGGTCAGGCTTGAACTCTTGGCAGTGGGCAGAGTTAGCATGCAATACTACATTCCAACCATTGCACCATCACAACTCTAACTGTAGAGAACAATCAGCTGCTTCTCCCTGTGCAATTTTTAACAGTTTAACAGGACCTTCAGTCAGGAAATGTGGTTCTACAGATGGACTAGCACCATGCCATAAAGAGTTTTATAAGTCAACACCAACACTTTAAACTTCATTCAAAAGCTACTGGCAACCAATGTAGAGCTCACATTACCCTTTAGAGCAGAGGTCCCCAACCTTTGCAACTTTAAGTCTGAAGGACTTCAGCTCTCAGAATTCTCCAGCCAGCAAAGCTGGCTGGAGAATTCTGGGAGCTGAAGTCCTTCAGACTTAAAGTTGCAAAGGTTGGGGACCTCTGCTTTAGAGATATCATGTTCCTAGCAATAACAGCTGGCGAGCACCTGATTTGCTGTATTCTGTACCCCTGGAAGCCTCAGATGGCTTTTAAAAAGGCAGCCCCATGTGAAGAGCATTGCAGTAATCAAGATAGATAGCAATGAAAGCATGAGTTACTATCGCAAGGTCTTCTCATTCAAGAAAAAGCACAGGTGATACACCAGGTGAAGCTGGGCAGAGTACCACTACTTCAGTAGTACACTTTGTAGAATGTCTTCCCAGAAAGACTTGCCTGATAGTGTGATTACCAAAATTTAGGCATCAAGCATAATACCTCTACAGTGGCCCAGATTTTTCAGATCTGCACGTTTTAAAAAAAATATTATATAATGAAGTAAGAACTGCTTTCTTTGTTACTTATTAGGATTTGGGTTTTTTTTTTAATGTTCTTTTAAAACCTTTATTGCTTCTGACTAGTTGGATAGCTTCACTGGAAATGAAAATTTATGCTGAAAGTGCATATATAAATTATGTAAATAACTTCACTTTGTACTCAAATGGAAATCTCAAGAAATACAGTACATTCTGCTGAATACAGTAAGTCGGAAAAGTTGGTGTAAGATTGCACCGCAGTCATGCCACATGCTGTGCAGAATAACATTGCTATCTTCAAATAAATAGGGCTGTACCACTTCAAAAGCAAAGATTTTTTTTAAAAAAATTGTATATGTACACACCCCTTTCGTTCATCATAGTAAAGATATCCCTGGTCTCAGGCTGAAATAAAATCAATATCTTACTGTAGCCAATTTTTATTTGGTTTATATGCACACCTTTTCCCTTCCCCGAATAAAAGAACTTAAAAGCAAAAAAGTTTTGATGCGAAAGCTTTGACATCGGCAATCAATATTATCAAACTTAGATTCAGCTGTAAATCCTTCCTATCTGTATCTATCTGAACTGGGTGTGAAAAAGTATAGCTGATGGCACTACAGTATCTCCATTCCCCACTGCTTTTCCAGAGGAAAACAGCCAAGGGAATAGAATAGCTAACTGGGCCCCATTGCTTGAAGGACTCTGGCAAATTGATATAGAGTTTTCAATATCCCCAGATTCCTTCTATTGAGTCCTCCTCCTTTGCCATCAGCCAAGATAAGCTGATGATAGGCTTGCTATCTTAGCAAGATGCTAAGATAGGGGCCTGAGAGAACATTTCAAGGAAGAGAATCAGTAAGCAGGAATATTCCCCGGCCAACCAATTTCTTCTACATGAATTCCCTTTTTCTCAAATCATTTGTCTGGAAGAGTCTTTCCTGGACAGATTCTTTAAAAAAGAAAAAGAAATCAATAGGCAGATTTTTTCCTGTTTACTTCCAATTCTTCTCCCCGAGCCACTAATTTATTTTTATTTAACAAGATTGCATAGCCGCCCAACTCACTCCGTGACTCTTGTGACTTATTATCTCATCCATGGTTGAGATCAGGCACGTAACAACCTATCTGTTAAGGCACCTCTTACCTGGCTGGCTCACAGCAACATGGACCTGTTGACTCTCAGCATTCAGAAATGGTAGGATATAATATATGGTTCTATGCACTGTCTAAGCCATCTTTATAAGCTCTTGACCTGTTAGTCTTTTGGAAGATGGTGAAACCTGGCTCCTTCATACAGATTTCACAGGAGCAGAAGTGAGCCCAGCAAATACAAGAGCATGGGGAGTCTACGTGATGTTGCGGTACTGGACTTGGGATACGCGATATTGTCATGGGGTTGGGTAAGTTTTAATCATTCTGCTTTTGTTTAATATCGAGAATTATCATGGTTAAGATAGGCGGCCGTATGAATAAAAATAAATAAATAAATAAAATGATGGCATAAAAGGTTTACCTGTCCACTTCAGAACTCAAATAACACAGCAGATGAATGGCCCATAGCAGAGGACCCGAATATGTGGCAAGCGCAGTAAGAAAAATGGCAGGAATTTCTACGTAGTCGGTTAGTCCAACAAAGCCAGCTGAAACATCCACAGAAGCAATGCCGTTTGAATTACCCTGGAAAAGGGGGACAGTGAACAAAAGATAAACCAATCAATATACTGTAGATGTAGAGTTCAACGGCCCAGTAAGATAAAAGCATCTACAATCATTTATGAGAAGGGAAAAGGAGAGGGAAACGGAAGTGTGGAAACTCAATCAGGCCCTAATTCCGATAAAACCTTCAACCACTGGGACGCTACTTTTAAAATTTATATACAGAGGTGGTATTCAGCCGGTTTGGACCGGTTCACCTGAACCAGTAGTGGAAATCGCAGGTGGGCTTACCCACCTGCCCCGGCTCTATACCATCCTATTTAGGCATGTTTTCAAGCCATAGCGCATGCGCGGAGGGCAGAACGCATGCATGGATGACATTTGCAAACCGGTAGGGAAAGTAAGTGAATACCACCCCTGATTAAATAGTTATTTTCTTTAATCCTCTGACCTCCAAAGACATCTGTGACAAAGATTGCTTGAGGGGGGGGGGGTGTTAGGAATTACAAAAGACTTATTCCTACTAGTTTATATACAATGAAAGGCAAAATCCAATAGAATTGTTAAAAAAGCAAATGTAGAATACAAGAATAAGACAAAGGAGGACTAAACAGGAAAAAAATCACGAATAAACATTTCCAGTGTTCCAACAGAGGCCTCGTACAACATTCACAAGTGACCAAAATGGGCCAACTTTTATATATCTATCTATATGTGTGTGTGTGTGTGTGTGTGTGTGTTAGTTTTATGAGCTGATCAATAAATAAATCAGAGAGACCAGGATAGATCTATTTTGAGTTTATTAGCTCTCATCAGCTGGCCATACCCTTTACTGGGACTCAAACCGGGGCTGTATTGCATATCAGGCAGGAGCCTAGCAATTCAGCCAAGCCGGCTCTCCCTTATTGCATCAGCTGAGACAGGGGTATTTAGTATAGGTAATTGTTTTCACAACATCCTGTTAGGGTCCCAATTAAGGGAGGAGACATACTGTTTCCTTTTCTACCTTTCGGCTCATCACCAGAGACCATCTAGACAGAAAGCCATGAGTTCCGTTGTGTTAATTTTTTAATATGTGTGTTAGTTTTATGAGCTGATCAATAAATAAATCAGAGAGACTAGGATAGATCTATTTCGAGCTTATTAGCTCTCATCAGCTAGTCATACTCTTACTGGGATTCGAACCGGGGCTGTATTGCATATCAGGCAGGAGCCTTTAAACTATTCAGCCACCCTGGCTCTCCCAATTGAATCAGCTGAGACAGGAGGGTTAATATCTATAATTGTTTCACAACACCCTGTTAGAGCCCCAATTAAGGGAGGAGACATACTGTTTCCTTTCCCAGTAAGAGTATGACTATATTTATATATATTTATATGTATATAAATGTTCCACAACACCCTGTTAGGGCCCCAATTAAGGGAGGAGACATACCGTTTCCTTTTCTGCCTTTCAGCTCATCACCAGAGACCATCTAGACAGAAATCCATGAATTCCGTTGTGTGATTTTTTCAATATGTGTGTTAGTTTTATGAGCTGATCAATAAATCTCTCTGATTTATTTATTGATCAGCTCATAAAACTAACACACACACACACACATATATAACCTTCAGACTGAATATTATTAAATATTCTCTCTAGAATCAAGGATGGCAGACAATTAAGTCTAACCAGTAAGAAAGTTATTTTATACGAGACAAAGAGGAAGCAGTTAAGTAGCTAGATGTTAAAACTGAACCACAGAAACCATCATTATAACAATAAGAAGCTTACTTTTATTCCTCTGGTCAAAGATTCAACCCTTTATCTCTAAGGTGGGTCTCTCAAATTCCCAGGATCACCAAGAACTGGGATTAGACACCACAACAATATAAGGCCACGATTATGCCTTTCTTTTGATGAAACAATTTTATCATCTAGGATTAGGTGGGCCAACGTTCCTTCTCAAAAGATTAATTTCAGTCAGTACTTTAATTTGCCTCATATGATTCCCTATGGGGGAAATAAATGTAGATTCCAAAAGTGGAAGTGAATTTGATGCATTCTGGGGAATGCGAAGCATAATTGTTAAGATTTGGATTCAATTAGCTAAAGAGTCTTTGTATTACTGTTGATGTAAGTACCAGACTGTAATCCACAGGGTAAAAGACTCACCCCCGCATAATGTTACTGCAGCCAGAACAAAATTGTTGCCACCAAGATATGCATTAGAGCAGGGGTGTCAAAACTCAAGGCCCTCAGGCCGGATTCCATGCGGGACTGCCCTGGAAATAGCAAAGGACTGGCCCACGGTGTCTCTGCCAGCGAAAACAGGCTCCCAATCTCTGTTTTCAGATGGGACATTCTCCTGCAGCCCTCTGCCAGTGAAAATGGAGCTGAGGAGGGCCATAGCTACCAGCCGTTTTTGCTTGTAGAGCATTGCAGGGGCTTAAAAAAGTTGCCCACCCCAGAGCTATGGATTCAATAAACAGTTCGGAGGGTATTCGGAGAATTTGGTTCCAAACTATCTTGATGTCATATCTATCTCAACCTTCAACAATTATTCTCTTCATTTCTACTTGCTGTGTAACTGATTCACACACGGAAGATTATAGGTAAAGACACAAAGGAGAATCTTAAGGTTGATTGTAGAGCTCTTCAGGTTTAGTACTACAGGATGGCAAAGGAAATTATGAAAATAACTCTTCAATCATTAGCTCACTCTCTGTGGAAAACTAGCCATCAACAAACACAGAGTACAATATTAGATTATTTTTTTTTAATTACTTTAAGGGAAGTAATTCTGTTTAGTATAAAATAAAAGCCAATATATATTTTATACATTTCATTTAAAGATTGGAAATGCTTAAATTGGAAGAAGGAAGTTTTAATTTTCCATTTGATTTCACAGAAAGGCTTGAGGGTGAATTCCATATTGTTCAGATATTACATTTTAAATATTAAAGCTACACCATGCCAATTCCATTTCCAGGAACATATCAGCCTTCAACCCTATAAACTGAGGAACACAAACAAATCTTGTCTTCAGAAAAGATAAACTATCAGGAGGACAGGAGTAACTGCACAGAACCAGCTATCACAGAAAATCGATCTCCTATACCACCACTTGTATCTTCTGTCAAAGTGGGCCTAAATGGATGGATGCTTTCTTTAATGCATTATATATTTTTGAACATGCATTAGGGTGGGAAAAAGGCAGAACATTAATTTTTAATGAAGAAACAGTTCTGTATCAGTAGAAACAGAAAAATACAGTATATGACATTTTGGTAAAACAGCATTCTATTTTTCTTCCTGTTACTTTGAGAACTATATTCACAAATCACCCCCAAGGGTCCGGCCTCTATGCTACCTGAATTGTATACACACATAAGAGAAATACACATAGAGAGGCTCATAGCTTGATAGTAAAATAGTATAAAGCCTCCTTGAGGCTTTAAGAGTCATGTACCCTCCAAAAAATTATATAAAAACGGAATCTGGTTGAAATGGTTAATGCCTGAAGGAATGTTGGTATTCTGGGATGGAGGCAGAACTAGAATTAAAACAGTAGAAGAGGCGGAGGCCTTTCTCAAAAAACACGCCTCTATCCTGGGAGATGAACAAGACGGGATGGGAGGGGCCATGGCCCCACCCACGGGAGGGAGGGAGGAGGAAGACATAATAGCAAAGAGACTCAGATCCCAGAAATAAGTTTAATTGCTGTAATTCCTGAAATGGATGTTAATATGAAACAAATATTGAATGCATGAACTTTAAAATGTGATATATATGTATCTCTAACAACCATTTAATTAATTATATTTTGTACGAAGACCCGGGTGCAACCACCCACCCTGACATGGAAGCTCCAAAATATTTTCTATGAACCCTACATACCCCTTTCCTTTTCTATAACTTGTAAAACCAATAAAAATTGTTTTTTCCAAAAAAAAAGAGTCATGTACCCCTTTCTTTGCAAGATATCAGCTTAAGATAACAGCCTGTGTCATATTTTTGTCTTCATGGAGAAATAAAGTACAAGCCACAACACCTACAGCACAAACAGGGCAGCTGTGTGTGTTCAGAAAAGCCTTGAGAGCAAATGCTTTTCACACATCCGTTTCTAGCTACAACTTAGGGAGGACTTGATAATATACATACAGTACATATCCGTATACACATTCTCCCTTCAGGGTGAAAATGTTATGCAAAGCATAAAAAGAAACTACGAAATAGCAAGGCAAAGAAATTAAAGATACAAGATAAGAAAAAATAGCTAGCCCAAAGGTGCTTTTCCAAAAGGCAACTGGATGTTTTTTTCTTTTTCTTTGAAAATGTTTTGCTTCTCATCCAAAAAAAAATAATATTTCTCTTGTCATCCAAGAAGCTTCTTCAGTGACTGAAGAAGCTTCTTGGATGACAAGAGAAATATTTTCAAAGAAAAAAAAAAAAAACACCAAGCACATCCAATTGCCTTTTGGAAAAACACCTTTGGGGCAAACATGACCTGGATGATTGAGAATCTCCACAGGCATATCTACAGCTACTTCACACCAAGACCATTTTTATTTATTTATTTAGAAAATTGACATTGCCGCCTATTCGCACATGGCGGCTCATTTGCATATTGTGCTTCGTCCGCCATATTCAAACCCCATTTCCGCATCACCCTGTGTTAAGCTTACATCTCTTTTTCTCAGGGAATTATCGCCTCGATGCTATCGTAACTTTCCAGCCTTTCTCTTATTTTTGATTCTTGGGTTTCTTTTACATATTTATTTTGAAATTCAACTATCATATGACCAACCCACATGAATTTATTTCATGCTGGTGGCTTACCTTGTTATTCAGTTCACATTCTTTGAACACTCATTCATTCTTAATCCTATCCATCCATTTTTTTTCTCCATTTGGAGCAAGCATTCTGCTAATAAACACAAATATGACAGACTATCCTGGGGTTGGGGTTTGTTTGTTTTTCTATTTTTATTTATTTTTTATTTATTTATTCTTGGATTTGTATACCGCCCTATCTCCCCGAAGGGACTCAGGGCGGTGCACAGGTAAATATTAAAAACAATACAAAAATACAATATAAATACAATAAAAATATATTAAATTTAAACCCGTGCTAAAAACCTCTTTAAAACCCATCTAAAATACCTTACTAAAATCCCTATAACTCGTTATTAACATCTAAGCCAGGCCAGCCAGATGAAAAAAGTGAGTTTTAAGCTCCCGGCGGAAGAGACGTATGTCCCTTATGGTACGAATATTGGGGGGGTAGGTCGTTCCAGAGAGCCAGCCCCGCCACAGAGAAGGCCCTTCCCCTGGGGGCCGCTAGCCGGCATTGGCCGGCAGACAGCACCCTGAGGAGACCCTCCCTGTGCGAGCGGACAGGACGGAGGGAGGCATGTGGTAGGAGGTGGTCTCGCAAATAAAATCCTTCACTCTACTTCGGTGTAAAGCATAACTATGTTCATGGCTGAAACATTAAATTCCAAATCCTTCTCATTGCATTATACTGTGGTGATAAATACACATGTACCAAATCTCCAAGATGTGGTCATGTTGGATTGCAAGAAGGATTCCGACTCAGGCGTAGTCATAACACAACTCTTTATTAACTATATACAAGGCAAAGTGCAAAGGAGTGAAGGCGAGAGTTTTCCCGCCTGACAGCAATTTATATAGAGCTGTCAGGCGGGAAAAGCCTCAACGAGGCGGCAAGGCAAATTCCGGCTAGTCGCATCCTATCCAATCAGATGCGACCTCCTTGCAACAATTGTTGCAAGAGATAGACTGAATCCGGCCAGCCACATCTCAGCCAATCAGACGCGGCTGCCTGCTCCATTCAGGAATGTGGTAATTATAGTTAACCAGACTTACTGGCACGGTCGTAAGTCTGAGGATTTAACACTCCTTCCCCCGTAGTCAGTGCGCATGCGTCAAGTCAATTTGTCCATCAAAATAGAAGCGCATGCGTACTCGTTCAAATAGGCGGGGCGGGGCCGGACCCGCCCAGAACGTCTCAGTTGCGGCGGAGAGCTCGACGAGGTGAGTTGGCCTTGGGGAAGCTCCTGTCTGCGGGGAGTGGAGCTCCTGTCTGCGTCACCGCGGACTGCCCCCGGAGGTGGAGTCGACGGAGTTGAAGCCGGCGATAATGGTGAGTCCACGCGAGGGGGCGTGTCGGCCGGGTTTGAGAATTGAGTTGGCCGTTGGTAGGCAGCGGTGTCGTAGGAGGGGCCTCCAAGCGGCGAGGCCCACAGCTCCGTGTCAGCTTGAGCGGAAGAGTCCTGAGCGGGGCTGAATGGTGAGTCTTGTGAGGAGAGGCCTGGAACTGGGAAGGCCTTCTGAGTCCATTGGAGCGGAGCGGTTTGAACTGGAAACTGCGGCCCAATGGGGGCCAACGGGAAGGAACGTGGCGAAGGCTGACTCGGGCCGGCGGCGCCTCAGTTTATCCAGGTGGCGCCGCCACTCAGATCCATCGAGTAGGCCGACCCTGTAGGAACAGGGGCCAGTTAGGTCCAGGATAGATGCGGGAACCGAAAGCGGCTCCCCGGAAAAGTTCCTCGCCCAAACTAGGTCCCCTACATTAAAGAGGCGAGGGGGAGGGAACCTGAAGGTTGCACCTCTGCACCCCGTCATAGTCAGGGTGCAGTCTGTCCAGGGTGGTCCGCAAGCGACGGCCCATCAAGAGCTCCGCGGGGCTTTTCCCTGTGGCCGGGCAAGGAGTGACATGCTGTCCCAAAAGGTACGCTGCCACCCTTGCAGGCCAGTCCCCTTTATCCAAACGGGCCAAGGCTTCCTTGGCTGAGCGGACGGCTCGTTCTGCACGTCCATTGGACGCCGGGTGATAAGGGGCAACTGGCACATGGCGGATCCGTTGGGTGGCCAGAAACTCCAGAAATGTGGAAGACTGAAATTGGGGTCCGTTGTTGGACACAAGAACGTCCGGCAACCCGTGGGTAGCGAATAGGCGGCGCAAAGCGCGCACAGTGCACTCCACCGTGGTGGATGTCATGATGACCACCTCCACCCAGCGGGAGTAAGCGTCAACCACAATGAGGAACGACTGGCCACGGAAGGGACCCGCGAAATCCACGTGCAGCCGGGACCATGGGCTCCTGGGGACATCCCATTCCTTCGGCGGAGCCACCGGTGGGGCAGGGCGGGAAGATTGGCAAGTGTCACAGGCGGCCACCCAATCCGCCACTTCAGCATCCATGCCAGGCCACCAGTCATAGCTCCGGGCTAATGCCTTCATGCGGACTATGCCCGGGTGGTTGGCATGGAGCGACTGAAGCACCATGTGTCTCAGGGGCATGGGGACGATGACCCGATCTCCCCAACACAAGCACCCACAATGGAGCGAGAGCTCCATCTGGCATGTCTTGTAAGGCTGAAATTCTTCGGCCACGCTGCCCGAAGGCCATCCCCTCAGCACCTAACGGCAAACCTGGGCAAGAACAGGGTCTGCGCGGGTGTGAGCGGCGACGGCAGCGGAAGACAAGGGCAGGTCGGAATCCGCCACAGCCAGGACGGATAGAGCCGGCACAGGTGCCGGGTCCGCCCCGGGGAGAGGGCAGCGGCTTAGGGCATCTGCGTGCCCTATTTGCTTGCCTGGACGGTAAAGCAGCGTATAATTATACGCTGCCAGGAACTCCGTCCAACGGGTCATCCTGGGAGAGAGGATGGGGGGGGTCGGACGGCCGCCAGCCAACAGCCCAAGGAGTGGCTTGTGGTCCGTGATGACAGAAAAGGTACTGGACTAGTACCGCGTCTGACGTCAGCATAGCTTTGACAGCCATGAACGCATGCTCTTCGCGGCTGCCCCAGTGCCAGGCCGCAGATTGGTTGAGCAACCGATGCAGCGGCTCGGCTAACGATGCCTTGTGGGGGATAAAAGGCACGTAAAAATTCAAAAGGCCGAGGAAAGCCTGCAGCTCCGGCTTGGAGGCAGGCGTGGGGGCATTTTGGATAGCCTCGACCTTAGCAGGTGTTGGGTGAATACCTTGGGCATCAATCATGAAGCCCAGGAATTCGACCCGTGGCATGGCAAACGTACATTTGCTGCACTTCAATTTTAAACCCGCGCCCCTGAAAATTCTGAGGACCTTCCGCAACGTCTTGCCGAGTTCTGATGTGCTGGATGCAGCAATCAAAACATCGTCGAAGTACGGTACTACGCCAGGGAGCCCATGGAGCAGACACTCCATGAGGCTCTGGAAGATCCCCGGGGCAACGGAAACTCCGAATTGGAGGCCGCGACAGCGAAAAGCCCCTCGGTGGGTGACGATGGTCTGCGCTTCCGCAGGCATGGTAGGCCTGCGCCATATCCAGCTTCGAGAAGACACAGCCCTGCCCCAAAGAGTGGAGCAGGTCCTGTACTACCGGAACCGGATATGGGTTCGCCTGAAGCCCGCGGTTGATCGTCGACTGATAGTCGGCGCAGATACGGACGGACCCGTCGGGCTTGATGGGGACCACAATTGGGGTCTCCCATTTCCCCTGATCAACGGGTTCGAGCACGCCCTGTGCCACTAGTCGATCCAATTCCGCTTCAACCTTGGGCTTCAGTGCGAACGTCAGCCTGCGGGCCTTTAGACGGATCGGAGCAACCTGAGGGTCCAGGTTCAAGGAAACTGGGGTGCCCCTGTACTTTCCCAGGCTGCCATCAAAGATGTCACTAAATTCTTTGAGCACGACGTCTACAGGGGAGCTGGCGGACACGCTGTTCACTCCCTGGACCGATAGCCCTAAAGCTGTGAACCAATCTAGTCCAATTATTGCCGCAAGGGGGTTGGCCACTACCAGGATGGGAAGGGACCCGTGGAAGGGGCCGTAATCCACCCGCACCAGCCGCTGTCCTAACGTGGGAATGGCTGAGCCCTGGTAGTCCTTAAGGACTGTTGCGGCTGGGGTGAGATCGCGTTTCCGTAGTCTGGGGCACAATTTAGCTAGTTGGGCCCACGAAAGGAGGGATCTCGATGACCCCGAGTCCACTTCCATCTTGACTCCCACCCCCTCTAAACAAACCACAGTGGTGAGTCTTGTACTTTCTGCCAGATCGTAGTTCAAAGCCGGGGGTGCTTCGGACAATGCGAAGCAGTCGGTCGGTTGTGGAGGATGGCGTCTTGCTCGTTTCTGTGGCGCCGGTTGGCGCGGTTGGGGAGTCCGGGTGGTGGAAGATGCGACTGCAGATGGTGCGGCTGCTGGGGCTGCGGCTTGGCAAACAGCTGCCAGGTGTCCCTTTCGGCCGCATCAACGGCACATCGATGCCTTGAAGGGGCATTCAGGTCTCTGGTGGGCTCCTCTGCAGCCCAGGCAGGATCCGGAGTTTGGCTGGGCAGCAAAAGAGCGGTTGGGCATGCGTCTGGTCACTCTCATGCATGCCCCTTGTTCCTCTTCTTCCATCTCGGCCAGCGGGGCTATTTCGTCCACTAGGCAAGCTCGTGGTGAGGGGAAGAGAGGAGGATGAGCGCGGCCCATGTTGGATGTGGAAATTTCAGACAATTCCGCCGCGCGAGCTTCTTTTACCGCCTGTTCTAGGGTTAGTACAGTTTTTGAGAGCAGGCGGCGTTTAAGGCGGATGTCCCGGACTCCGCACACGAACTGCTCTAACAGAGATTCCTCCAGGAAGGCTGCTGGAAACTCACATGGTATTGCGGTAGCCCTTAGTTTCTGAAGGAATTCGGCTATAGACTGCTTCTGTTGTTGCACGCACTGTCTAAAAGCATAGCGATGCGCTATGCGCGATGGAACTGGTGCATAGTGCGCTCTGAGACGGCCGAGGAGGTCGTCCCACGGAACTTCGTGCACCGCAGCTGGTGCTGCGATGGTTCGCGCCGTGGCGAACAATTCTGGGCCTCCGCACCCGAGGAAAAGGCTCAGTTTCCTCGCAGGTGCTAGCTCACCATAGTCCTTAGCTATTAGGAAGCATTCGAAGGGGGCTAGGAAGGACGCCCATTGTTCCTTTGTTGGATCGAACGGCGTGAACGGTGGCATCATAGTCATGGCTAGGCTGTGGTGGGCGCTAGGCAAGCGGACTGTAGATGCGTCGTTCCCCGTCATGGCCTTTACTGACTAAGCCTGAATCCCATCCTCGTCGCCAGTGTTGGATTGCAAGAAGGATTCCGACTCAGGTGTAGTCATAACACAACTCTTTATTAACTATATACAAGGCAAAGTGCAAAGGAGTGAAGGCGAGAGTTTTCCCGCCTGACAGCAATTTATATAGAGCTGTCAGGCGGGAAAAGCCTCAATGAGGCGGCAAGGCAAATTCCGGCTAGTCACGTCCTATCCAATCAGACGCGACCTCCTTGCAACAATTGTTGCAAGAGATAGACTGAATCCGGCCAGCCGCGTCTCAGCCAATCAGACGCGGCTGCCTGCTCCATTCAGGAATGTGGTAATTATAGTTAACCACTTACTGGCACGGTCGTAAGTCTGAGGATTTAATAGGTCACCCCTCAAAAGATTATGGACTGCTTTTCTTTGTAAGAAAACTTTCACAACAAGCTGAACTGATCCTGAGTGAAACAGGCTCACTCATACATCTAAGGTCCAGTAAACCAAACTCACTGACCATGTCTCAAAGATAGTGTGGCAAACATGCTGATCTAGTAGGAAGGGATAAATATATTATAAGGTCACATGTATAGGTTTATCTAAATATTATTACATCATGATGTAATTTCCATTATGTCTGCCTTTTTTTTAATCTTGCCTTTGCAATCTAAGATGCCAAACATATACAAGCCCAGGTTCAGCTGTTGCTCATGGCTGGTCAGTCAAACTTTGGTGGGAGTCCAATATGCCCTGTATGGCATGAAGATAAAATTATGTTGTATCTTCAAAATGATTTTGTTGCTTTGGGTGACCCAGGTTTCGGCCACAGGAGTTGGGTGCCGTGACTTGGATCAGAGGCTTGAGAGGAGAGATGGTCCAATTACTCACAATCTGCCCCTCCCGCTTTTCACCTCCCTTTTGCTTCACTTTTGATTCCAAACCCATTTGAAGGTACGCTTGGAGGAAATTTAATTTAGTCAGGGAAGTTTTTATTTTGGGATAATCCTGCAAAGTAAGGTGTCCAGTGATTAAAGGCACCAGACTCTGAGAGTGAACTGCTTGAGAGCCCACTGAAGGTAGAAATGGATCCCAGAAAATCTTCTGGAGATGAGGTTGAGAAGATAGGTTGAATTGGACAGGATTATTATGCAGAAGGGTGAGTGACTTGCAGTTCAAGGTCTGATCCTGTTACCTGATTCTGAAGCCAGGTGAATATCAGGCAGGTCAGGGAAGGATTTCTTTAGGTCAGTATCTGTAACCAATATGTTTACATTTTATAAATATTTGCTTTTGTAGATTAGTGTATATATTTGTTGAAGGAAACAGGTGACATGTTGATTGTGCCATCTTAACAAAGACACAGCTGTAAAGATGATTTAGGATGCAAGTAAAGCTTTCATGATATTTTATACAACATAATAGTGAACTAGCGAACTTAAAAAGAAGAGGCAAGACAAAATACAAGCTATTTTGGATGAGATAAAAACAAAAATTAAAGAAGCTTCAAGAGAACATAAGTATTACCCAATGAAGTAAGCTTCTACAGTGACAATTGCCTACAACAGTAAGCAAAATGGAAATAAAAATGAATTACGCAAAACAAAAATAAATGAGTCTGCAAACAAACCAGGGAAATGGCTGGCATACAAATTACAAAAAGGAAAAGGAAATGATATTAAAATTACAAAAAGAAAATAATATAACACATAATGTGAACATGCAAAAAATGTTTTATCAATATTACTCTAATTTATACAAAGGACAAGAAATTTCCCTGGAGAATAGGGATGAATATTTAAAGAAACAAAATTTACCAAAGGCTACAGAGACATAAAATCAGACCATAAAAAGTCTGTGAAGTTAGGGGGGGAGGGGCGACTAAAACAAGAAAGATGCCTGGACCAGAATATTTACAGCTTTTTATTACAAATGTTTTGAGGATGAACTTTTACAACCTTTACAAAATATGATGAATTCTATTTGACCCAGGAGAAAAAGGCTGGACAGCTGGAAAGAAGCTAATGTAGCATTAATACTTAAAGAGGGTCAAGATCTGATTTCAACAAACTATTCACTTATATCATTGTTGAATAATGATTACAAGTTGTTTACAATGATTTTGGCTTATAGGTTAATAATCCTTTTGAAGCATTCACAATGATCAATGATCAATAGGGTTTTATCTAAAACACAGTTGAGGGTTAATTCTAGAAGTATGTTGGACATTTTGGAATATTTGTAGCAACACAATGAAAAACAAGCTACATTGATTTCCTTAGATGCAGAAAAGGCCTTTGACAATTTGAGCTGTTTTAAAGAGAATATTTTTGCAGAGTATATTATTACAT
This sequence comes from Rhabdophis nuchalis, assembly GCA_039707465.1. NCBI lineage: Eukaryota > Metazoa > Chordata > Lepidosauria > Squamata > Natricidae > Rhabdophis > Rhabdophis nuchalis. Next base: position 147,868,533 of record CM077644.1, on the reverse strand, counting down.
GGGTAAGATCAAAAGGAGCTGACAGACTCACGCATTGGGTCCTATACAACAAGAGGCAGTTCAGTGCTAACGAAACTAAAACCCTCCATTTAGGTAGGAAAAACTAGATACACTGGTGGCTTAACAGTAGTTTCAAAGAGAGCAATCTAGATGTCCTGGTGACCACCGCTTAAGTTTGAGTCAGCAGTGAGCCGCAGGTGCCAAAAAAGCCAACGCTGTCCTATACTGCATTAATAAAGGAAAAGCATCAAAATTATAGAAAGTGACAGTATTGCTCTGACATGCACTAGAGAGGCCATATTTCGAATACTATATTCCAATGATGGCAAACCTATTTTGGCTCGCGTGCCAAAAGTGGGGGGAGCGCAGGGGTGCCACACCCATAATGCTATGTGCACAATCACAGAGTGCATGCGCGGCCGACAAGCACTCCCCCCCCCCATTTTTGGCGCACTTTTTTCGCCCTCTCCAGGCTCCCTTGCCCCCACCCCCCGGAGGCCCTCAGGAGGCTTCAGAAGTTTCCCTGAAGCCTCCGAAGTGCGAAAAAACAGCCCTATGGGCAAACCGGAATTTCAGGAACTGACTTCCGGTTTGCTTGTAGAGTCAATTTTAGGCCTCCAGAGGGCGAAAAATGGCCTCAAAAGAAGGCCAAAGTCAGCTTGCCAGCGCACGAATGCTAACAGGGTAAGCCCTGACAAATGGATTCACATGCCACCTGTGGCACGCATGACATAGGTTCGCCATCATGGCTATATTCAGTTCTGGTCACAAAACAAAAAAAGATGCTGAAGCCCTAGAAATAATGCATAGAAGAGCAACAAAGATGTTAAGGTGTCTGGAGGCTAAATCCACAAAGAACGGCTAAATGAGCTAGATATATTTAACTCAACAAACAGAGAAGATTGTGGGGAGATAGAATACAATATTCCAATACTTGAAGGGCGGCTGCCATAAGGAAGAGGAGTTGAATTATTCTCCATAACATCTGAGGGTAGGACAAGAAGGTCTTCAAAGGGAAATCCAACCTGGAAATCAGGAGGAATTTTCTTGCAATAAGAACTATTAAGCAATCAACAGCTTGCCTCCCAGAGTTGTAGGCGCTCCACTGCTGGAGGATTTCAAGAATAGATGGACAGTCATACAATTTGAGATGGTATGAGGACTCCGGTGTTGGTCAGGGGGATGGAATAGAAGACTTCCAAGGTCCCTTCTAGCTCTAAGATTCTATGATCATTTTACAACTCACAGTAAGCACTAATTAACAAAACCCTATCAGATACAAAAAGGGACAAGACAGGATATCTTTTGGAATTAATACAAGACGAGTAAAGTTTACAAGAGGAATTTGTAAGGTAAGAGCATCTGCTGAAGGTGATTTTGAAAAGATATTAATGGAAAATTAAAATTATTTTGTATGGTGGAAGATTTTAAAATTAATAATGAGAAGAAAAAGATGTTAATAAAAGCAATGAAATCAAATAGTCAGATAGAACTGATGAAGAAAACTGATTTTAAGATTGAGGGGGGGAAATAAAATATTTGCTTATCATTATGACAAATATCAATTGTGTTATTTCCAAACAGTTATGCTAAGACGTGAATGAAATTAAAAAGGACGTGCTAAGTTGTGAAAAACTAAAAAATTGTCTGAGATAAAAATGAATGTTTTGCCTACAATGATGCTTTTGTTTCATACAATACCTGTTTTGACAACTGGTATACCATTTAAACAATGGTAAAAAAAAGATGTATCTAAATTTGTATGGCAAGAGAAAAAGGCAAGAGTCAAATATGTTAGAACAGGGGTGGGCACATTTTGCAACTTTAAGTCTGAAGGACTTCAGCTCCCAGACTTCTCCAGCCAGCAAAGCTGGCTGGAGAATTCTGGGAGCTGAAGTCCTTCAGACTTAAAGTTGCAAAGTGTGGCCACCCCTGTGTTAGAAGGTGCAAAGGAAAGAGAACTGGGTCTACCTGATTTGAAATTGTATTTTGCAGCTCATTTTTTGCTTTGGATGAAAAAATGGGAGTTGCTAAGAAATAAAAGACTTATAGAGTTAGAAAATCATGATCTGAGATTTGGGTGGCATTAATACTTGTAGTACAATAAAGTCAAGGTTAATGTAGATTTAAAAAATCATTGTATTAGACATTGAGGATATGAAAAGACACAATCCAGGCAGTGCTTGAAAACATCTTTTTGGCTCTCAGCCCAAGAAGCATTTTATAGACAAGAAATAACAAAGATTCACCGATAGAACAATGCGGAAACACTGTATGTAGTTGAAAGGACTGAAATGTACATTTTGTTACAATCTTAAAGAGAATTGTATACTGTTGATGTATGACACCAGAAAAATTATCTAGAACGTGCGAAAGCACATCAAATTGATGTTGGAAATGTGAACAAGAATGGTCATTTTATCATGTTTGGTGGATGTGAGAAAAAAGCTATAAAGTTTGGGCACAAATATATACAGTGATTCAGGGGTTTTTAAGCATCAATCAAATCAATATTCAATTGAAAGCAAAAATTGTCCTCCTGGGATAAACAGTTAGAAAGTAGCCATGGAACACTGTTTTTATATATGATAACTGCAATGAGATTACTGTATGCTGACGATGGAAAGATTTGGCAATAAAGGAATGCTTGGCGGAGATGACAAAACTTGCTGAAATGGCTAAACCGTCTTGTTTGATTACAGAAAAGACATTGATACCTGGAAACTCCTTATGGGCTTTTTGCGTAAAAAAGAAGAAAATGAACTTGTGATTTACGCTCCTGATGATTAAATAGGATAGACTATAGAGCAGTGTTTCTCAACCTTGGCGACTTGGCTATGCTGGCTGGGGGATTCTGGGAGCTGAAGTCCACAGGACTTAAAGTCATTAAGGTTGAGAAACACTGCTATAGAGAGTCATGATGTAATCCTACAGATAGAGGTTAAAAAAATAATATTGTACTTAAATCGGCCATAAAGAAGATGGGAAACCACTTCTTTATATATTCTTTTTTATACATTTCTTCTTTCTTTACCTATCTCTTAGTTTTCTGTTGCAGTTTTAGCTTTCTTTTATCTCTCCTTTTTTCCTTCTCCTTTCTTGCTCTATTTTAGGTTGTATTAGTTCTTCTTATTGTTACAACTTCAATTTTTTTAAAAAAAAAATCCCAAACAGAATTTACTACATCAACATTCCAAACACAATTGGGCGGGATTAGGTTGCAGAAGATCTGTAACCAACCTCAGTGGGTGTGTATGCACCCAAATTATTTTATGTTAAGAAAACCCATTGTGGATGCCTTGCCGGAGAACCTTTGTCATAGCTAGATTATCACAAAGTGGAACCCTCCACATCAATATTCTGATCACAAGCAAGAATACTTTTTCCCAAAATTCCCCTGCACGTAGAGACAATAAGCCTGATGGAAAGCTTCATGCCAAGCACTGAAATTTTATGAGGCTTGAACTTGATATCAAAGAATTACAGATTGCAGCATGTTAATAGTAGTAAAATAAGGGAAGTATTTATACAGAACTAAAGGCTCAGAAGAAAGTAGCCCCGTGATGGCGAACCTATGGCACGTATGCCACAGTTGGCATGCATGTCACCCCAGCTCAGCTGGGGCGGGGGGGCATGCGGGGGGGCATGCGGGAAATGTGCACAGATTCACAGGGATGGGGCACTCATGGGAGGGTCAAATGTGCATGCCCTGAGAGGGGTCACGCACACATGCGCAGGGGCAGGTCATACTTGTATGCACAGGATGTGGGGCGTGCAGGTGTATGTGTGTGCATTGTATTATACCCGGGTGTATGCGTGAGCACGCACTTTCACGCACACACATGCACACTTTCAGCACTCGGCAACGAAAACGTTAGCCATCCCTGGGCTAGCCACTAACTAGATTTCTCCCCACCATTTTTCTCCTCCTCTTTGCCATCCATGTTTCTTTCCTTTAACCTACATTACAGAGCCAGGGTCTGCGGCTGATGTTTTGCAACGCCAGGTCCGTTGTCAACAAAGCCCCCCTCATTAGTGACCTTGTGTCAGAGGGGGAGCCGGACCTGGTAGGAATTGCGGAAACCTGGTTGGGCCACGAGGGAGGTCTTCCCCTCGTTGAAATGTGCCCACCAGGCTACCGCGCATTTCATCAGCCGCGGGCCCTAGGCAGGGGAGGTGGGGTAGCGGTCATTATCAAGGAAGGCCTTGAGCCGAGAGAGACCATTGTGCCTCAGACTACCGGCTGTGAGTCCCTCTCCGTGAAGTGGGGCCTAGGGAGGCAGTTGGGCTTGCTGGTTGTATACCTGGCTCCCCGCTATGTAGCAGCAGCCCTGCCCGAGCTCCTGGAGGTGATCGCTACGGTGGCAGTTGAGACCCCCAGACTTTTAGTCATGGGGGACTTTAATCTGCCATCGTTGGGCGAATCATCCGTGGCAGCTCGGGAGTTCATGGCTTCCATGACGGCCATGGACCTGACCCAAGTAATTCAGGGCCCCACCCACGAGGGTGGACATACGCCGGATCTCATCTTTGTCTCAGGCCAATGGAAGAGTGATCTGGGTATAGGGGACATAGTCATCACCCCCTTGTCATGGTCAGACCACTCACTTCTCCGGCTCGACTTTCCGACCGCTGCTCCCCTCCGCGGGGAGGCGGAACCAGAGTCACCAATCTGGTACCGCCCCAGGCGCCTGATGGACCCGGATGGGTTCCAAACAGCGCTTGGGCCATTTCCTGTATCCCTGACCCGCGCCCCGATCGAGGACCTCACGGCCGCATGGAACATTGCGGCCATGGGAGCCTTGGATCGGGTTGCGCCCTTGCGGCCTCTCTTGCGGCGGCGAACCACCCTGGCTCCTTGGTTTACTGAGGAGCTGCGGGCGATGAAACGCCGCAAGAGATGCCTAGAGGGAAGATGGAGGTCTAGCCGTTCTGAATCTGACCGGACACAGGTAAGAGCCCATTTACGGACTTACATTGTGGCGCTGAGAGTGGCCAAACGTCATCATTGTGCCACTCTCATAGCATCCGCAGAAAACCGCCCTGCCGCCCTGTTTAGGGTGACCCGCTCCCTCCTCCAACAGAGGGAGCGGGAAGCCCCGCTACAGGGTAGAGCAGAGGAATTTGTGACTTTTCTGCAGGAGAAAACCGCTCAGATACAGAGTGAGCTAGCCCCCATTCATGGCCCAGTGGGATGCCACGAGAGAGATCTTGTTTGGGAGGAGTTTGACTCCGTTACTTCCGAAGATATGGACAGGCTACGTGGGCGACTGCGAGTCACCACATGTTTATTGGACCCGTGCCCCTCCTGGCTTGTACTGGCATCCTGGGAGGTGACACGAGGCTGGCTCCAAGAGGTTGTCAACGCATCCTTGAGTGAGGGTTCCTTGCCTGCTTCCCTAAAAGAGGCCATGGTGAGGCCCCTCCTCAAGAAGCCCTCTTTGGACCCAGCTCTTTTAAACAACTATCGTCCAGTCTCCAACCTTCCCTTTTTGGCGAAGGTTGTCGAGAGTGTGGTGGCACAACAGTTTCCCCGTCACCTGGAGGAAATTGAGTATCTAGATCCGCGCCAGTCCGGCTTTCGGCCCGGGCATAGCACCGAGACGGCATTGGTCGCGTTGGTAGATGATCTCTGGAGGGCCAGAGATGGGGGATGTTCCTCCATCCTGGTCCTATTAGACCTCTCGGCGGCTTTCGATACCATCGACCATGGTATTCTATTGCATCGGCTGGGGGGGTTGGGGGTGGGAGGCACCGTTTTACGGTGGTTCTCCTCCTACCTCTCGGGCCAATCGCAATTTGTGCGGGCAGGAGAGCAGAGGTCGACCCCGAGACCCCTCACATGCGGGGTGCCTCAGGGGTCGGTCCTCTCGCCTCTCCTGTTTAACGCATATATGAAGCCGCTGGGTGAGATCATCCGTGGTTTTGGGGTAGAGTACCACCTGTACGCTGATGACACCCAGCTGTACATATCTACCCCAAACCACCCCAATGATGCCGTAGCGGTGATGTGCCAGTGCCTGGAAGCCGTGCGGATCTGGATGGGAAGTAACGGACTCAGGCTCAACCCGACCAACACCGAGTGGCTGTGGTTTCCGGCTGCCCGATTCAACCAGCTTTCTCCAACGCTGGCCATAGGGGGCGAACATCTTGCCCCTGTGGATGGGGCGCGCAATTTGGGTGTCCTCCTGGATACCCGGCTGTCTATGGAAGAGCAAGTGACAGCCGTGGCCAGGAGGGCGTTTTACCAGGTTCGCCTGGTTCGCCAATTGCGCCCCCTATTGGATCGGGACGCCCTTCGCACAGTCACTCATGCCCTCGTGACATCCCGACTGGACTATTGTAACTCTCTCTACATGGGGCTTCCCTTGAGGTGCACCCGGAGGCTTCAGTTAGTTCAGAATGCAGCCGCGCGAGCTATTATGGGGACCACCAGGTTCACCCACGTTACACCGCTCTTGCGCGAGCTGCACTGGCTGCCTGTCGTCTTCCGGGTGCGCTTCAAGGTGCTAACTATCATCTTTAAGGCGCTCCATGGCTCGGGACCTAGCTATCTGCGGGATCGGATCCTGCCCCATACATCCTCACGACCGATTCGCTCCCACAGAGAGGGACTTCTCCGGGTGCCGTCCACTAGACTTTGTCAGCGGGCGACGCCCAGGGGAAGGGCTCTCTCTGTGGCGGGCCCGGCCCTCTGGAACGACCTTCCCCCCGATATCAGAACGACCACGGACCTCCGCTCCTTCCGTACGAAATTAAAGACCCATTTCTTTCGACTGGCCGGCCTTGGATAGTCTCTCTGTCTATAGATTTTAAGTGTATTTTAATGGGTTTTAATTTTTTAGCACGGGATAACATTGTTTAATTGTGTTTTAAAGTATATATTTTTGTATCTATTGTTTATATTGTTTTTAGTCCTCCTGTGCACCGCCCCGGGTCCCTGTGGGGAGAGGGAGCGGTTAATAAATTCAAAGTTATTATTATTATTATTATTACATTAGGTTGGTATGTCTCATACAATTTTAACACTCTAGATTGTAATCCTTGAAGTGGAAAAAATAGAAAGGGAAGGATATAAACAATGCTTTTTAATTAGCTAGATGTGTTCATCTTCACCTCTAAAGAGATTCTTATTTGCCACAAAAACACATCTGGTTCATTAACTAGGCCCCCCCCCAAGGAAAGATGTGGAGGATGTGGAGGTCAGTAATAGATTCGGTTATTAAATACCATATGACAATATAAATCTGTATAGATTAATGTATCAAATAAAAGGTGTTGATTAACTGCAGGCAGAGACACAAAATATAAGTGGTTCAAAGTTGTTTGGATCCTTTTATTTCTAGACAAAAGCTAAGGGTAACTGAGCCTGACAATATTCTGAAAACAAGACACCTTCTCCCCAATTTAAAACTATACTACAAGACTGTCAGCATGAAAATTTTCCTAAAACTGTCAGATTATCCTGAAATAATATTGCAATCCAATCATAAATGAAGAGGACTATGTTTTAAATACATGCAGCTAATATAAAATATAAATACATTCCTTCATTTGATGGGGAGGTAGACAGTATAAAGTTTTAGTCTTAAATTTTTAACTAGTGAAACTAGCAAATTGTCATCTAGAAACAATTTAGTTATATATTCCAAAGATATCATCACATTTTGACAATTTCTACTGCAGAAAAAGGATTTTCTTCATTTTAGGATTTCCTAATGCAAACATTTTTTAAATTCTTATAGTTGGGGGGGGGGGGGGGACTGGTAAAACTTAGTCAATCTAAGTAACAAGCTCTTTTTTAAAGCTTCAATAAAAAACAGTTCTTGCCTAAAATCCCAGGACTGATATAGTACTGCCTGCCTTCAGTCTTCATTTAGATAGAAATGTAGACAATTCAGGAAATTGCATATATAAACACAGACTATGTGGAAAGGTGCTATGAGAAATAATAATGTCAACTTAAAGATAAACACTTTTTTAAATAGCATAAAAACAGTAGCTAAATGGATTGTCTTTCTAGCCTTTTTTTTTAGTTAGAGCAGCACTTTCTCTAAAGACCAGATTTTTCCATGCCCTAATTATTTCTCAGAGTACTACAACATAATCCATGTGTTATTAGCCTTGAAAGATGTTACACCCTGAAGCAAAATATAGCAGTCAAAATGGTTTTTCTGATGTAAAACAATAAATAACCAATCATTGTAAACCACCATGAAGTCTTTGGTGGTTTACAATAGAAAGACAGAGCCTTAAAATTATAAATTCAAGTTAAAAGTGAGAATATTAACAATGAATTAAAGGGATTGACTGTAAGAGAGTCTACAAAGATGCATTTTCAAAACTTTTTTTTTAAGCAAAGAGAACAATTATGCCTCTCAATTCAGCAAGGGATGCACTCAAAAATGTTGGAGCAGCTAATGTAAAAACTGTTCTAAGTTGTTATGAGTCACATCTGTGGCAATAACAGATGAACTTTCTTACCAGTGAAGGATACAAGGAATTAGAGCCCATTTTCAAAATCCAAGGCATCTGCACCTTTACAGGCAATTAACAATATTCTGTATCTCAGATGAAAGAAACTGGCAGCAGGATAAAATGCCTTTTTTACTTATTTTGTGTTTTCCCCCTAGAAACTGGCCTGGTTGCCAAGTTCTATATAATTGACATTTCTGGACTAGATACAAAAACAGCCATCCGAAACACATTTCAGTCATTAGCGTGGAGATTTTCCATGTAGGTGCTGCAGTTTTAAAGTAATGTTCTTTCAAGAACTGTTGGTTTCTCAAGTGAACCTGATTAAAAAGAATGCTCTGTCTGCTTCCTTACTTTAGGAAACAAGAGAGGTCTACATTTCATATTCCACACCCCTTTGGAAGGACTAGGATCTCATCTCAAATAGGTAAATCTGTTACTTCTCTGAATGGTGACCCTCAAATTAATTTATTTATTAAATTTATAAGCTGCCTGTCTCACTGTCTGAGGAGATTCTGGTTGGCTTACAATACAGTAAAAAAATAAACATATTAAAACTATAAATATAAATTGTAAAAGAGTAAATACATACTACAGAATACAGAAATGAATATTTTTGTCCTGTTTATATTCAGCTTTTATTTATACTTACTTCCATACCTTATAGACCACTAAATCAGTTTTAGACCAACTACTCTAGCTTTAATTGGTTCCTGGGCACAATTTAAAGTGCTAAACATATTTTAAGCATGGCCTTCCCCAATAAAAATTTATCTAAAATGTTTTATCTTCATCAAAGACTTTGTTATTTTATTTAGAACTAGCCGTACCTGGCCACGCATTGCTGTGGCCCAGTCTGGTTAAATAGCCAATTCTCTCTCTCTCTCTCTCTATCCCTCTACCTACCTACTGTATTTCTCCCTCTACCTACCCTCTACCTACCTACCTACCTACCTACCTACCTACTGTATTTCTCCCTCTCCCTCTCTCTACCTACCTACCTACCTACTGTATTTCTTCCTCTCTCTATCCCTCTACCTATCTACCTACCTACTGCATTTCTCCCTCCCTCTCTCTATCCCTATAGCTGCCTACCTACCTACCTACTGCATTTCTCCCTCTCTCTATCACCCTACTGTATTACTCCCTCTCTCTCTCTATTTACCTACCTACCTACCTACCTATGTCTACTGTTTTCCTCCCTCTCTGTATCCCTCTACCTACCTACCTACCTACCTACCTACCTGCCTGCCTAATGTATTTCTCTATCTATCTATCTATCTATCTATCTATCTATCTATCTATCATCTATCTATCTATCTATCTATCTATCTATCTATCTATCTATCTATCTATCTATCTATCTATCTATATATATATATATATATATATATATATATATATATGCAAAAAAGCAAAGGCCCAGGCCTGATGATGATGGGGGTGATCCCATCGAAACGTTGCAAAAACACCTTTAATTTTACACGGGAAAAGACCCGAATAAACCAAAATCTACATATATATATGTATATATATCTCTCTCTGTATCCCTGTACAGCCGTTTGTGGGCCCTGTGGGGGAGGAGGAGGGTGGAGGTCTGGAGGAGGAGGGCGGCAGCAACAGCGGTGCCGAGAGAGGTTGCTGAGGAGGCGTGTGGCGGCATTATCATTGGCGGAGGGCGGAGGCCTGGAGGAGGAAGAGGGCAACACCGAGAGGTGGCTGAGGAGGCGTGGGGTGGCGTTATCGTTGACGGAGGGCGGAGGCCTGGAGGAGGAGGAGGGCGGCAGCAACAGCAGTGGCGAGACAGGTTGCTGAGGAGGCGTGGGCATGGAGCACCCTTACCATTGGCGGCGTCAGCGGTTGCTGAGGAAGCAACCGTTGCGCCAATAATGTAGAAGCGTGGGGGAGGGGCAGTGGTGCAGACCGCTCCATGTGCACGTGACGCAGTAGAAGAAGCGGCCGAGTGGAAGGAGCTGAGAAAGGGAGGGGGGTGAGTGAGCGAGTGAGGGAAAAACGCAGAAGAGTCAAACGTTTACATTGCGTGGTGTGTACCTGGCACAGGTGTGACATCTACACAAGCTATACATATCATTGATGCTGTATTTGAAAGGAACATTGTGTGAAAATTTGGAAGCGATCAGTGCAGTACTTTCTGAGATTAGCGGTTTTGAACAAACTCTTTTACATTTTTATTTATATAGATGTTTGGAATACAAAACAATTGTGAAACTTCATTAAGGTAAAGGTAAAGGTTCCCCTCGCACATATGCGCTAGTCATTCCTGACTCTAGGGGGTGGTGCTCATCTCCATTTCTAAGCCAAAGAGCCAGCGCTGTCCAAAGACATCTCTGTTGTCATGTGGCTGGCATGACTAAATGCCAAACACGCACAGAACATTGTTACCTTCCCACCAAGTTGGTCCCTATTTTTCTACTTGCATTTTACATGCTTTCGAACTGCTAGGTTGGCAAAAGCTGGGACAAGTAACGGGAGCTCACTATGGTATGCTAGAGATTGGGACCACTGAACTGCAGACCTTTCTGATCAACATGCTCAGCATCTTAGCCACCGCATCCCATTAACTAATCTGTAACTCCATTACAGATTAGTTAAAGAAAGAAAACAGTATCTGAAGTCTCATGGTTTATATACTTTTGTGTAAGAGAATAGACAGGATATAAAAACGAATAAACTACAACTATTAGGGGTAATAAAACGTCTTGCCAATGGTATTGAACTGTGAAGAGAATGACTATTGTATCAGTTGGATCTACTACCTTTTGTTCAACTCTTTTCTCCAAAATAAGTGCTTTGGTAACATTAGCTGTTGACAAAGATCTAAAGTCTCACAATCATTATATGAACTGATATTAGAAACTAGCTCCTTAACTCACTTATGTGTGTTCTTTCTAAAGATTTGCAATTCCTGGCTTACCTGGAAAAAGAAAAATGCTTGTCCAAACCAATAATGCATGATAGTAACTTGAGCTGCATCAAACTCCAGTGGCTTCCAGATGTAGTTTCTCATCATGGTTTGAATGAATAGGCACAAGACCAAAACTGGTAAGTTATGAGGTCTGAGCAAGAGAGCTGATAGCAGAACCAGCCCACCGTAGATTTCCCATAACCCTTTAAACTTGATCTTAGTGTCCATTGAAAAAAACAGCGATTTGAATAAATCTTTTGTGCCTGTGAAGATGATGCCAAGAACAAAGATGTAAACAAAACGTGCTTCGATTGTGCCCCTAAAAAGAGCAACAAAAAGACATAGTTAGATCAACTTCTGACAATTTCAAACATTTGTTTCAGGACATGATTTGCTAAAACGCAGAGAAGTTTAGCTTAAAACAAGCAGTGGCGCTTGTGCCATTAGTGAAAGTAAAACTGATCATGATCGCATTATGCATCCCAACAAACAGAATTATACAATAATTTAAATAAAACAGAGTGATCCAAGTAGGAAAGTATCTTAAACCAGCGCTCTGAAAAGAATGAGATTAACTCCATACATATTTATCTGAAATGAATGCAGTTAAAGCTTATTGTGCTATACTGTAAACTTGGCCAAAAAAATATACAGCACTGTCAAATAAATATGTATGAAATTAGTTTCAGAAAGCTGATCGATATTTGAAAGCTGTGCTGAATTTCTCTCAGGAAGATTAGGGGGGGGGGGAATCGTCTGTTAATTCAAAAGGTTTAAAAAGTAAAATATGAATCATTCTTAAGCATGCCGCAGCAACATCTGCTTTCACAACATTAATGTTCTATCACATACATATATTAAAGTAATTTATGTATATTCAAAATCCCAATCCAAAAAATAAAACATTATCTATATAGTTTAGATGTGAATGTGCTTAGGTGGGGAATGGGTGAGGATTTGAACTGGGGATTTTCTGTCCCAAGCTCAAATTCAGACTCTTAGTTACTTTAATATTCTCTGAAACAAAGTTTTCTCCCGCAGCAAAGCAACGAGTAGACCATTCCCTACGTGAAACTGTTGCCATCATAGCTACAGAATTGTTGTTCCCACTGCAACACAATTTAACACAATTTAATGGTCCACTTGAATGCACATTTACTGGGGAACAATTTCTACTGACCTCCACAGAACTTATTTCCAAATAAATACTTCAGTCAGCTGCGAGGTGTCAAGAGCATGAATGCTTATAATCAGAAGTCTGAACTAATCCTCTCTGTTACACACAATTTGGGGTTCTTAGAATCCATAAAAATCGCATAATCCATAAAAACCACACAATATTAATAATAATTAATCCTACCACTTTCAAGATTTAAATAAGCCATTGTTAGCAACTGTATTTTGCAGCCCAAGAGTTTCTATCATTCTTCAGAGGGGCGCTAGACTAAATGATGCAATGAAGATCATAAGCGGTTGCATAAAATCTACTACTGCTTGCTGGCTCCCTGTCTTGAGCCACATTGCACCACCAGCTTTACAACAACATTATGAGAAACCCACTTCTTCCTGTGCATGCTGATCTTCCTCATCTATCAATTGGCAGGCTTAAATCCAGGAAGCCCTCTCTGGCACTCGTCCAACAGCTGTTTTTATATTGAAAAAGTTTTATTGGTTTTTACCATTTTCGAAAATGGTAGGGTAAGGGATACAGAAACATATTAAGAACTTTCGCGTCGGGATCATTGGCCCTTCTAGGGCTTCATAATAAAACATTAAAAGAACATTTTTCCAAAAGTACTACAAGGTGAAAATAAGTACAAGATTCCTAAATTCTCCATTCTATGCTAGCAGTCGTGTACAAACATCCAGACATAAGGTTAAGCAATATTAATAGTAATAAAAAAAAAGCAAAGTTATTTTTTCGATCTAAGTCTCTTGGCAATTGTATCTTCTTTTTCTCCTCCCTGGCCCCCAGCGGGTGGGGCCGTGGCCCCCTCCGTTCCCCCTGGATCTTCCCCCAGGATAGAGGAATGTTTTTTAAGAAAGGCTTCCGCCTCAACAACTGTTTTAATCCTTACTCTTCCTTCATCCCAGAACACCAACATCCCTTCCGGCATCGCCCACTTAAACCAGATCCCGTGGTCAAACAATTTTCTGGATAAGAAGGAATACCTCCTTCTCACCTCCCTAATCTTTTTTGGGATCTGCTTCAAGATGGTGACTTCCTTTTGTTGGTAAATTAACGGCCCCCCTCTCTGCGCCTTCAAAATTCCCTCTCTCGTTGACCTTCTAACAAATTTAATATGTATCTCTCTGGGTACTTCATTTGTCCTGACATATGCTGAATTTATTCTATAGACTAGGTCAATATCCCCCCTGATCTCATCTTTAGGTTTCTGTAAATAGTCTGCTAAAATTGTACTCATGAGATCAGGAAGGTATTCACCAGATTCTTCAGAAACATTCTATATTGAAAAAGTTTTATTGGTTTTACAATTTTTCAATAGGGTAGGGTAAGGGATACAAAGAAATTTTGAGAGCATTTACGTCAAAGTCGTCGGCCCTACCGGGACATCAAAATAAATCATTAACAAAAAGCATTTTCCATACACTACAAAGTGAAAGCAAGTACATATTTCTAAGCTCTCAGTTCTATGCTGTCAGTCATTTACAAAAATCCAGATGCACATGTTATACAATATTATTCAAAAAATCAAGGCAAAGTTATTTTTTAGATCTAAGTCTCTTGGCAATTGTATCTTCTATCTCTCCTTACAGGCCCCCAGCGGGCGGTGCCGTGGCCCCCCCTGCCCCCCCTGGATCTTCCCCCAGGACAGAGGAATGTTTTTTAAGAAAGGCTTCCGCCTCAGCAACTGTTTTAATCCTCACTCTTCCTCCTTCCCAGAACACCAGCATCCCTTCGGGCGTCACCCACCTGAACCAGATCCCGTGGTCAAACAATTTTTTAGACAAGAAGGAAAATTTCCTTCTTGCTTCTCTAATCTTTCTTGGGATCTGCTTCAGGATGGCAACCTCCTTTTGTTGGTAAATTAACGGACCTCCTCTTTGCACTTTCAAGATTTCCTCTCTGGTTGACCTTCTGACAAATTTAACATGTATCTCTCTGGGTACTTCATTTATCCTGGCATATGCAGAGTTTATTCTGTAGGCTAGGTCAATGTCCCCCCTGATCTCATCCTTAGGTTTATGTAAATAGTCTGCTATAATTGTGCTCATGAGTTCAGGGAGACATTCACCAGTTTCCTCAGAAACATTCTGAAATCTCAAAAAATATGTCATCCTTTCCATATCAATCCTAGACACATGCCCATTTATTTCCACAACCTCATTAGTAACATTTTTAATCTCTCCCTTAGCCCCCACCAGCCCCCCTTCCAACTCTTCATTCTTCTGTGTGTTCTCCAACACTTGTTTCCGTGTGTCCAATAGTTCCTTTTTAAAGTTGATATTTTCTTCTCTCTGGGCCTTGATTTCTTGTACCAAAGTTTGTATAACAGATTCAAGAGAAGCCATCCTTAATTCTAAGCTTGCCAGTGCTGATTCCTGTGCCATGATTAGCTGTTAAAGTCAATGCCACTAAAATGGCGTTTTTTGGGTGGGGCTGTTGAGGCAAATCAGGAGCCAAAAGTTCAAATCAGGATTGTAAAGTTCAGGAACCAAGAGAGAAACAGTTTTCCAAATCAATAATCACAATAACGAAGGTACTCCAGAAAAGAGATCACAAATCCCAAAAAAAAATTCTTCTTTAATAACAAGAGGGAGTCCAAATCACAAAGACCCGCTGGGAATTTTCCATAAGTAAAATAGTCATTCAGGGACAAAGAGAAGCCATCTTCCACCGCACAAGCTCAAAGCCAGAAGGAGAGAGTGGTAAAAAAAATTGTTTCAAACCAGCCAGACCTAGAAACTATGTTGCAAGGCAAACCGCAGATTACTTTCCCTTGTTGCAAACAATCCAGATTGAAGATATCCGCTTCCTCGCAGCGAGGAGCCATTTTCAAGTGCCGCTTTAAATCCGAGGGGGGGTTTAGCAAGCAGACACCCCCCTCCAAGTTCTTTCAGCCAGGCTGACAGCAAGGAAAAAAAAAGTTTTAAATCACTCACTCTCTCCCTCGCAGCCGAAGCCCCGGGAAGCCTTCCGACTCAGCCGATCAGCTCTGTCCATGTTCGTGAACGATGCCGTCTTCCTTTGGCGAAGGGAAAACCCCCCGCAGCATGTCCTCCTCCACCTGAGCCGAAGACAAGGGTTGCTTCCCCACTGCCGTGGGGGGGAGCAACCCAGGCAAGCCAGCCCTACGGGAGACCCCCAAAAACGGGGCGTCTCGCCCCCGTGGGGGGGCAGGAAAAGCAACAAAGCGGCGAGCGAGCCCTAGGCTCGCCCGTCGCCGCTGGAGCCGGAACCGGAAGTCAGAAACATTCTGAAATCTTAAAAAATATGACATCTTTTCAAAATCCATCCTAGACATATGACCAGACAAATCTGCAATTTCAATGTTGACATTTTTAAGTTCTCCCTTTGCCCCAGCCAGCCCCCCTTCCAGCTCCTCAGTCTTCTGTGAATTCTCCAGCACTTGCTTCCGTGTTTCCAGAAGGTCCTCCTTAAAACTTTTATTATCAGCTCTCAAAGCTTTAATTTCCTGCACCAAAACTTGTAACACTGATTCCAAAGATGACATTCTTTGTTCCAATCCTGCCAATTCTGATTTTGATGCCATGGTAAACTGTTAAAGTCAGTGTCACTAAGATGGCGTTTTTTGGGTGGGGCCGGTCCAACAGCTGTTTTAACAACTTTGACATCAACACACAGTGGAAAGCCAAATGGGCTGCTGAACACCCAAATACAGGCAGTTACGTAGATGACCCTACACAAGAGGTGCCAGGTTTTGACCTTCTTTGCCAGCACTAGTCAACTCTGAACAGGATCCGTACCCAACATGGTGTCTGCCAGGACTCATTATTTAAATGGAGTCTCGTCTTTACCCCTCAGGGTGACTGTCGTGCTTCTTGAAAAAATATCCATCACATTGTGTCCGAATGTCCATCAAGAGCTTACACTGTCTGATTTTTTTCAACATAGATCACCTTGTCCTTGTGGATGGACTGGACATTAATATTTGAACCACTATAAATCCATGTATTTGCATTCAATCAATCAATCAATCAATCAATCTATCAATTCTTCAGAGGTAAGCCCCCAGTATGTGAAATAGGGTAACATCATCACCCAAGTATCTTTAACTTCAAGTAACTTATTGAAGTCATTCGGGATGCAAACATATAGGCAAGTAAAAAATATTTTACATCTGAAATGCTCTATTTATTCATGTGTGCTACTATCTTCCCAATAACAAGCAAAAAAATTACAAAAGATCTTCATTTCCCTCATTCAATCTGTACAGTCCTTTCTACAAGAGTATGGCTTTATAAGGCACTCAGAAATCGCAGTAGATTCCTTCAAACGCCTCAAGAGAGGTCAAAAGAAAAAATAAGAGCATGTAGTAGATTAAATTCCCCCTATTCACTGGCCTTTGAGCAGAACGGGGACTTTGCATGCAACAAGGATGCATCAAAGATTGGAGTTGGAGACATCAATCTTTAATGAAAGAACAACATAATATGCACAATTGACTGTTCCCAAAATCTTGGCAAGAAATATTAGGCACTCCAAAACAAAACAAAAAAACCCAAACCTACTAAATTCTTAAATAGCAATTTTAAATGTTCTGGAAAATCCTAAGAGCAACTAGATTTTCTTCTTCTCTGCTGTATCTTCCCTACCATGGTAAGAGAAGCAAAACAGAAGTTGAGATTTATATTTTTACAATTTAAAGTCTTTTATTTGTATGTCAAACATGGGTCATCTATTTTTCTTCGGCTAAATGCATATAATCTGTTATTCCCTCAATTTATGTGAACATTCCTCCTGTGATAACTAACTTCCTACCTATCCATCACTTAAACATCAATGATGTGATGGACATGTGTGAAACTGCCACCCAGAGTCTTGAAGAGCCTAAAATCGGCGGCAATATAAATCTTTTAATAAATTAATAAATCAAAATAAATGGCTATTTTTATATCCAAATGTTTCTCTGTTGTCAACTTACACTGATATTCTTACTCTCCGTGCTGTTTTTCATCATTATGTTTTTTCCCCTCTTAAATCAGTGGTTTCATACTCTCCTGTATTAATGTTTTAATAGATGCCACTATTCAGGAATAGTGTAATGGTAGATTTTCTGCACTGAAGTTAATTCAGTGAAGAATTTAAAGACAGAATTGCTGCAAGAAAAATAGTCTTGGCCAAATCCATCCAACATCAATCATCACTTAAAAGCAGATCTCCGATTCACTATTTTTTTTTCCCTTTTCATGCGCAACCCTCATAAAATAATTAACTGCCCTAAATCTCATCAGCTTCAAACTGACACTCTGCCTAGAGATCACCATAATTGCTTATGGCATAAGCTCTTATTGGATTAGAGTCGCCTTCATTAAATGCAAGAAATAGACTCTAGTAAATCTTAATGAGTTAATCTCAGGTGCTGGTTAAACTTTAAATCATCATCATCACCATTATCCTCATCATCTTCATCATATCATCATCAATTTTCTTTCCTTGCCTACATCTTTACCTTAATCCAGCTCATTTAAAACAGCACGATTGGAATTTCATTTCAGAATTCTGAACTGGGGGAGGATGGAAAAGAAAGCCCTATGCTGCTACTGCTGCAGCCCACATTATATGATTGTTACACAAGGGGAATGGAGATATTTATTAACAGTTGGAGTCTATGTCCATATGTGTCCCAAGTACAAATTTACTCATTAAGTACATTGCTATGGAATCTTGCAGTGAAGCCATATGTTACAAGAAAATGTTATAACCTGAAAGTTAAACAGATTTGTTACAGGCCAATAGTGGCCTACACAAGAGTTGACACCACGAGTTTTCTCATCTTGGCTTCTCTTCAAACACCAAACTAGTTGCCAAAGATAATTAATAATCCTCTAAAAGGAACACAGCGACCCAACAATATGTGTGTTTTTTTTAAATCCTGACTGGAGATGATTTTCTAAGATCATCAGGAAATGTCTTCAATATCTCAACAGTTTGACATGAATGTATATGTATTTTTAAGAAGAAAACTTAAAAACTACCTCTTAATTGAAGAACGCCAATTTAAATGACTCACAACATTCAAAAACTAGAAGTGGGATTTTTTTGAGATTTTATATGTTGCATGGCAATATATCGGACGAGACCTCTGATCCTACTTGAACCGTACTATAGAAATCTATGTACCTTATTTTTCGGAGTATAAGTCACACCTTCCCCCTCCCCCCCAAAAAAAACCAGAGGGTGAAATCTGGATGTGTCTTATACACTGAATACAGCATTTTTGGCCTCCCAAAACCCTGCCCCTTTCGCAAAAATGGACTTGCAGAGGGTTTGGGAGGCCTGCAAAGTGCTCCTGGGGGGTTGGGAATGGCAAAAATGAGCAAAAAACAAACTGTTTTTTGCTCGTTTAGGCCCCCTCCCAACCCCCAGGAGCACTCTACAAGCCTCCCAAAACCTATGCACGGCCTTGTTATTTTGCAAAAAAACCCAGCCTGTTTTCATGAGAAATGTCCCATTTTTTTAGTCGTTTTTGCCCCCCACCCCAGCTCCCAGGAGCACTTTGCAGGCCTCTCAAATTCTCTGCATGCCCTGTTTTTCACAAAAACTTTTTTTAAAATTTACCTCTTCAAAATCTTGGTGTGACTTATACTCCAGTGCATCTTATAGTCCGAAAAATACAGTATATAACAAACAACTGTCAGAATGGTTAGGCACCAGGAGGCCTCTTGCAGGCCGCGTCTTTCAACAGTGTAGAGTGACAGTAATTTTCCACCCTTTCTTGGTAAGTGCTGTTTTATCCATTTACAATGCAGCAGGTCCACTGATGAACAGGCATCATTAAAATTATGAACAAGTCAGAAACCCAGTGCACATCTCACATTCTTTCTGTACAACCTCCCATTTGGGCCACAGGCACTGGAGCAAAACTATGCCAGCTTTGCATATCAAGCAAGGATTAGAAAGAAAAAACATTTGCTATTTGAATTTCATTACAGTGCTTTACAAAGCACAGACTGAGAAAAGTATTATTCAGCTGCCGCCATAAATCAAGCAACCATAAATTACAATTTCAGGATAAATATCTACTCTATTTCCATTCTAAAAAGGTGCTAGGAATCTAACCCAGTGCTATGCTCAAGAACACTTCCAGCCTGAAATCACAAATAGCTGCATAGTTTACTGATCAAAGCAATCGCTTTGATCAGTAAACTTTAAGGCATATTATTGTGTCAGCCCAGAAACCTTAAACTACCTGCATCTATGAACTACTAGTCAGGCAATGGAAATATTAGGCTAGCAGTCACATTAAGAGATGCTTTTATAAATATCAACAGATATTTAATTCCATTTTTTCCCCCTCACAGAACTGTTAGCTGTAAACTCATGAAAACTTTAGGAAAATGCTTTCCCAAACTTTTTTCCCAGGTATACCTACCATTGCCCTCTAACATTTACCTAATTGCCTATAACAAACAACAAATAATCTGCTGGTATTTATGCATGTTTAAAGACAAAATATTCTAGTGTTTCTCAACCTTTTTTCACCTGACCTTCTGACCTTGTTTTTTTCCTGTGGGACCCTAGTCCAGGTCCAATTACTGGATATGAACATGGGATAGGAATTGTGTTTTTGAACATCCAGGGGACAATATTTGCAATATAATAGAACTGGTGCATAAACAATCTGAGGACAAATGATAGAAGAATGTTGCTGACTTGATACGTTCTCAAAAATATCTGGCCACTGGTGGGAACAGAATGCTTGAATTAATCCATAAGATCCATCGCCGTTTTAGCTGCTTATATGCAACATTCCCCGTCTTCTCTCCTGCCCGTTTTGATCTATGACTGAATGAGGGAAGAATGATAACAGATTTTTTTGTATTGTTAATTTATGTATTTGTTATAATACTTCGTAGTGTGATTTTGTAGTGTTGTCTGGATTGGAGCGATTATAATAGGAAAAGGAAGTAAAGAGTATTAAAGTAGAAGTGGAGAGTTTGTATCTTAGAGCTGAACTGGAATGATCTCGCTAAGGTAAATTGTGTTCTTGTCATATCAGGCACAAACAACCAGACCCAGAGGTGAATAGGGTTTTTTTTTCTCCTCAGGGGAATTTAAGATGCAGCACTTACGGTATAAAACCTACTCCTTATAATGTTCCCCCCACATTTTCCTTGGGAATAGAATCTTTAAAAAGTCTGCCATGTCCACTCTGGGGAAGTTTGATCTCTATCCACGTCCTCTGCAGCCCGCAGGAATGACGCAACAAAAAATGTATTGGTAGCCAAGAAAGAAAAGGCTTCATATTTGCTTTTGTGAGCCACCCAGAGGCAGTGCCTAAATCCATTAAATGAATAAATAATTGCAGCAGCATAAGAAATCTCTCTGGCTTGCCTAAAACAAATGGCTAAAATGAGGAAAAAAACCTGAGTTACCCAGAAACAGAAGGACTCTTCTATTGTAATACGCAAAACAAATTCCTAATTCCAAAGACCAAAACTCTTTAATTTTAAGCGTGTGTCTTTTGCATCAACACCTCACCAGCAGATTCCAGGGTTCTTGTCAAAGCAGGGCAAACCTCTCAAAGCTAAAATGTGCCCACAACTCTTAGAAAACACATGCACAAACCCACATAGTACTTATTTGTGCTATTTTTTTTAGACCTCAAGGTGTTAAATACATTTACATAGCTGCTAATGAACTTACTTTGAAATATCTTTTCTGTCTCGTTGCCATGGAAATTCCACATTTCCTATCGCTGCCCGGTAACTGTACACTCCCAAGAGTCCAAGTGCCATTGCTATTTTCGAAACCAAAGAACATCTTCGATGAACAAGTATTAAGATCATAACTAGAGACACCGATGCCAGGAGAGAAAGTTCAGTCTTATGTTCGGAGCTGTAAAACCAACAACAAATTCAATTAGATTTTTAAAAAATAAGGTTCACTTACAAGTTCTTTTCTCTCTCTCTTTCTTAACAAGCTTCACTTCATTCATCAATCAGAAAACCAATAGTCTTTTCTCACCACATCAGTTTTTGCAAGCTCTTTATGTAGCATTTATTCTGCACCAAAATATCAGACATTTTACAAACTTACATAAGGCATCAAATAATTTTCTTTGTTATCACTTTAGAGCCTTCCTATCCTTCATAGAGACCTTTGACTGAATGGTGCAATGATTTCATTTCATTTACTTTTTGCAGAAAGAGGACTTTCAAGATTCTCATTACCAGTGAGCATTTTCCATATTGCTTTTGACTGTCAGGAGCCTATAGGAGTCTATAATTAGAATATTTCCTTTCAAAAGACTTGAGATCCATCCATTTGCTCATATAATAACATCGACTTTGGGGGCCACCTTCATTAATGTTACTCAGATGATAAGTACAGGAAGCCTCCTCCCAGGTATATAGGCAGTGCTGTTTTAAGTGCTAGGCAGAGTTTAAATAAATTTGAAGTCACTGATGCACCTTTATGTATCACTTCGTGGTGGCACAGTGGTTAGAATGCAGTACTGCAGGGCTAACTCACTGCTCACTCCAAGAGTTTGATTCTGATCGGCTCAAGGTTGACTCAGCCTTCTATCCTTCCGAGGGGGATAAAATGAAGACCCAGAATGTTGGGAACAATAGGCTGACTCTGTAAACTGCTTAGAGCAGTAAAGCACTGTGAAGCGGTGTATAAGTCTAGGTGCTACTGCTATTTCTGCAAGAAAATCTGATTGCCTCTATTAGTTATACTTGTTATAATAATCACTTTTATAATTCTTGGGGGGGGGGGAGGGAAATACACACACTTTCCAAGTTTGGAAAAAATATTAAAGAGGAGAATTGGCACAAAAATCTTTTAGCCTAAGTAGATCAGTAATAGGGAATCAATTGCATTGTGTAAAGGATTATGGGGCATATTGTAGGAGGCACAATGTCCAGACTTATGACACTATACCACTGTGGTCTAGTAAAATACCTAAAGGTGTGGTTGCAGTCTCAGGTGGGTGAAGAAGGTTCATAAATGGCAGGGAAATTTGTTCTGATCTAGGCTTCCCAAGAGCATGAAGCAAACTCCTTGTCCTGGCAAAAAACCCTTTTATTAATTTACAGTGAATTCTGCTCATTCACAGCCAGCAAAGTCTTTCAAAGGAGGATTTACAGTCCCATTTATCTGGCTTGGAGAGCTGACAGGCTATCTGTAGAACTTGGCAAGGAGTCTTGGAGAGTCACGAACCAATTAGCAAACTAGTTGTCTCCTGCAAACTCCACTCCCCTTTTGCCCCTCTTTTATTTCTTCTGGGAGGGGCCATTCATCATCTGGCCTTACTCCCAAGTCGACCCCTGTTTGTTAGCTGTTCCCTTCGTCTGGCAACTCTGTGCACACGCACACTGGGAACAGGCTCCAGCTGTTCATCTGCCTCACTGATGTCTCTGAAGGCAGCTGATAACTGGCATACAGCTGTGACCCCTCTCTGCCTCTGACACAGAGCCCACATCAGAGCCTTCCCCAGACTCTAGGACTGGCCCATGTTCCTCCCCAACCTCCTCACTGTCCGAATCTGCTGCCAGCTCTGCTGGCCATTGGTGGGTCATAACAAAGTTGTCTTTCAAGAAACTTTTCCCGCCATTCTCAATCTCACTGAGGAATTCCTGGCAAAGGGAAAATACCACTGCATTCTAAGATGGTAACTATGTTGATCTGGAAGAGCACTATAGAAATAATTTCCCTAAAATCCTTAGATGAAAATTTAATGTAAAAAGGGGGGGGGGGATATCCTTCTTTCTCTAAAACTGGATTTTCTACTGATCCCTGATATATACTGGGACCCGAAAAAGGGGGTCCAGTAGTACTTTCCTTGGCGGACCTTGTCAGAAAATTTAATAGGTATTTTAGTGGGACCATTCTCCTGAAACCGTTATATCAATCTTCTCTTCTACGTGGCAATCAGCTCATGCAACTTCCTGCCTCTCAGAAAAACATTATTTTCTTAAGAAGGCTAAACCTGATATGTTAACACAATCCTGGGTTTTTCAGGATTCCGTATATAACACAACCGGGCACAAGCTTAATACTGCTCTTAACTTCCAGAAAAATCTCACATTTAACTTTTTGGGGGGAGTGGGGGGAAAAGGGTGTCTGTTTTTGTTTTTTAAATGCCTTTCGAGGCCTTATAATTGCCAAAATGTGTGATCAATATCTGACAAAATCTAGGAAGACAGTTTCAGCTCCCGGCTCTTTTCAATAAGCATCAGCAATGCAAACAAAGCAAAACAATGCAAAAGGATTCTTTAAAAGGCAGTTTATAAAAAGCAACATAATTTTGCTTTTTGCGTCATAGCAGTTGGGTTGCCTTGGTGCTTGGTTCTCGTTTTATTTTTAGCGCAGAGCACACATAGCTTTGAGTCATGGGGGTTCTAGCAATACGTCTCCCTCTACGCACGCGCACACACACACACACACACACACACACACTCCACAAGGGCTGCAGCAAACATAGACTTATCTAACCCATTGGTGGGTTTCCACACACGGCTAGCAGCAAACTCAAGTTAGTAAATCACATTTGCTCTAAAAAGCACACTGTGCCACCAGAACAACGTGCAGCTGAAACATTCTGGTTAAGGAGCTGGAATGTTATGTCATACTCAAATATCCCTGCAGCTTCCCTCTGTGATGAAAAGACACATAATCAGGTAAAAAAAGGAAGCTTTAGCAAGAGATGCAAAGATTAATTAGTTCACGTTATCGTATGAAGAAATGAAAACGTTTTAATTGATCCTGACCCAAACCCCAATTCAACTACTTCTCCTCCACAGAGGTTCTTTTAGCACCTGCTGGTAAAGATAGAAATAGTGGGGGGGAAAGAGGAAGAGACCAGAATAGCCTCACACATTGAATAAGAAAGCAACTGCATCCAGGGTTAAGCTTCCCTTCCTCTTGCAAAAGAAAAATTTGCTTGCAGTTCAGCCTCAGAACAAATGAAGCAGCGCACTCGTCAATCCCTAAGGTGATGGGTTTGGGTGATGGGTATTTTAGTCTGACCCACATCTAGAAGACACTCAGTTGGGGAAAGCCAAATTCATTTTAAGTTATTGCTCAGCTGGATGGTTATCATCCTCTACTGGCGTTTTTTCTCCCTCCTCCCTTCAGATGCTCAATAACCGAAAACACAGTGCAGGGAAGCACACAGGGAGGGGGAAAAAACCCAGATGCAATATTCATATGTGCAAATCTTGTTCAAGATTTTCGGGCTAAAGCAGAATATGCCAAATAAATAAATAAATCCTATTTTTTATTTAAGAAACAAGGGAAGAAATATACCAAAGAACAGTATAATTAACATACGTTGCAAATACTTTTTTTTAAAAAACCTTTTTAACCAGAGAATTGAGAACTCTGCTAGCCAGATCTTGTAGTTAAAATTACTAAAACTTTAAAATCTTGCTTTCTCTTCCCACTTATGAAAGATTTCTGCAGTTTGCTAAAGGAACTGATTTTTTTCTTAAATCATTATAATGTATCATTGATGCAGATACATAGATAGATATATAACTAGATAACTAGATGATAGCTAGATATTGTAGATATAGATATTGTTTGATATTCATGATTGACAGCTATAGGAACTACTGATTTTTTTTGTTAAATCATTACAGTGTATCAGATTCATAGATATATGATAGATAGATAGATAGATAGATAGATAGATAGATAGATAGATAGATAGATAGATTTTTTTTGTTAAATCATTACAATGTATCATTGATAGATTCATAGATATATGATAGATAGATAGATAGATAGATAGATTTTTTTTGTTAAATCAGTACAATGTATCATTGATAGATTCATAGATATATGATAGATAGATAGATAGATAGATAGATAGATTTTTTTGTTAA
The DNA here is from genome assembly GCA_039707465.1 of Rhabdophis nuchalis. Lineage (NCBI taxonomy): Eukaryota > Metazoa > Chordata > Lepidosauria > Squamata > Natricidae > Rhabdophis > Rhabdophis nuchalis. The sequence goes on along the minus strand of CM077644.1, from coordinate 147,843,089 downwards.
ATCATTACAATGTATCATTGATAGATTCATAGATATATGATAGATAGATACCGTATTTATCGGCGTATAACACGCACTTTTTCCCCCTGAAAATAGGGGGCAAATGATGTATGCGTGTTATACGCCGATATGCGCGTTATACGCCGATATAAGGTTACATGGACCCGGAAACCGTAAGTCCTCCGCGTTCTCAAGGTGGCTGCGCTGTCTTCTTTTTCCCTCAGCGAAGCGCCGCGGCCGTCTGCTCTCTCTCTCTCTCTCTCTCTCTCTCACTCTCTCTCTGGCGGGCAGGCAGGAAAGCAAGCAAGGCGGCTGGAGGAGGAGGAGGGGAAGGAGGAGGAGATGACGGCCCCGGAGGCACGGAGCTCTTCCCCGCGGTGGGCGCCTCCTTCTCCGCTGGCAGATAGAGCAAGGTCGAGGGGCTTCCCCCCTTTCCCCACTTCCCGGCTGTTTCGCCGCCGCCACCGCCGCCGGTTCCAGCAGCAGCAGCAGCAGGAGGAGGAGAAGTAGGAGGAGATGACGGGCACGGAGGCACGGAGCTCTTCCCCGCGGAAGAGGAAAGAGCCACTGAGTCAGTGAATGAGTCTGGGAAGCCAGAGATAGCAAAAAGAAAAAGAAAAAGAAAAAAGGAGGGTGGAAGAAAACTGATCTGGACTCTTGTTAGCGAGAGGGAAAAAGAAAAGAAAAAAAAGAGCGCTCGCAAGGGGAAAAGCATTCAAGGAAGAGATGGCGAGAGAGGTTTAAGAGAATCTTCACGTTGTCCTCGAGAAATTCAGGGATTTAAAGTTTAGGGTCGCCAAACTGCTCTTTGCTTTCCTCCCACCCCGCCACATCTTTTCGATGGCTGTAATATCTTCTGGCTGTTTTTAATTTCATCTGTCTCCCCCCCTCCCCTCCCCGGGAAGAGGGAGGGAGAAAGAGCAGCTTTTCTTGGGTCGAATTTATTTTTCTTCCACCGAAGGGGGCATGTCCATCGGTTTTTCTGACAGCTTTTCCCCCCTCTTGCTCCTACAAGGAAGCCAACCCGAGGATAATCTTGAAATACACCAGTTCCCCCGGATTTGCTGCTGCGGGCGCTTCCTTCTCCACTGGCTTCTCCCCTTTCCCTACTTCCCGGCTGTTTTGCCGCCGCCGCCGCCGCCGCCCCTCAGCGAGCTCCCGAGGTTTGGAAAGAGCCGGGAAGTGGGGAAAGGGGAGAAGCCAGCGGAGAAGGAGGCGCCCGCAGCAGCAAATCCGGGGGAACTGGTGTATTTCAAGATTATCCTCGGGTTGGCTTCCTTGTAGGAGCAAGAGGGGGGAAAAGCTGTCAGAAAAACCGATGGACATGCCCCCTTCGGTGGAAGAAAAATAAATTCGACCCAAGAAAAGCTGCTCTTTCTCCCTCCCTCTTCCCGGGGAGGGGAGGGGGGGAGACAGATGAAATTAAAAACAGCCAGAAGATATTACAGCCATCGAAAAGATGTGGCGGGGTGGGAGGAAAGCAAAGAGCAGTTCGGCGACCCTAAACTTTAAATCCCTGAATTTCTCGAGGACAACGTGAAGATTCTCTTAAACCTCTCTCGCCATCTCTTCCTTGAATGCTTTTCCCCTTGCGAGCGCTCTTTTTTTTCTTTTCTTTTTCCCTCTCGCTAACAATAGTCCGGATCAGTTTTCTTCCACCCTCCTTTTTTCTTTTTCTTTTTCTTTTTGCTATCTCTGGCTTCCCAGACTCATTCACTGACTCGGTGGCTCTTTCCTCTTCCGCGGGGAAGAGCTCCGTGCCTCCGTGCCCGTCATCTCCTCCTACTTCTCCTCCTCCTGCTGCTGCTGCTGCTGGAACCGGCGGCGGTGGCGGCGGCGAAACAGCCGGGAAGTGGGGAAAGGGGGGAAGCCCCTCGACCTTGCTCTATCTGCCAGCGGAGAAGGAGGCGCCCACCGCGGGGAAGAGCTCCGTGCCTCCGGGGCCGTCATCTCCTCCTCCTTCCCCTCCTCCTCCTCCAGCCGCCTTGCTTGCTTTCCTGCCTGCCCGCCAGAGAGAGAGTGAGAGAGAGAGAGAGAGAGAGAGGGAGGGAGGGAGGGAGGGAGGGAGGGAGGGAGGGAGGGAATCAGAATCTGACAGACACAGAGAGAATGACAAAGAGAGACAGGAAGGGAGGGGATAGCGATTTCTGAGTAAACTTTTGTAAAAACAGAATATCCAAGTTTCTTTGTTAAAACAGTTGCTTTTACTGTCCTTTTACATTATTTACCTTATAAGTGGTAATAATATTAATTAAAAAAAGTTCTGAGCTACCCTTATTTTGCTTCAAAGTTCTTTATTTGAAATTTAATTTTTTTTCCTGAAATTTCCCTCTTAAAATGAAGATGCGTGTTATACGCCTGTGCGTGTTATACGCCGATAAATACGGTAGATAGATAGATAGATAGATAGATAGATAGATAGATAGATAGATAGATAGATAATTTTTTTTGTTAAATGATTATAATATATCATTGATAACAAAGCCCCCCTCATTAATGACCTTGTGTCAGAGGGGGAGCCGGACCTGGTGTGGATTACGGAGACCTGGTTGGGCCACGAGGGGGGGGTTACCTCTCGTGGAAATGTGCCCACCAGGTTACCGTGCATTTCATCAGCCTCGGGCCCTAGGCAGGGGTGGAGGGGTGGAGGTTATTGTTAAGGAAGGTCTTGAGCCGAGAGAGACCACTGTGCCACAGACTACCGGTTGTGAGTTCCTCTATGTGAGATGGGGCCTGGGGAGGCAGTTGGGCGTGCTGATTGTGTACCTGGCTCCCCGCTACGTATCAGCAGCCCTGCCCGAGCTCCTCGAGGTGGTCACCAGAGTGGCGGTGGAGACCCCCAGTCTTATAGTCTTGGGGGACTTCAACCTGCCATCGGCAGGTGAATCATCCGAGATAGCCCGGGAGTTCATGGCCTCCATGACAGCCATGGACCTGACCCAGGTAATTCAGAGCCCCACCCATGTAGGGGGACACACGCTGGAATTTAATTTTTGTCTCTGACCAGTGGATGAGGGATCTGGGTGTAGGGGATTTAACCATCATGCCCTTGTCATGGTCAGATCACTCACTTCTCCGACTCAACTTTCCCACCGCTACACCCCACCGCGGGGAGGCGGAACCAGAATCTCCTAGATGGTCCCGCCCCAGGCGCCTGATGGAACCTGAAAGGTTCCAGACGGAGCTTGGGCCATTACCTGTGGCCTTGCCCCGCGCCCCGACGGAGGACCTAGTAGCCGCTTGGAATACTGCGGCCGCTGGGGCCTTGGATCGGGTCGCGCCCTTGCGGCCTCTCATGCGGCGCCGAGTCACCCAGGCCCCTTGGTTTACCAAGGAGCTGAGGGAGATGAAACGCTGCAAGAGACGCCTAGACTAGAGAGTAGATGGAGATCCACACGGTCTGAATCCGACCGAACACAGGTAAGAGCCCATTTGAAGACTTACCTTGTGGCGATAAGAGTGGCCAAACGTCATTACTGTGCCACTCTTATAGCATCTGCAGAGAACCGCCCTGCCGCCCTGTTTGGGGTGACCAGCTCCCTCCTTCAACAGAGGCCACGGGAAGCCCTTCTACAGGGCAGAGCTGAGGAAATTGGAGAATATCTGCAGGATAAAATCGCTCAGATCCGGAACGAGATGGTCTTCATGGAAAGTGGTCTAGAGGGAATTCCGGAGGCAGGTCTTGAGATACCTTTTTGGGAGGAGTTTGACTCTGTTACTTCCGACGATATGGACAGGTTACGTAGGCGACTGAGAGCCACCACATGTTTATTGTGTCCCTCCTGGCTTGTACTGGCATCCTGGGAGGTCTCACGAGGCTGGCTCCAGGAAGTAGTAAATGCTTCTTTGAGTGAGGGGTTCTTGCCCGCCGTCTTGAAAGAGGCAGTAGTGAGGCCCCTCCTCAAGAAGCCTTCCCTGGACCCAGCATTATTAGTCAATTATCGTCCGGTCTCCAACCTTCGCTTTCTGGCGAAGGTTGTAGAGAGTGTGGTGGCACAACAGTTTCCCCGTCACCTGGAGGAAATTGATTATCTAGACCCGCGCCAGTCCGGCTTCCGGCCCGGTCACAGCACTGAGACGGCATTGGTCACGTTGGTAGATGATCTCTGGAGGGCCAAAGATGGGGGTTGTTCCTCCATCCTGGTCCTATTAGACCTCTCAGCGGCTTTCGATACCATCGACCATGGTATCCTATTGCATCGACTGGAGGGTTGTGGGTGAGGGGCACTGTTTTACGGTGGTTCTCCTCCTATCTCTCCGATCGATCGCAATTTGTGTTGGCAGGAGGGCAGAGGTCGACCTCGAGACCCCTCACATGTGGGGTACCTCAGGAGTCGGTCCTCTCGCCGCTCTTGTTCAACACGTATATGAAACCACTGGGTGAGATCATCCGTGGTTTTGGGATAGAGTACCATCTGTACGCTGATGATACTCAGTTGTACATATCTACCCCAGACCACCCCAACGATGCCGTCGAAGTGATGTCCCGATGTTTGGAAGCCGTGCGGAGCTGGATGGGAAGGAACAGACTCAGACTCAACCCATCCAAGACCGAGTGGCTGTGGTTTCCGTCACCCCGATACAACCAGTTGATCCCATCACTGGCCATAGGGGGTGAACATCTAGCCCCCGTGGATCGGGCTCGCAACTTGGGCGTCCTCCTGGATACTCGGCTGTCTATGGAAGATCATGTGACAGCCGTGGCCAGGGGGGCTTTCTGCCAGGTTCGCCTGGTACGCCAGTTGCGGCCCCTATTGGACCGGGACGCCCTTCGCACAGTCACTAATGCACTCGTGACATCCCGACTGTACTACAGTAACGCTCTCTACATGGGGCTCCCCTTGAGGTGCACCCGACGACTACAGCTAGTCCAGAATGCGGCCATGCGGGCAATTATGGGTACCACCAGGTACTCCCACGTAACATCGCTCCTGCACGAGCTACACTGGCTACCTGTGGCCTTTCGGGTGTGCTTCAATGTGTTGATTACCATCTTTAAAGTGCTCCATGGCACGGGTCCTAGCTATCTGCGTGATCATATCCTACCCCACACATCCCTTTGACCAATTTGCTCACACAGAGAGGGACTTCTCCGGGTGCCGTCCACCTGGCAATGCCAACAGGCGGAATCCAGGGGAAGGGCCTTCTCTGTGGTGGCCCAACCCTCTGGAATGACCTACCCTCCGAACTTAGATCTATCATGGACCTCCGCTCCTTCCGTCAACAATTAAAGACCCATCTTTTCCAGCAGGCCGGCCTGGCCTAACCTACCATACCAGCCTAGTTTTAGTAAATATTACCAATCGGGTTTTTACGATATAAATTTAAACAAGGTACTTTTTAACACAGGGTAAAACATTTAATTTAGTTTTAATTTATTTATAATTTGTTATATGTATATGTTCTTAAATTCCTGTACACCGCCCTGAGTCTCTTCGGAGAGAGGGGGCAGTCAATAAATCCAAATAAATAAATAAAATAAATAAATAAATAGATTCATAGATGATAGATAGATAGATAGATAGATAGATAGATAGATAGATAGATAGATAGATAGATAGATAGATAGATAGATAGATAGATAGATAGATAGATAGATGATAGATAGATAGATAGATAGATAGATTTTTTTGTTAAATCATTACAATGTATCATTGATAGATTCATAGATATATGATAGATAGATAGATAGATAGATAGATAGATAGATAGATAGATAGATAGACAGACAGACAGACAGACAGACAGACAGACAGACAGACAGACAGACAGACAGACAGACAGACATTTTTTTGTTAAATCATTATAATGTATGATGGATGGATGGATGGACGGACAAACAGACAAGACACTTTGCTGTTGAAACCTAAAGGCATGTGTGAATTCTGATGTTGAAAAGAAGCCTGCCTAACCTCTGGTGAAATCAGAGTCTATAACCAAATCAGCACAACTAAGAAAGCCCTTTCCTACATTATTTCACTGGGAGGAATTTAGAAAAAAGCCCCTCAGTATATCTCAGTTATTTACTGAATGTATATGCCCACCTACCTCATAACAATACAATACAATAGCAGAGTTGGAAGGGACTTTGGAGGTCTTCTAGTCCAACCCCCTACCTAGGCAGGAAGACTTATACCGTTTCAGACAAATGGTTATCCAACCTCTTCTTAAAGACTTGCAGTGTTGGGGAATTCACAACTTCTGGAGGCAAGCTGTTCCACTGATTAATTGTTCTAACTGTCAGCAAATTTTTCCTTAGTTCTAAGTTGCTTCTCTCCTTGATTAGTTTCCACCCATTGCTTCTTGTTCTACCCTAAGGTGTCTTGGAGGATAGTTTGACTCCCTCTTTGTGGCAACCCCTGAGATATTGGAACACTGCTATCATGTCTCCTCTAGTCCTTTTTATTAAATTAGACATACCCAGTTCCTGCAACTGTTCTTCATATGTTTTAGTCTCCAGTCCCCTAATCATCTTTGTTGCTCTTCTCTGTACTCTTTCTAGAGTAAAGTAGACAAAAGTAACTCTGGGCCATATACAAGAAGGCTAAAACTCAATTCATATATACTATATATAAAACACAATTATTATTAAAAGCATTTTAAAATATTTTAAAACGCAAGGGTAAAAGAGATCAAATATTATGCAAGGAGCAGATGTCAATAGCAAGGGAGCCTCTTCAGTATCTCACCAGTCCTCTGGGGTCCCCAGGTCTGATGGGACCATCATTTTTTGAGGGACTGTGTACTTATGTGATAGACCTTAAGCAATCTAAATAACAAAAGATCAAGTAGGTACCTTGTCAGCCAATGTCCAAAATCTGGCCTATGGGCCCACTGGACTCCAGTTTGATTCAACGAACGAAGTACTCTACAGATGATAAGGATGAGCCACGGAGTCGCTAAGGCCATCCACTTCTCAAAGGTATTCACGCTTACCGGGTTGTCCCCTCTGCCCATCTTCAGCTCATCCTCTGATATTTCAATATCACTTCTGTAGTGGGAAGGAGTTTCTTTCATTTCTTCTGCTTTTGCCTTGCCCGTGGTGGGGATCTGAAGATCACCCTCCTTGGTCAAGAAATAGTGCCTGCAGATTTCTTGGCAGAGGGCAAGGCAAAGGGTATTGATCAGGAAGTACCAGGTTTGGTGTTCTTCTTCAACAAAGCTGCTGGCACCCAGACTTGAAATATGGCCAATGGTGCCTGCCAGGATCAGCACATCTAATTCAGACCAGCTGGAAGGAGCAGCAGCTGGATTCTGCAAAGAGAGGAGGAAAATATATATGTATCTTGGAGATATAATTTGGAAGAATCCAACACATCGGCCCCGTATAGTTGCTTCTTCGGTGACAACTGTACTTTCGTTGCATTTTATATAACTCCTCTTCCATCCTGATCTAAAGTAAGGTTAATTTAGCACTGCTGTCAACACTGTTAATTGTGCCACTGAAACTACAGCACATTCTCTGTGGTGCAGCTTCCTGCAATGACTGATGAAACATTTGTGAGGTAAGTTTTACATCATGATAAGAAACAAATTACCCAGAAATGAGAAAACTTTTAAAATAGATAAGTCAGAATCTCTTCTCGCCTGTTCCCTTTCTAACATGTTTGAATGTTTGAGGGGGAAAATTACATCGCTCCCATGGAGGGATGGGTACGCTGCTGAAATGGAGTAACGAAGTGGACATTCCAAAGGTGCTTTTCCAAAAGGCAACTGGACTTTCTTGGCTTTTTCTTTTCCTTGAAAATGTTTCGCTTCTCATCTGTGAAGAACTGAAGAAGCTTCTTGCATGTGAAGCGAAACATTTTCAAGGAAAAAAGCAAGAAAATCCATTTGCCTTTTGGAAAAGCACCTTTGGGACCATAATGACCTGGATGATTAAAAATCTCCATAGAAAACAGAACTAGACATTTTTTATGACACATTTCTGGTTTGAGGTTGGGTGTTTGAGGATATCTTAAGGCAGGGGTCTGCAAAGTTGGCTCTTTTAAGACGGGTGGACTTCAACTCCCAGAATTCCCCAGCCAGCATAGCTGGCTGGGGAATTCTGGGAGTTGAAGTTCACCCATCTTAAAAGAGTCAACTTTGCAGACCCCTGTCTTAAGGCTAAAAGCAAAATATTTCCACTTCCACACTTAACCTCAAGTCCACGAAATGAGCAAAACAGTAGGCTAAAATTTCTCAGTCCCTTCCAATGCCATTACCATATCCCTGGAAAGCTAGGACAATAACCCGCAGCTTTCACCTCAGAAGAAGTTGATCACCTTGACATAGATTAAACAGCAATCATAAAAAGAATGGCAATGTGAGGGTTATTATCTTTTCCCTCCTGAAACTGTGGCTTTATTTCAAACAAAAGTGTCGCGCAAGGTTGCCGCAAGAAATAGAGACATTTTATATGCTAATCACTCTAGAGCATCGAACACACTGATTTAAAGAAAGCTAACCTCTTCCCAAAAAAAATCCTTGGCGCACCTTCTTCAACAAATTGAAATACACTTTGTTGCACAAAAAAACATGACGACTCAGGTAAAAGGCAATCAAGTAAAGGAAAAATGCAATCAAGTAAGTTACAAGCAATGGCATCTGTAGAATAATATGTTTCTAAATGTAAAGATAATCAGCAACTATCCAGAAAGAGTATTTTGTCAATTCAAACATCAGCATTATTCCACAGAAAATCAGGCAGCTCATTTCATGAAGGTTTAATTATATCAAAGCACCTTGATGTAGATACTGAAAATAGAAGGTTTGGAGGATAAACCAATCAGGTGCTACTCACCCAGAGGCATTAAGCTACAATCACAACTGGAGTGGCTAAATTGGCATAGGATGAGGTAGGAGGGACATAAAGGGAAAGCAGTCCTGATGTCAAACTCAAGTTCATTAATTCTTTTGTACAATGTTTGTCCTATGCAGAAACCACAACAGCACTTCTGGCAGATTGTGACACATATCAAATTAGAGGAACAATGTGTAAAGGTGCCTCTAATTTTGTGCATAAAGTTGTTAGGCCTGTGATAATGCTGTTGATGTAAATGTGGGTGCAGCATGGTCATCTTGGTTTGGTTCCCATGTTAGAATCATTGCCTTTTGTGAGAATCTGCTTCAAGTTGAATGGTAGTCTTTGTTGAAGTATTGGGCTGCCACCTAGTCCTAAGAAAGCACAGTGTCTTTATCTAGTATGGGCTGTAGCTTTTTCATAATGTATTTTGTGACCTGTGGTCTACAAGTTACTATCAATGGCATTCTTTTGTTCTGTCCTTTAAAAGGCCTTTTCTGGAAAGTGATCTGCTTATTTTCTATTGATCTTGTCAATTTGCCATTTAGATTCCTGAATGCCTGGTTTAATCCCATCAGTTGATTATCTGTGTCAAGTGAGATAGAACAAATGCATTTGTGGCATACAGCCTACCTATATATATATATGGCAGATTTGATGGTATGCCCTGGAGGTAAGCATGTAGGTAAGCATGGTGATCTGGAGGTCTTGTAGCCTCAGAGCTAACCTCCAAGATGCTGGTGCATCATGTCCCACTGTACCATGACTGAAGATTTGACAGCCTCTGAATCCAATACCAATACCCACTCAGGCCAACACTGGTGCCAAGAAACAGGGAAAACTTTCCCTGGACTGAGAATCATACACTTGATGCAAAGTAAGCACCTCAGAAGCAAGTGGCAAGGTACTGAGTCTACAAGCAAAAGCAATGCCTCATTATTGGCAACTGCTGATTAGGAAAATCCTCTCATGTGATTCATTTCCTTGGGTCCAGATGCTAAAAGTGTCATCAATGAATCCCAGATAAACGAGGATTTTCAAGGGCTAAGAGATGAGAAAATGTTTTAAGTGACACATGAAGATACTTGCATATCTATGGGACCACTTGTGTCTCCATGGCAGTGCCACTGATTTGCAGGTGTTATTGCCAACAGTGACTAAATTATGGATGAATACAAAGTCATGTAGTCTGTAGCAAGGTCTGTTACACTGCGATCACTGATGGTATCTGGATGGCTTGAAGCCCACGTCTATGAAGGATGGTGATATATTGTCCCATAACATCTGGGATGGGTACAATGGTATTGTTAAGATTGCCAATAGATTTCAATCTTCTTAAGAAGCCTATGGTGCAGCTGGCAGCATTTGCCAAATAAATTATTAATACTATACCCTGTTTCCCTGAAAATAAGACCTCCCCTGATAATAAGCTTAATCAGGCTTTTGAGCACATGCAGTAAAATAAGCCCTCCCTTGAAAATAAGCCCTCCCTGAAAATATTGCAACACAGCAGCAGCCATGAGGTGACCATGCTCGCTGCCTCTTGCACCTCAAAAATAATAAGACCTCCCCGAAAATAAGACTAAGTACTTATTTTGGGGGTCAAAAGAAAATAAGACCCTGTCTTATTTCAGGAGAAACACGGTAGAAAATTCATGAAACCTGAATTTCCAAGTCATGAAGATTCCAGTGCTTGGGATTGGGAATGGAATCACATGTACGGCATAGTTTGTGTATCTTGGGAAATAAGCACAAGATGCTTAGATGCTCCTGGGGTGTCTCCATGTAGATATGGTCTTCTATCACTGTAAACTGCAGTATATCTGTAGCTATGTCCAACCTATCACTTCTATTGTTATATACACCCACAATAATCTGGAGAAACCAGTGCAGAATTTCTAATATACATCAATGCAAGTTTGTTTGCTCATTGCTTGTCAATCAACTTTTGGGGGATGCTGTTAGAGAAACACTATTTAAGCTGTTACCCAGAATCAACAAAGCAGAAATCATATATGTATCCTTTTCTGATGCTTCAAATCTTATTAGCAACTTGTGCCCACATTTGGAAATTTTTTGCTTTTCCCAAATCTGGGAAAGATCTGGAAGTGATAGCTAAAACCTCATTTTTTTCCTTCATTGGTACTTCAAAAGATGGTCCAAATGATCTAAGGGGGGATAGTTCAAGTTTTGATTATATGTGGGGCAGTTGATTAACTGCCATAGTGCCAAATGCTAACCAACTGCACTTAGTGGGTAGCCCTCAATGGAACTACATCTACATTAAGAAAAACGTGAAGTGGGAGACCTCAATGTTCTGTCTTGGGCCTAGGGGTGTCAAACTCAAGGTCCGCAGGCTGGATCCAGCCTGCAGGGTGCTTAGATCTGGCCCATGGGGCCAGCCTAAAAATAGAAAAGGATCACCCCATGGTGCCTCTGCTAGCGAAAATGGGTGGGGGGGGGGGCGTACTCCATTTTCAGTCTGGACAGCCTGCTGCAGCACTCTGCCAGCAGAAACGGGGCAGTAATGTGCTGAAGCTGCCAAAACGCCAGTGCAATCCTAGGCTGCATCAACACAGGGAAAGCATCAAAATCATGAGAGGTGATAATAGTACTCTGTATTGCACTGGTGGAGCACATGGAAACTTCATCCAATTCTAGTCCCCACAATACAAAAAAGATGCTGAGACTCTAGAATGAGTGCAGAGAAGAGCAAGAAAGATGATAAGAAGTCTGAATCATACGATGAACAGTTAAGGGAACTAAGTATGTTTAGTCTAATGAAGAGAAGGATTATTTTATTAAATTTATACCCCGCCCTTCTCCTTGTAAGGGAGTGACATGATGGTTGTCTTTTGGTACATGAGAGGGAAGACACAGAGATTAGGATATTGACATACTCTAAAGCACCTGACAGCAGAACAAGAAGCAATGGGTGGAAGCTCATTAAAGAGACATCCTACCTGGAACTAAGGAAAAATTTCCTGACAGTGAGAGCAATTAATCAATGGAATAAATTGCCTTCTAGAAGTTTGAGTGCTCCATCGCTGTAGGTTTTCAAGAAAAGATTGTACATCCATTTGTTAAAGATGGTATAAGGACTCCTGCCTTGGGTTAGCAGACCTCCAAAGTTCCTTCCAGCCCTGTGATTCCATCCCATCCCATTCCATCCTATCCCATCACGTCTTGTCCTATCTAATCCCATCCTGTTGGATTTCCCTATTCCATTTCTTATTCCCTGAAGGTAGGTAGGCAGACAGGCAGACAGGCAGACAGATGATAGATATGTGTGGGTGTATGAGAGAGAGAAAGAAGTTAAAGTATTGCATGAGCTAAAAATAGAAAGAACCATTCATCTAGTTCAAAGGGGGGGGGGAACTACATTATTCTATATTTAGTTACTAATACATAAATGCATTTTAGAATAAAACTACTTTTAAAAGTTGCTTGCTCAATTTCACATTCATTTGAAGTCTAATTTATATGACAGCTACTTAGTTTTCATGCATTTTCCCACATAGATAAGAACTGTTGAAAAGCAGGCTCAAAATTTAAGATCTTGTATTTCTTTTTCTCCTTTCCTCTTTATTACAGTTTTTGTAATATATTGCTTTTATATGAAATTAACTTTGAGGCACTTTGCCATAAACTGCTTGTTAAAACAGTTACATTTCATCCAGTTAAGCTACAATCTTTAAAATGCCACTTCAAAACTTATTATTTGCTCCATTATAAAATCGGATAACATGGATTAGTGGAAGAAATAGTTTTCATGTAGTGATTCCCCCCACCCACCCAAAAAAAGATTAAAAGATGTCCCTTGAAGTTCTGTGCAGCAGTCACACCAGCAGCAACCTGAAACTAATCTTCCTTATCTAGGCTTGGCTAATTTAATCATTAAAACTAACCACATCTTACACTTTAGGCAGCAAGCCTTCCTAGCTGTAACAAATCAAAATCCAAAATTAGTTAAGTTCAGAATATCTTTAGCTTCAGCTGGACTGCAACCTCATTCACAAGCAGACATGTCCAAAAAAATGTTACCTTTATACAGGCAAATAAGCAGGATTTGTCAATGCACAAATTCAGCTTAGGATCTAAGAACCACCAACTAGCCATTCTGAATTTACAATGTATACTATACATTGTACAGTATCCTTTCAACATACCATATATACTCTACATTGGGAATGTATCTAGAACTGGTCGTTATAGGACTCTGAAAAAAAAGAAGGCAATAAGGTAGTCCTCGACAGACGACCACAATTGAGCTCAAAATTTAGGTTGCTAAGTGAAACATTTGTTAAGTGAGTTTTGCTCCATTTTACAAGCTTTCTTGCCACAGTTGTTAAGTGAATCATTGCAGAACTTAACTTAGGAGTATGGGTGTTAAGTGAAACTGGCTTCTCCACTGACTTTGCTTGTCAGAAGCTTGCAAAACCTGATCAAATGACCCAGGGGCACTGCAATCGTGATAAATATGAACTAGTTACCAAGCATCCAAATTTTGATCATGTGACCAATGGGGTACTGCAATGGTCATCAGTGTGAAAAATGGTCATAAAGTCACTTTTTTCACTGCCATTGTAACTTTGAACGATCACTAAATGAACTGTTGTAACTCAAGGACTGCCTGTACACATGGCATTTCCTATATGCTGGACTGGATGTATGGTCCTTTTGATGTTCTTACTGTAACAATGTTCCTCAACAATGAGTGAGTTACAAAATGGATACAAGCCTGCTTTCAAAACAAGCCTTCGCATTAGAGCTTAAGACTAAGGCCTTACTCAAATAATGGGAGTAATTTTAGAATTTACCTCACCTTTGAATTCTTACTGAAACCTATGGCTTCACAGAAACAACTTGGTAAAGGTAAAGGTTCCCCTCGCACATATGTACTAGTCGTTCCCGACTCTAGGGGATGGCGCTCATCTCTGTTTCAAAGGCAAAGAGCCAACATTGGTCGAAGACGCCTCTGTGGTCATGTGACCGGCATGACTAAATGCCAAACACACACAGAACGCTGTTACCTTCCCACCAAAAGTGGTCCCTATTTTTCTAGTTGCATTTTTATGTGCTTTTGAACTGCTAGGTTGGCAGAAGCTGGGACAAGTAACGAGAGCTCACTTCATTACACGGCACTAGGGATTTGAACTGCTGGACTGCCGACCTTTCTGATCGACAAGCTCAGTGTCTTAGCCACTGAGCCACCGCATCCCGCAAACAACTGACATCTTAATTATCCAACAACACAATAACTGTATCTTCAAGATTATTTTGCCACCTTCTTTAAAGAGACCAACCATTCTGAGAGATACAGAAGTTGTAGTAAATTCCAAAATAATGTTTGCAATATTACTTGGATTGGATTCACACAAATCATATTAATAGCAAGCCCATTAAATGAAGCAGCTCATTAAAATAAGAGTTGAATTTAGTGAGGAATTAATTCACAATTGATTTCCGTAGTTCTGTTCTACTATTCTACGTTGCATATAGCATGTCATGATAGGAAAATCAAGAGCATAAACAGTTCAAAATCAATGTGATCAAATGAATACACTTGGCTTTGCTTGTTTTTGTAGCAACCTGTCAATCAAATATGCAAGATGGCTGAAATCTTTCCTTGAGCAAAAATAGGAGTATGATTACTAAAGCAGTTCTATTATTGAAGCTGTGAGATTGACATTTTATACATAATATGCAGGTATTCTATTCTATTTTACAATGACAATAAAGATTATTATTATTATTATTATTATACATTAATTAATAAAAATGAAGGGTCATAGATTATAGAGGAATCAAGGTATAATTCAGCACAGATTTATAAAATAATTGCAGAGAAAGCCCTGGCTGTTTTTATTTTGAATGTTTAAATGGCAATTAACCTTTCACCAGCTAAAGACGCCTACTATCCACAATTGCAGGTTGACTGATGAGGTCACCTAACATCAGGATTATGTACAAAAATATTTTTTTAAAGATAAAGTTAACTGCATTAGATTGTATGGCTCAATGTTAATGTACTAATTGCTACCTTTTGCCAGGAATTACTTTTCCCACAATTTAGAGCGAAGCCAAAGTCCTTATGATTCTGCACCAATTTGATTTGGACTAGAGGTGATATTCAGCAGGTTCTGACCAGTTCTAGAGAACTGGTAGCGGAAATGTTGAGTAGTTCGGAGAACCGGTAAATACTGCCTCTGACTGGCCCCACCCCCCTCTATTCTCTGGCTCCTGAGTCCCAGCTGATCGGGAGAAAATGAGGATTTTGTCGTAACCTTCCCCTGGAATGGGGAGGGAATGGAGATTTTACAGTATCCTTCCCCTGCCACGTCCACCAAGCCACACCACACCACGCCCACCAAGCCTTGCCCACAGAACCGGAAGTAAAAAAAATTGAATCCCACCACTGATCTGGACCTACGTATGTATTGTTTGATCTGTAAATAACAGGCACTAGAACTACTTATATTGAAATGTGAAACTGAAAACCAGGGAAACAGGAAAAAAGTGACTTAGATTTTGCCCTACTTCTCTGTTCAAACTTTCTTCAGCTTGTTAGATAAAAGTGCCTGTGTTTTTTCTTTTATAAAGGTGTATGGCAGTGGTTCTCAACCTGTGGATCGGGACCCCCTTTGGGGGTCAAGCAACCCTTTCACAGGTGTCGCCTAAGACCATTGGAAAACACATATTTTCAAAAAAATACTGAAAATATAAAATAATTTTATGGTTGGGGGTCACCACAACATGAGGAACTGTATTAAAGGGTCGTGGCATTAGGAAGGTTGAGAACCACTGGCGTAAGGGAACATGAAAAAGATATTGTGACTGACAGAAAGCAAAATGGCCCAAGGAAAAAGGAACAGGGTGTAGATCCACTCTGGAAAAACAAATGAGCAACTGGTAAGAAATTTATATTACATTCCAGTATTATTATTTTTACCTTCAATGGTTGTCTTGAATTTTTAACCCGCATTTCCAGAAGGGAAATTATGATGCAAAAAAGACCTGAAGTCAGCACGATAATTCCAGCTGCCATAATCCAGGGAATGCTGCAAAAATAGCATAAGCTTTCCGAGGAGGTGCACACAACTACATGAATGGAACTCCATAAAAGGCATATCAAGTAGAACATCAGAGAACACAAGGATGAGTTTGGCACCTCAAATTCAGCTCTGTTGCTCAGGGCTTTTGGAAGGCTCAGTAAGAGTAAAAACAGCACCTATGCGGGAGACAAAGAGAAACATGGTCAAAATCTAGTCTACAACTCAACAAGAGGCAGAGATTACACACTATCTCATTTGACTGGTAGGGGGCAGCCTGACTCAGTCATTTCCCTAACCATCCAACAAATCAAGTAGACCCATTAACATGTAACACTGTTAACATGTAACATGGTTAAGCTTTTTGCATACCTCTGTAATATCTTGGAACGAGCAAATACAGGGAGTCCTCGACTAATGACCACAATTCAGCCCAAGATTTCTATTGCTAAGCGAGACAGTCGTTAAGTGAATTTTGCCCCATTTTATCACCTTTGGACAACAGCCACAGTTGCTAAATGAATCACTGCACTTGTTAAATTAGTACATGGTTAAGTGAATCTGGTTTCCCCATTGACTTTGCTTGTCAGAAGGTCGCAAAAGGGGATTACATGACCCCGGATCACCACAACCATCATAAATATGAATCCGGTCAGAAAAAAGGGGAAAAATGAAGGAAAAAAAGGAGATGAGACCAGTTACTGTAAAAGTTACTATCAAAAGACCATCCAATAATTTTTATTCTTTACAAGCCTTTTTGTTGCATAGTGCAGTGATTCACAACCTGCGGGTCGGGACCCCTTTGGGGGTTGAATGACCATTTCACAGGGGTCACCTAAGACCATCGGAAAACACATATTTTTGATGGTCTTAGGAACCGAGACACCAATTTTATGTATGGTTGGGGGGTCACCACAACATGAGGAACTGTATTAAAGGGTTGCGGCATTGGGAAGGTTGAGAACCACTGGCATCGAGTAACTTACATCACACAATGGTTCCCTGCCAAGTTCATAGACAAAAAAGGTATCTACAACAACTGTTTGGAATCTGGATAAAATGTCCCACCCTAAATCTAATCAGATAGTCTTGTGTCAAGTTACATTTGGCTCAGAGCATAAACCAAGCATAAACACCACGAAACTGTGCAAATTAAGTAAGTAATAATTAAGTAACAGGTCAAATGTGCTATTTTATCAAAGTAAGGCTGAGTTATCTCCACCAGAGATCCATACAATTCTCATCCTCCAGCTCTTCTGCAAATCTCTGAAAAACTGGCTCTGCTTTCAGGCCTGGAATTATGATAGTTTTGGCAATCATGTTAGTTTTCTTTTGAGATGCTGGTTCTTTGTTCCAAACATACTTCCTTTTTTTCCTTTCATTTTACTGTTTCCTATTTTTGGAGATGGAAGCCATTCAAGAAACACTAGGAGTTGGGTGGCTTTTTAAAACCAATAACAAGTAAGTAAGTAAGTAAGTAAGTAAGTAAGTAAGTAAGTAAGTAAGTAAGTAAGTAAGTAAGTAAGTAAGTAAGTAAGTAAGCAAGCAAGCAAGCAAGCAAGCAAGCAAGCAAGCAAGTAAAAAACTCCATACCTCCAGAATAATCATCGTTCCTGTTATCATTGAATATATGTCATACTGGGCCACTTGCTTGCTTAAAGAAGAGCTCAGGATCTTGAGAGCTTCCAAATATTGTTTTATAATTTTTTTGCTCAAATTCGTGACAACTTGTGTACTACTGCCATCCAAATAGTATTGAATCCAATTCCCATGGGCTTTTTCTGCCTTCATAAACATTTCAAATTCAGGATCTAATAATAAGAGACAAAAATGTAGATAGAACATTATATTTTAATACAGAGTTTAAACTAAAGCTTTCCCCATAATGTTTAACCAGTTATTTTTCTCAATTTATGGCTAGTAGAATGAACAACAGTGGACTAGATCACCCACGGCCCCAAATACTTATTCAGGGTTAGATAACTTTCCAGGTGGTCTTTACTTAACAATAGTAACTGGGACTGGGTATTCCGTCACTAAGCAATGTGTTCCCATTACAATGGTAGTTTCAACGATCCCAGTTGCCTTTCTTAGGTGAGTCCTGCACGTTCACGGTGTCCCATTATCATGTTATCATCATTTGCAATCTTTTGCTGGCTATCTCACTGGCTTTGCTTGTCAAAAGCCAGCACTGAAGGTTGCAAACAGCAATTACATAATTACAAGACATTGCAATGTCATAACTGTGAAGCATAAACAGGCACCTGAACGTAATTATGTGATTGCAAGGACATGATGGCTTATGGCATCATAAATCCCCTCATTCAACACTGCTGAAGGATGAACAGTTATTGAATAACTGTTCGACATTAAATGGGGACTAACTACACTGCATAATTTTGTGTGACGAAGGAAATGCTAAAAAAGGCAAAACAATGTTGGGTGCAAATCCATACAGTGATAAAAAATATACCGCAGCTCAACATTACAATAGAACCAGAATTATTCCTATTGGGTCTTACTGATAAGGAATTAGAAAAAATAGGAAACTGACATTTATATATAACTATGGCAAGAATACTGTATTCAAAAAGTTGGAAAATCAATAAAATACAGTGAGGGAAATATTGGATTATAAAATTAACTGAACCTGCAACTTGCTCAGAGAAAAAAGACTGACAAAATATCTTTCTGAAAGATTGAAAGCTTGTATCAGTCATGGCTAACCTTTTTGTCAAGGCATGCCAAAAGCGGGGGAAGTGGGGGGGTCATGTGCATGCGTGCTCACACTCATAATGAAATCCCCCCACACACACACACACAGCACACATGCGCACAGGCCTCATTGAAGCCTCCGGACTTCCAGGAGGCGCCTTGGGCCAATTTTTGCCTTCCACTTTCCTGAAACGTCTGAAGGGAGAAAACAGCTCAATAGGCAACCCAGACGTTCATTCCCAAACTTCCAGTGGACCCCACTGGGCCATTTTTCACCTTACCCAGGCTTCAGGGAAGCCTCCCGAAGCCTTGGAAGGGTGAAAAATGGCCCAACATGCAAACCGTTACTGAACGTCCAGTTTACACATTGGGGCATTTTTCTCCCTCCAGAGGCTTCCGGGAATCCTCCAGAGGGTGAAAAATGGCTGATAATCAAGGCTGAAAATCAGCTGGCCAGTGCGCACATGCGCACTGAAGTTGACAGGGCAATGCCTCATGTGCCCTCAGAAATGGCTCTGAGTGCCACCTGTGGCACGCGTGTCATAAGTTCACTATCACAGGCGTATATGGACTTTTTGTTGACAGAAAAGAATGAATTGATGATTCTGAGATTTGAGGATTCCAAAGGAGGAAAGAAGATAGCGGGGGTCCCCAATCCCCAATCTGTGGACCAGCACTGGGCCACAGCATGCCAGAAACCGGGTCAAGCAAACAAGCAAGGCCCCATCCACAGGATGCAGGCAACATGCGAAACCACGGCCCCTCCAGTCCACAGAAAAACCGTTCTCCATGGAACCAGTCACTGGTGCCCAAAAGGTTGGGGCCGCTGGTTAAGAGGATAACTACTCACTATAAAGAAGGGCAGGAGGCAATAACTTTATATATTTTTTTTCTTTTTTATTCCTTTTTTTTCTTTTTGTTAATTTTTACTACAATTTTCTGGCTACCGCTTAGGGATGCCATATTGTAAACCTGAGTCATACTGGGTGCATTCACACTTTTGCAACTAAACATGACAGCTTCGCGTAACTTGAAAACAAAGTCACTCTTCATAAGGAAGACACATTAACTCTATGCCCACTCTATTTATGACTAATGTTGACAGGAGGTTTTTACCTCCAAGCTGAATTTCAGCTTTTTTAAAATTATGATATATGTGGAAATAATGTTATGCCTCAGATTTACATTACTGATATCAGACATCTCTTCAGTGTGCTGCCTTATGCTAGAAGCATGACTTAAAAAGTTTCATTGATATTTAACATCAACTTCTAATTAGCCATAAAGCCAATTCTTACTTTTCTTGTCCCTTCATTCACTTATGGCAAGCTGCTTGTTAATTTTCAGAATGTTACTTCCTTTCTTCATACCGTAATATATGATTGTTCACGAGAGAAAATAAAAAAAACATCCTAATTACCAGAATATTTTGAACTTACTTGCCTTTCTCATACGTAGGGACATTCTCTTTAAGAAGTTTACTGAGTTGGAAACCATTCAAATGCAACAGCCGTAGCTGTTCTCGAGGTGACTTCCATTCTATCACAGGGGACAGAAGGTTCCCAACGCTGTTTCTAGAAATCGGCAAGCCAAGTCCTAATGCTAAGGTGACAGCCAGATCAGTCTGTTGGACAAGTTCTTGATATTTTCGTGGACCTAGAGAGAGGAAGAAAATATTGAGTAAAACTTGTCTATTCCTCATTCCCCAAAATATAATTTCTTGACCAGAAGAAATGCTTATCCCATAAGCATTTTTCTCCTGTCCAAGTAACAGCTGTTTCTCCTCATTGTTTCCCCCCCCCCTCCCCAGGAAGATTCAGGAAGTATTCACGGGACCTCAAGTACTGTGAAATTCAAACTCTCAAACTCTCCCTTGCCACCTTTATGCAACTGCACTTAAATTTCAAAACTTACTACTGTTTGTAAGTAATTGATGGTAAAAGCAAGAGGCTATTGGGAACCCACAAAGTATCCAGGATGCGTATTTCTTTTAAAACATAAAAGAAATATGCATATATATATATATTCGTGTTTCAATTATTTTGAGAAAGAATCTGACTTACTTGCTGACTTACTTAGCATTAATAATGTCACTGAATGGTGTGCTATTCTTTTGACACCACTTTCTGCTTTTAGCCATAAAAAGAGGCAGGTCCGCTTTGCATTAAAATATTAATATGCTGATTGCTTCTGGAATTATTAAGAGCCCATTTAGCAGATACATTAAGACACTTACAATTTCTCCAGATAAAAATACCTCAGGCCAAATTTTCACCACACAACTTGTTTCTGGAACATAGTATTTATGATTATTTGGGGCTACATAGAAGATTGAATTTATTTTTTAAAAAATCCTACCACAGAAAAGGGACGAGGCTTTTGAGATAAATGTCTCGACAACATTTAGGATTGGGTTGTTTTTTTTAAAAAACAAGCAAATGAGAAAAATGGATTTTCATAGAGTTGCGGGAGATTCTACCATATAAACCATCACCACTCTTGTCATCTGAAATGGTGCAGTCAGACATTTCTTTATTCAACCCATCATGTTATTAAGTCAGTTCTTACCACCTGTTCTTTGAAAAGCAGAGCTGACAAAAAGCAAAGGGGTGCGAATTTCACTTTCTGAGGAACCGCCATGATTTCCTGTTTCAGACATGCCGTGGTCACCACAAACAACAAGTAAATTGGGCAATGTTCCTTTCTCCAGTTCCTGAATCGGAAGAAATTTTCAAAGTTTTAACGGAATAGTTTAACATTTCATTATCAAATATTTTCCCTCACCTTGCAGATTTGAGCTAAAAAGACTACGATTCTCAAGAACGATTGCCACATACCCAAGTACACTGATAAAAGATATCGCAGCAGCAACCGCACCCAACCCTTGTTAGGAATATATTAATTAGGAGTTCTCACAGCACCATTTACCGTATTTTTCAGAGTATAAGACGCAGCTTTTTCCCTCAAAAAAGAGGCTGAAAATGTGGGTGCTTCTTATACACTGAATACAGCATATTTTTTGCCTCCTGAAGCCGTGCCCTCTTCACCAAAATGGCCATGCATAGCTTGTAGGAGGCTCTCAGAGAGCTCCTGGGGGCTGGGGAGGGCAGAAATGAACATAAATGAATGAACATCCTCACGGCCGATTCGCTCCCACAGAGAGGGACTTCTCCGGGTGCCGTCCGCTAGACTCTGTCAGCGGGCGACGCCCAGGGGAAGGGCTCTCTCTGTGGCGGGCCCAGCCCTCTGGAACGACCTTCCCCCCGACATTAGAACGACCACGGACTTCCGCTCCTTCCGTCTAAAACTAAAAACACATCTTTTCTGCTTGCCGGCCTAGGGTAGTCTCTCTCTATGGGGTTTTAGTTGTTTTAACTGGGAATTTTAGTATTTCAATGGGGTATTTTAGCACAGGTATATGTTTAATTTGTTTTTAATGTGTTTGTATATTTATTGTTTTAGTTTTCCCTGTGCACCGCTCCGAGTCCCTGTGGGGAGAGGAGCGGTCAACAAATTAAAAAAAAAAAAAAAAATAATAATAATAATAATAATAATAATAATAATAATAATTATTATTATTATTATTATTATTATTATTATTATTATTATTATTATTATTATTATTATTATTATTATTATTATTATTATTATTATTATTATTATTATAAAATGGGCCGTTTTTTGCTCAACAGGATTCTTCTACCTGGCTAGTACTTAAGCTGGTTAAGCAGAATGCATTGCAAATATATCAAGTTCCTACATGCAAATATGTATTCAAAAATATGCTTATGTAGATTCCTTGCATTACGTGCATTAATATTATATCAATACAAAACTTAAGAGCCTTAAGTTCCCAAAGTTTCCTACATTTCAACTTTTTACCAGGTTAAAAATGAAACATTCAAGTCGTTCCCAATTTTGTTCTGCTGAAATAAAGCCAATGCACAACGATGCAACATAACATTTCGGAGCTTGAAATACAATATTGTTTCCATCTCCTGCACATCTTATGGCGAATGTATTCAAAAAACCAATATCAACGCATTTCACTTGATCAACAATTCCAAGTGCCTGGGACTGGAACTGTGAAATGTGCTCCAATGAACACAAGGAGACTTGGTCTCAATTGATCATTTACTTGGTCAGCCTGTAAGATGAAATGCATCTGTAGATTGAAGTTAGAACTTCAAATCTTTTTTCTGTGTTCATGATCAAACGCATCTTTGAAACGTAAACATCTTACCTCGGAGATCAAAGACTTATGAATCTGTGAAATAATGTTATCCATTTCAGAAAGCTTTGGTCCTATCAAAGGACTGTTTGGTCCACTCAGATGACCAATATGATCCAATCCTAAATAGTGAAGAATGAGCATATCCCAATCTTCTCTTTCCAATACATTATTCAAATGTCTAGTAACATTGTTGTCAACCTTAGTGAGAAAAAAAAGCAGAGATACATTAAGCCATCACCTATTTTGTTCATATGGTATGCAGAATTAATTAATAGTTCTAATTTTAAATGTTCTGATGGAAAGGGGTGTGCACAATGTAATGATTTCCTGTTTAGCTCAAAGCTTCCTACAACATTAAGGAAGCAAGTTGAGAGAGAAGGCTAGGCTGAATATTTCTTAGATACGCTACACTGCAAACCATTCAACATGTTGTCTTTCAATTATCATTCTTGAAGGTTCCAATTCTCCGAAATCAAAACACAATCTGCAATCTATGAGTTTAGGATGTTAATCCTCATGGTATTGCTAACTTGGATAGGTGCCCTATGTTTCATTATTTTGATTCTATAATTTTTTTCTAATGTTGCAATTGAACTGATCTTTGTTTAATCTCATCACAATTGCGGTATTAAGTCATCTAAAGTTTCCCAATGTTGGGCAATTATTATCTTAGTTGTTAAAATTAGACAGAAACTAAGCTCATTTTTTTAAGCTTGAAGTTTGGTCCTGTAAATAAGTAAATGAGTAAGCCTTTCCCTGGGCGCATTCAATTCTTTGTTCAGCGATACTTATCTCCTTAAAATTTTACATCCGAAGTGAATAGTTTTATCGCATTACCATCGCTAATTAAAAAATAGCTTTTTTTTCTACACTTCTAACAATTGGAAGAATAATTTTGATATACACTGTATGTGCCAATCAGAGGTGGTATTCGGCTCGGACTGGTTTGCCTGAACTGCTAGTGGAAATCGTGGGTGGGCCTGCCCACCTGCACCTGGTCTATGCTGCCCCATTTAGGCATGTTTTCAAGCCACAGTGCGTGTGCAGAAGACCAAGCATACACATGCACTCACATTTGCAAACTGGTAGGGAAAGTAAGTGAATGCCACCCTTGGTGCCAATCTAACTGAAATCAAAGGCCAGTGATACAACTTCCTGTGCAGCTCTTACTGTCAAGGCCCTGACTAAGGAACCCAAGCAAATCAGGACTCTGAGGCTAGGGTCTTCCTCAAAGGACTTCTTTATTGGGTACATGATATTGGCACACTTAAATGTACCCAATAAAGAAGTTCTTTGAGGAAGACTCTAGCCTCGGAGTCCTGATTTGCTTGGGTTCATTAGTCAGAGCCTTGACACTTACATTGAGGCTGGGGTGAATCTACTCACTTTGAACAATTTCTACCAACGTATCCCCTGTATAGGTGGAGAACACACCAAGAACAGGTTCATAAGTTTCCCTTAAAGCATGGGATGTATGTCCTATTTCCATCTGCATTAATATCCTATACACTTTTTCTCTTTGGTTTGTTCTAAGTAGTTACGTATTAAATTCTCAAAATTGGTAAGATACATGGCTCCAACATTCTAAGTCTATTAAGTCCATGTTGTTTAGCACCCTATTGATCGTCTCTAATATAGAGTTTATGATGGTGAGGAGATAATGATTTATTACTGTGACAATTTTTTAAAAACCTGAGAAATGAGAAGGGTTTTTAAAAAGACATATTTTATGTGACCTGCATAATTTAAGTAACTAGATGAGATGAACATTTTGTAAAATAAAGAAAAAAGTAATGGTTCTAGAAACAACCAAAAAGTGTGACATTTTATAAAAATACATACATCTGACCAGCATTTCACAACATATGCAATAAAACGTTTGAATCAATGGTTATATGCCTAAAAGCACACACATGCATTCTTACAGCCACTCCCAGACAGTGACTTACCTCAGTGTAGTCTGAGACAAAAAAAGATGTTGTTCCATCATATTCCACAAAATGCTTTGGAAATAGCCTAATCCAGGTATCATCACCATAGAAAATTATTCTTTTCTCAGCAATTTTGGCCTGCCATATTAAGTTGTCTTCCATCAAGGCTGGAGAGTTAAGGTTCATGATTACATCAATGAAACCTGGGATGCTACCAGTCATAAGTGCCTGCAAAGGGATCCACCAAAAGGAAAGAAGAGATGAAGTTTCAATAGAACCTAAAATCTGACACTGGATAAGGACTCACTTCTGCATGTGTACACACATATATGGTAGACAATCAGCGCCTTTAAGCGAATGCTTAGCCATAATTCAATACAGGTAATTCTCGACTTACAACAGTTCACTTAATGCCCATTCAAAGTTACAGCAACACTGAAAAAAAGTGATTTATGACCGTTTTTCAGTTATGACCTTTGCAGCGTCCCCGTGATCATGTGATCAAGTCAGATGCTTGGCAACTGGTTCATACTTACAACCATTGCTGTCCCAAGGTCATGAGATCACCTTTTGCAACCTTCTGGAAGCAAAGACAATGGGGAAACCAGATTCACTTTACAACCAGGTTACTAACTTATTAACTGCCATGATTTTCTAAACAGCTGTGGCAAGAAAAGGTTGTAAAATGGGGCAAAACTCACTTAATAAATTTCTCCCCTAACAACAAAAATGTTGGGCTCAATGATGGTCATAAGTTGAGGACTACCTATTTAGGTGGCAGGACTACCAGTACTGAATTCAGGACTATGGTATTGAATGTAATGCCCTTAGTAAGGGATAACTTGAGTACTCCAGGAAGCTGGTGAATATTTCTTTTCACTGTTTCACTCGCCTCAAAGATCATAGCAGAATGTACCATCACATTCTGAGAAAAAACTCATGTTGTCAAAAAGAACATATTTCTGCAATAAGCATTAAGCATACTGCTTTATGAAATGTACAAAGCATAGGTTTAATAGAAGACAACTATCGCTTGTCAAGAAATATTTATTTCCAAGATACCAGAACTTACTTTAATTCGAGGCATAGTGACAGTAGGCGCCTTGGCTTCTGCTATAAAAGCATGTGTTGTTCCTTTTTCCACCAGCTCTGTTGTATATGGCATGAATTTTAAACCTTTTGAACCAAAAACAAAGTCATCTCTTAAGGCATCAATCAACACTATAACTACTTTGTTAAAAATGGGTGGGATCTTCTTGGTCCAGTCTGATGTCAATTCTAAAAAAAGAAAAGAAAATGAAAAACCCCCATGAGACATTAATCCAAGCCAATGCTTAGTCTTCACACGTACTGACCTCAATGTCCCACATTTTCTACAAATATCTTTAGAGGCAGGAATCAACAAGCCATAACTGATGGTCCACAATTTTAATTCTGAAGGCTGTAATTTGTTTCATTTCCAGCAATTTTTTTATTACAGTTTATGATGTCAATGTTGGTTTCTGAACACCTTAAATCACATCAGGAAAAACAATAGAGAATACGGCAAGTGTGTAAAAACTATAAGAAAGATAGTGAACTGTGAACAAGATATTGTAGAAACTCGGTATGTGATCCATAAACAACATCTGTAGTTTTCTTCCTTATTTGTTGGCAGGAAGATTTTTAGATAGTTTTAAATTGGGGATTTAAAATTCAGATTTTAGCATAGGATTATAATTTAATATGTTTTTAAATTTTGTATTTATTGTTTTGTATGTTTTTAAATTCCTGTGCACCGCCCTGGGTCCTTTGTGGAGAAGGGCGGGATATAAATGTGATTAAAATAAAAAATAAAATAAATAAAATAAAAGATGCTGTTTCAGCCTCTCTGGACCTTCTAGAAGTTGCATGAGAGGGATCTGCTCTTGTGGGACCTCTGGAGCCTCAGAAAATTGTGCAAGAATGCTGATGTGATTTTCTCAGAGGCTGAACAAGAGCCAGACCTTCTTCTAACTTCCAGAGGGTCCAGAGGCATGGCATGTCACCAAAAATCTAATCTAAAAATTAGATTCTAAAATCTAAAAATCTAATGTTGCATCACATGTGTCATAGGTTTGCCATCATTGCACTAGATACATGATCGCATGAACATCTAGCATCTTCTTCCTGAGGCTACTAGGAGCTAACATTTGACAACAATTTATAGAGCCCACAAAAAGAAAAACGAGTTTCACAGGTTGCAAGAATGTAGAAATAAACACAATGAAATGTTTTTTAAACAACCCACAGAATTAGGAGACACATGGAAAGGATGAATGATAAGAGCCAATAAGAGCCAAATGAGCTAAAGCACTGTAGAACAGGCCTATGAACACCACCCATGGCTGTCTGCAAGTAAACGCCCATTTGTTGCAGAATTTCCACAAGTACATTCCAACTAGTGAAACAGCAGGTTTTTTTTATTTATTTACTATATTTGAGTAACAAAGGTGATGGAAAGGGAAGAATCAAAAATGGCAAATTAATCTAAACACACCTGGCAAATGTCCCAACTAACTAAAATAATTGTCCACAATAAATTGCACAAATGTTACCATTTATTGTTGCTGAACCAATAATTTTCCAAATTATTGTTTTCGACATTTAAATTCATTTGGAACATTTCATTGATTTGCACCAATCTCTTGCCAACTTTGCTCTCTACCTGCACTGCCAGTAGACATGATCGCAAGCAAATACATTTCAACAAAGGTGACAAGCATTGTTCTGGAGAATTGTTACCATCCCAGAAAAGCATAAAGGGTGCTGTCAATCTGCAGGAAGCCTCAATGCCTATACCTGGGGGAAGAGTATACAAACCTAGAACTGTATAGTAAGGAAAACATCCATAGTGCTGCTTAAAATTTCGGGAACCTTTTTGAATTTTCAATATTTCTGCATAAATAAAACAGTAAAGCACGATCTATTCTCTGAACAATTCCTAAAACTAGATTAAAAGTACTTGATTAAACAAATGACAAAAAAGCATTATACTTGCTCATTTATTTGAGGAAAATAATCCAGTGTTGCATATTTGTGTATGGCAACAGTAGGTGAACCTATAGGATTATCAGTTTATTTTAAAGAGAAATCAGAACCATCTTTTTCAGATTTAGTGTGGAAGAGCCTGAATTATTTTCAGAACATAATTTTGGTTATTTACTATCAAAGTCTGACAAGGAGATTTCTGAGAACCTCCAAAAAATAGGTACTAATCAGAGTGGATAAAAATTGATAAGGTCTTTTTTTTAAATGGATGTTTTAAAATTTAATTTGGATATTTTTTATTTAAATTGGACTTTTTTATTTTTATCAAATTTATTTTAATAAAATGCTTTTGGAGTAAAAAAATCTATCAAAAGATAGTTTTCTATTTAAGAAACATTAATAGTTTAGTTTATTCAGCATGAAATGGGGCTTAGTTATATACAGTAGCATGAGGCCGTATATTCTGCTATATTAGGACTGTTGGTGAGTCAACTGCGGATCAGAGGAAGAACTGCTGCGGGACAGAGATGAGAGTTGCTCTTTAAAAATTATGATTTAAATCAAGACTTTTTACTAGTGATTTAAATCACAATTTAAATTCTGATTTAAACCGACTTGATGTAAATCAAATCCATCCTGGTGCTAGTGTTCTGGAAAAGGCTACAAAACTATTTCCAAAGAGGTTAGGCTCTACCAAACTCTGCTGTTGGGCTGATTGTGTACAAAAGGAGGCAATTCAACACTATTGTTATTCTATCCTGGAGTGGTTAAAACAACACACCAAAAGCAAGAGGTGTAATACTCTTAAAGAATTCCGGGATATTGTCTAAGGCTAAAAACCTTTCTTGCATTGATGAATGCCAGTGTTCATGACCCCACCATCAAAAACATTGAGGAACATATTATGCATGGTGAGGTTGCAAGGAGAAAGACATTTCTTTTCAAAAAGGACATTGCTGCCCATCTATCGTTTGTGAAAGACCACATAGCTAACTAAGTCAGAGTTTTATTGGAAGGATGTTCTATAGATGGATGAGATAATAGAATTTTTCAGCTTGAATGAAAAGTGTTCCACTTCACAAAAGGCAAAACACTGCATTCCAGCATAAGAACTCTATTCTCTCAGCAAAAGGTGACAGCAGCAATATCATGGTTTGGGCTGGCTCTGTCCTTCTAGACAAAGATAGCATATCATCATTGATGTAAAATATGAATTGTACCACTAAATTCCAAAAGAAAATGTCAGGTTATTTATCCCTGAACTGAAGCGCAAGAGAAAATGGGTCATGCAGCAAGACAGTAAGCCAAAATTGCATAACCACTTGATTAAAGTAGAAGAAA
Organism: Rhabdophis nuchalis; assembly: GCA_039707465.1. NCBI lineage: Eukaryota > Metazoa > Chordata > Lepidosauria > Squamata > Natricidae > Rhabdophis > Rhabdophis nuchalis. The sequence goes on along the minus strand of CM077644.1, from coordinate 147,814,025 downwards.
GTTAACATTTTGGATTGGCAAGTCAAAGTCCTGACCTGAATCCTATAGGAATTTTGTGAAAGGACCTACATTGAGCAGTTTATGTGAGGAAGCCCACCAATTATCCCACAGTTGAATATCAAGTTTTAGGGCTTGAACAAATCATGTTTTTGGACATACACTATAAATGCAGAAATATTGAAATTTCAAAACTTTTAAGCACATATGTGACCTTCGTCACTTAGCAGTAAAGATTATTAAGATTTACTTAAGCAAGAAAAACAATATTCAGAACAATCGAGAGATTTTTTTTCCCCTAGACGGTTAATATGCAGTTTTTGAGTGAATAGAAACAAAGGCCAGAATTAAATTATCTGCCCAAGATTCTGCTGTTATTTAATGATGTGAGACATTAAAATGTAACCAATTCAGTAATTATTTCAGTGAAGGCTGAACACTTCGATTAATTGTTTTCTTACTTATTTTACTCTGAATTCCAAAGTCTCTTGAGGCAGAACTAGTATACCTCTGACTGCAGCACTGGGAATATGCTAAACAGTATTATTAGTGGTTTATTCCCAGAGGTATTTCTAACATTTGCATTCTTCGATAGCTGCTGAAACTCCGTCATCTTCATGAAATTGTTGTTGATATGCAGTAGCCCTTTGAAAAGTGTAAGCTCCCACCTGACCCAACCCCAGAGGACACACAGCATAGGAGAGCACTGCCTTTTACTCAGCTTAAAAGCAAGCAAGATGTGATTGTCGGAAACAGCCAATGCTCCCAAACTGCTTCCAACTGCTTATCTCCTCTGCCCCTCGTAAGATATATAACAAGGAGCAGATCCCTCTATCTAAAACAGTGGTTCTCAACCTTCCCAATGCCGCAACCCTTTAATACAGTTCCTCATGTTGTGGTGACCCCCAACCATAAAATTGGTGTCTCGGTTCCTAAGACCATCGAAAATATGTGTTTTCCAATGGTCTTAGGTGACCCCTGTGAAAGGGCCGTTAGACCCCCAAAGGGGTCCCAACCCACAGGTTGAGAACCACTTATCTAAAAGATGACGTGTGAGTGAGTAAATGCTACCACCTCACTTTTGTTCTTGCCTTTGCCCATTTAATGAGAGGCGTGCAAGGCCAGGGAAAACATACAAGTAAGAGATAGCTGTTGCTTTGTAAATGCTGCATTCTGGGTAACATAGTGATCCAGGTTTCTAGAGGGGATACAATGGAAGAGATAGGAAATAGACGAACTGGCATTAGCGAGACAGTAGTCCATTACACAGGAAAGTTAAAGAGCTATTACTTCCTCCAGAACAAATTTAGGGGAACAGTTCTAACTCTCCCCAAAACCTGGTCTTTCTTACAATTTCTTTATTAAGTGGTTTGCAATTTACAATTAGAACACCTAAGGAGGATAGCTAATACTTGGGGCAAGGGGAAAAATTACTTAGGCCACATTAATAGGCAAAAATGGGTTGATTACCATCTTTAAAGCGCTCCATGGCACGGGACCTAGTTATCTGCGGGATCTCATCCTACCCCATACATCCCTTCGCTCCCACAGAGAGGGACTTCTCCGGGTGCCGTCCCCTAGGCAATGCCAGCGGGCGACGCCCAGGGGAAGGGCCTTCTCTGTGGAGGGTCCAACCCTCTGGAACGACCTACCCCCCGATCTTAAAACAACTACGGAGCTCCGCTCCTTCCGCCAGAAACTAAAGACCTATTTTTTCCATCAGGCCGGTCTGGCCTAATCCATTTCACTTAGCCTATAGTCTGAAGTTCAAATTGTTTTAATTGGGTTTTAAACGGGGTAGTAGTTTTAATGATTTTAAAATTTTAGCACAGGGGATAATTATTTAATTCGGTTTTAATTATTTATAATTGTTATGTTTATATGTTTTTAACTTCCTGTGTACCACCCCTAGTCCCTTGGGGGAAAGGGAGTGGTCTATAAATCCAAATAATAAATAATAAATAAATAAATAAATAATAAAAACGCATAGAATGAAATTTAACAGGAAGAAACATAAAGTCACACATCTAGGTAAGACAAATGAAAAAAAATGTGTACATAATGGAGAAAGCCTGACTCAAACGCAGCATGTATGAGAAGGACTTCAATGTATTAGTATGTTACAAGCTTAACAGAGACATGCAGAGAAGGCCAATGACATCTTGAAGGACATCAAAAGGAGCATGGTGTTCAGATAACAGGAATTATCCTATCCTACTCTGCCTTAGAGGGACGTGGTGGCTCAGTGGCTAAGACGCTGAGCTTGTCGATTAGAAAGGTTGGCAGTTCGGCAGTTCAAATCCCTAGTGCCACGTAACAGAGTGAGCTCCCATTACTTGTCCCAGCTTCTGCCAGCCAACCTAGCAGTTCGAAAGCTCATAAAAATGCAAGTAGAAAAATAGGGACCACCTTGGTGGAAAGTTAACAGCGTTCCATGCGCTTTTGGCGTTTAGTCATGCCAGACACATGACCACAGAGATGTCTTCGGACAGCACTGGCTCTAAACATTAAGCACTAAGATTGAACTGATTGGTGTTGCCTAAAAGCACTTTGAATAAATATGCTTCTAAAACAAAGTATTAATACAGGCATTTGAAAAGCATCTATTCAGACTATTTCAAACAAGACTGCACTTTTATTAGAAATGATCATTATAGAAACTTCTAGGCTAGTGAATAAATTATAATCAAAATCTTTAAATTAAGCCTTTCTGACTAGCGACTTAAATACATCCTGTAGCAGATAACACTGACTAGTTTAGCCTGGCTTTTGAGAGGCCTACATGGCTGTAACCGCATTCACCAGCCAAATGGATAACTTTTGCTCAAAATCAAAAGAGAAAGTTTGAATTAGCAACACTTTATCTCTTTGCAGATTGTTTTTCAATAACTATACAGGTAGTCCTCAACTTGCAACAGTTCATTTAGTAACCATTTAAAGTTACAACTGTACTGAAAAAGGTGACACGACCATTTTTCACACTTATGACTGTTGCAGCATCCCCATGGTCACGTTAGCAACTGACTCAAATTTATGACTGCTGCAGTATCCCAGCGTCATGTGATCACCTTTTGTGACAAGCAAAGTCAATGGGGAAGCCAGATTCACTTAACAACCATGCTACTAACTTAAGTGCAGTGATTCACTTAGCAACTGTGGCAAGAAAAATCATAAAATGAGCCCAATTATACATTTCCAGAGAGGTAATAGATCTCATTTTAAAATGCTAGTTATTAATATTCAAGGGCTCTATGGATTTTGTTGAGCTAACTTGCAAGAACCTCTGTGAGGTTCGTTTACATTTGTTACAGGCTCATCGTTTGATAGTCCAGGATCAAGCCATTGGGATGAGGAGTGCACCAACCATTTTAAAATGGTCCTTCTAATGCCCTTTCAAGTAAGATTTTCGTTGTTGATTTTTAGCATCACAGGTTTTCATTTCAATTTTATTGTTTTTACTTTAAAATAGGCCACAATCTGGATAGTTGGCAGTACAGTAAACTAACCAAATAGGCCGTTGCTTCCTTACCTCGTCTCCCTAGCCTGAATAACCTTTTGAGTTATTCACTGGCATGGCACATAACATTATTCACTGGCAAGCCACATACCTTACTTCCTACTTTGGGTATAAAGTCTACTGTTTCTTCTTCCTCACTTTGGCCCTCATCCAAGAAAAGAAGGAAGGCATTCTGCCAGGCAAAAGGGCAAACAAACCACCCAACTTTTTGTTCTGACAAAAGCCACCCTTTGTCCAACTGTTCATTTCACCTGCCAGGCAGGTAGGTTTCCTGATGCATCGTCCTCTCTGAGCAGCATGGTAACCAAGACTGGGCCACTCATGGCCCAACAAACACTGCTACAAAGCCCAAGCAACCTGCAAGAGGAGTTAGAGAAGAGGCAGAGGTTGCTCCCTGCAAGTGTAAATGCCTCAAAGCTCCTTGCCAAAAGCTGGGGGGCCCATTCTGAATCACAGGAGCTGTCCCGAATTAGACCACTGCCACTCCGCTTTTGTTGTTAGTTGCGAAGTTGTGTCCGACCCATCGTGACCCCGTGGACAACATTCTTCC